>CM076583.1:1303814460-1304006011 GCA_034641835.2 Pinus albicaulis | reverse complement strand
CCATGGTTTGCCGAGAGTTGCCCAGGACTTCATATCAACTTCTAAAGCTATAGAAGTACTCAAAATGATATAAAACCACTTCCATTGGTTCCAGAATGACTAAAATAGTCAATATAGAGTTTTGTTTCATCAAAAACGGCCTTCGGCTGCTTTGGTTTCGCCTACACACTATGTTTGGAAAATGGCCTCTAGAACTTAAATGAAGCTTTTTGGCTTTCTAAAGTTCCTAGCAGGCTCTGAAAACAATCTAAACAGATTCAAAAGACATGAAATAGCTAATAATGCCTATTCATTTACCTTAAACAGAGAAACACAGTCTAATACACAACCTTCTCCTTCCAGGCCCTAATGGCTCCTTCTTCTTCTTCGATGCTTAAACCTCTAAATATGACCTCTGTTAGATTTCAGACCTGCTCCATTGAGTCCAAAAGGTCGAAGAGACCCAAAATAAAAAAAAAAATTCACTCCAAAAGGATCTCCCATGTGAAAGATATGTCCAACTGAAGTTTTTTGCCCAATGTTAGGCAAAAATCCCAAAAAAAGTGGGCCACATTTAGTTAACTGCGGATAAACTTGGAGTTCCGCCTAAAATGGAGGAACCAACACTAAATTCGGCGGAACATTTTCTGTTATCATTAAACGCCAGGTTGACATGGCCACATGCAGTCTTATCCAAACATTAAATTGTAACCATTTGCTGTTAAGCTTTGGGTTCTGGTTCAACTGGTGGTCACGTGAAATATTGGGGGGAGGCTAGCCCAAAGCCCATTCAACCTCTACTCCAAATCATAAACGCTATTTTCACGTGATTTCAAACATGTATACCATAGCACGTATTCACCTTTTATTTGCCACGTAACATTTGTAGCACGTATACCAAAACCCACTTTATCACACGCCTTTAAAACTTACAAGCCCTTCACGTGAACCTTTATAACATGTATTATATCGCTTAAACCTTTATGTTGCCATATATTAAACCCTTAACATTAGAACCATGGGTTTTAAAAATAATTCGAATTTCTTAATTATATGTGTGGTATTTTAATTTATTTTTAATAAGGTTTTTTTTTTAAAAATTAATTAAAACATACATAAATTAATATAATATATGATTAATTAAACCATATACAATATTAACAAATATATAATTTAATTTAATAATTAAACCTTAATAAAAATAAAAGATTTTCCAACACATAAATTAAAAAAAAAAATCCTTTCAACATTAAAGGTTATTAGGTGATTTCAAAATGCAACAACTTCTTCATACGATAACGGATTTCAGTGCCGTTCACGGCATTGGGATCGTATCGCCGAGGCCTATCCCGTCGCTTAGGTCCCAAATCAATTTGAGCACTTTCATTTTGACTTTTCCCAGCTCAAGTTGAGCTCACGATCACACCTCCCAAATGAGAGGCTTTTGGTCTAAAGCTTCTTGAAATAAGCCCAGACTGTAGTACTTGAAAAATGAGAGAATAAAAATCCTCTTCTCTTGACCCTTCAAACACTTTTTCTTTACAAATAAAGTGAATTTGAACCACAAATGAAAGAAATGTCAGCATTCCTTCACAGTGTGTCCACAAGCTTGTCTTTCTTGACTCACTGAGAAATTTATTCTGATGAGAATTCGCCTGATGCTACCTTGATCAATGATCTAGGTGGCTCAAAACAAACAAGATATTACAACATAAAATACATGCATACATCGAAATTTTCATATGTACAAAAGAGGTAATCTTCTTGTGTCAGAAGTCCATCCACTTCTCACCAAGCCACTTCCATGGTGATTTTTGCTACCTTTCCTCATGTGAAACTTCCCTTTTTTTGTCATCAATAATGGAATGGGATGAACACCACATGTTGAAAGATCGGATATGGTTGGAGGGATCCTCTTGAGCAATGCCTTCAAACTTGGGAATGTCAGAGGGGAGCTTGGTTGGCATAGCAGGCCAACTAACATCGTGCCGGATAGGATCATTGATCAGCTAATTAAAGTCGGGGAGACTGAGACCAGCCATATAAGGGAGCAAAGGGATAGTCGAGGTAGTTCCCGTGGTTTTTCCATTAGTAACCGTCCCAACATTAGGGTTGAGGTTGCCGCTAGCATTAGGCCCTGGACCAGACATGGTGAAGGTAACAGGGGGAGAACCAGGATGAGGGGGAGAACTCGAACAACCAGAGGAAGAGTCAGAGTGCGGACTCGGGGGAGGACTTACTCGATGTGGCAATTAGTGATATGATCGACCAGCGGGAAACGATATACGAAGCTCTTCATCCAATGACTATCGCACTCTGAAGCTGCATGGGGTTTAACCATAGGCAAATCACACCCCTGGCCCACTGTCTATCGCCTCCGTTGCTCTTTCAACCGTCGATCTCCTCCCGAGATCGGACGGTCCAGATTTAGTCACCTACCCGCCATTGACCTCGTACCACCTCATCATCCTTTCCACATAATATTTCGTACGTACACCCGTCACCTGTTCCAAGTGTGTGTCACATGTTTCCTCCTCTCGTATGTATTCCTATCTTAAACCAAATCGTCATTCGTTTTACGTTGAAAACCTCCGCCCAGTCCACCCGCCATAGTTCCACTTCGTTTTCATTGCCACCCTGCATATTTCCGCCACTTCATCACGTCGCTCTGTTACATAGTCATCTCCATTGCATCGCCGTCCCCCATGCATTTTATTTCTTCACAACTTTGTGTGTTTTGTAGGTTTACAACGACAGAGAGTTATCATAACTTGCAGCATCCATTATAAAAGTCGAGAACACGTCAAAGGACCATTTTGCAGAGGCAAAATTTATGAAGAAGGTCCCTGGAAAGCAAATCGACATGACTTGCATTAAAGAAGCGGGGTTAAGATCTGTCAAACCCTATAGGGACATTCAAGGCGCTGATTTCGCAAGTGAAGATATTAATAGGGCAACAGAGAAATATCAGTGGACGATTAAGGAATTCAACGATCAGCAGTGAAGGTTTCAGGCCCTAATTCAAGGTTAAAAGACAAAGGGTACCATGCACAGGAAACAATATCCTCCAGGTTTCATTTCAGTAGGATTTTTCCTTCAGAAAAGGACAGAATGTCTATATGATTTTACTCCTTTACCGTGTTCCTGAAGTGATCTTCATCCAGTGCATTTATTTCAGAACGTTGGCCTCAGAATACATGCAGCATTTCAGAACCATTCAGCAGTATGGGCGTGCAAGTTTATGCCATTTTGGCTTAATTATGAAAATTAAATGTTCATCACCTACCTCTTTTACTAGGTTTTGGTTTCTCCTATAAAAACCATGAAGAAATGCATTGTAAAGGTTCCAGATTTTATCAGAAAATTATGCAGTAAAAGGCTTTTTGTATACAATTTGTAGAACTTTTGTATGAAGGCTCAGATCCCATAGGGTCTTAGTGAGGAAGAGTTCTATCTGTCAAAGAGGATTCTGGTCTTTGGTATTTCACAGTCTGTAACTTTCTTTATTGTGTTATATTAATAGAACAGTTCATTTCATCCATATTTCTTGTATCATGTTTTGGAATGCGAGTGGCTCACTGATTTTTGGTATGGATTCATGCTAGTTGATGCCCATGCTCGGATCAGTCAAGCACTTTAAATATGGCTCATGCATGATATTCTGTTCTATTATTCAGCTAACCATACTTCTGCTATATTAGTTTCTTTGGGAGGGTGCTTTAAAATGCTATTATCATGTATGGATTCTTAGATTGGTAAGCCCATGCATGGTGGTATTGTATATCTGGGTATCAGCTCAATGTTAACTAATATCTCCTCAATATTTCTTTCACTACATACACCTTCTGATAATTTATGTCTGTGAAGTATTTCTGAATCGGCCCGCTTTGCAGTAAATTGTCTCTGAATTGTCTGTTGCTTTTGTATTAGAGTTCTACATCTTGCCTCTGCAGTATCTCTTTTCCTGTGTCAGTTTCTGAGAGTTTGGTCCCATTCTATTTTATTTCCCTATTTACAAGAGATAGAATGTGAGCTGAAGTTGACAACTTCATACATTATATTTTACGCTCCTTGCTATGCTAAGATGTCCTAGGCACTGGTCTATCACAACTCTAGGTTGTCTCTAGGAATGACAACATCTTTCTGGCGCCGTTGCCAGGGACAAATTTAAGAAAATCAGAATCCCTGGGCCTCGAAAAAATTTTATTCACTCTTCAAGTAGGTGAGCATGGAGAGTTGAGAGTTGTAGATCCCTCACCTTGGCGACTCCACTTTTGTTATTTGATAAATCTATTTGCAGTCTTGGCTCCTCGTAAGCCACACCTGAGGTCAGATACGTCTAAGCCAAAGACACCTTCAGTGTCTGACCCTGACTAGATTATACATAGAAGAATTTGGAGGGAAAGGAAATCAGTCCGTTCCCAAATTCCTGAAGTGTCTATAGAAGACTTTCCATCCTCGTCTTCTCAAGAAACTCAAGTGCCAGATCCCGACTCCACTGTGGGAGATACTGATTATTATTACTCAGATAGCCCACCCCGGGAGGGTATCAAAAATAAAAACAGTCTTCATCCTACTCCAGAGGTTGAAGAGGTCAAGGAAGTAACTGAAGTATCTGCTGTTAACATACCTTTGTTCCCCTCAACCCCTCAAGCTGCAGTTGAGTATATTCCTATTATTATTCATACTCCACTTCCACCTCCTCCTCCTCCTCTTACTCATCAAACTATTGCACTACCTCCACCTCCTCCAATGGCTAATGTTCCGGCCTTCTTGATGAATAAATATGCTCCCCTGGCATTACCCCAAGTGTTGAATGATATGCCCCAGGATTATCTGAAGATCTTGCCCAGATTCAATGGGGAAAACGAGATTGATGCTCAAAAACATCTTGAGACTTTCTGCTCCTTTGCAGAGAACTTTAATGTTGAACATTTAGATGTGGTCTTAAGGCTTTTTGTCTAGTCTCTTGATGGTGAAGCTCGAAAATGGTTTAAGACATTGGTTGGCCGTTCTATTACCACTTGGGATAACATGGAAGACACTTTTCTCAGGAAATGGGGAGAGAAGAAAGATCATGGAAATTGTCTCATTGAGTTCAATACACTAAAGAAAATACACAATGAAGGAGTGTCAGAATTTATCAAGAGATTTAATAAACTGTATCTGAGTATCCCTGCTGATATGAAACCCCATAAAACTGTTGCTAAAGTTGTTTTTGTAGTAGCCTTTGATTTAGAATTTGGTTTCTCTCTCAGAGAAAGAAAGCCTGCTACTCTGGATGATGCTCAGGCAGATGCACTAGAGTTGGAAGCAAACTTTGCTTCCACTGGCAAATCAAAAGGAAGATCTGAACAAGATACCAGAAAAAGAGGCAAAGAAGAGGCATATACCTCTAACCAAGACAGAGACTCAGCCAATGAAAAAATGGAAGAAATGAGCAAATTGATTAAGAAAATGTTCAAGCTTGCATTGGAAGCCAAGAACTCAGCCTTCAAGAATTTCCAGAATGCTCCAAATAGAGGTTACAATCCTCAGTTCAGAAGACCACCCTTGCAAATATTGCCAAGGGAATCAAAAGAACAACAAGATCAAGTACCACACCCATTGTACTTGGAAGGTCTAGTAGATGACTCCACTGAAGATGCTGCCTATGGACTGGAGGATGCAAATCTTGCATTTTCAAATAGTGATGGATAAGAATGCCCTTTGCAAGGGAATGATGAAGCTGGGTGCTCATTGCAAGAAGAATAAAATACTAGAGACACAGATGAAGCGGAATTTGATCATTATTGTAAACAATTTGATGATTTCATGCAAGCACATTTCAATAGAAGATATGATTTCAGATCTTATAGGAAGAGGACTCATACCCAAGAGTGAGAAGAAGAGCTACCCCAGAAGGAAGCACCTGCTGAGGAGGATTCAACAATGCAGAAAGCCACAGACAAAGGTAAGGGACCTCTAAACACACCTTTGCAGTCTAATGATCAAATTCCTTCCACTCCAAAAGTATTCATTCCTCCTAATATCAAGTCTGTGTCAAAGGAAGTCAAACCCCCAGCTGAAAATAAAGAGCCAAAAGAGGTTGTAATAGAGAAATCCCCCCCAGTTTTCAGTTTGCAAAAGGAACTTGAAAAAGTCAAAATCCCAGTTCCCTTGACTGAACTGTTGAAGAAACCAGCATACCAAGCTCAAGTCACCTCATTTATGCTCCCTCCAGAAGCACCAATCATCCCAGATAGTCTGAACCTTCAAGAAGAAAGACCCATGGTTGTCTTTGGTCCACATGTTGAGGAATTAGATGCTTCTACTCCTCCCTTTTATGTGTCTCTAGTGATTCATGACCTGCTATTACATAATTTTCTGTTAGATTCTGGAGCTTCCCATAATCTAATACCTCAGTCAGTCATGGAACAACTAGGATTACAAATCACATGTCCATATAAGGACCTCTATTCATTTGACTCCAAAAGAGATAAATGCTTGGGGATGATCAAGGATTTGGTGGTCAATTTGGCCCAAATCCCAGCAAAAAGTGTGGTAATGGACATCGTGGTGGCTGACATCCTAGCTCGTTTTGGTATGTTGTTGTCAAGGTCCTGGGGAATAAAAATTGGTGGATCACTCAAGATGGATTTAACATATGCCACAATCGCGGTTTTTGGTGGCCAAGAGAGGAGGTTGTACAGAGAGACTAGATTTGTCAAGATGGTGAGTAAGGCTGACAATTCTGTAAATTCACTAGTCTACAGTAAGGAAGGATATTTTTCATGCTTGATGCTGGAAGAAGATCAATATTATGCTCATGAACCATCCTTCTGTCAGATCAAGACTGAGCAGCCCTCAGAGAGCCATGTAGCAGGAATCTGAACACTCCATTTTGATGGGGCAAATTCAAAGGAAGGTAATGGAGCTATAATATTATTGATTTCTCCTACAGGAAAATGGATCCCACTATATTTCAAACTAGAATATGAAGCCACCAACAATGTGTGTGGCTGAATATGAAGCACTCCTGTTAGGATTGCAGACAGCCAAGAACATGAACATACAAAGCTTAAAAGTTCTGGGAGATTCAGAACTGGTGGTTAGACAAGTTAGGAATCAGTGTTAGACCAAACATCCTAGGCTAAGGGCTTATAGGAATGAAGTTTGGGACATGGTAGAGAATTTATTCTTGGAATTTAATATCCATTTCATGTCCCGAGAACAGAATAGGGTGGCTGATTCCCTTGTTGTGGTTGCTAGTACATTTTGACCACCTCAGAACCCTCTTTTAAGATATGAAGTTGAGGTGCGTTATCGGCCTTCAATCCCAGATAACATCAAACACTGGTAGGTGTTTGAAGACGAAGAAAAAATGAAAATATTCCTGGAAACAGTAGGAGAATTCTCCAATATGGAGATTGATGCTGAAGAAGAGGTTGAGTCTGAAGATACTTCAGAAAGAAATTGGGAGGAGAAAGTGGCAGGTAACAAGGTGTTGTAGTTAAAGGGAAACATAATACCTAGAGGGTTGGTGCCTCTAGAAAGATTATTTGACAAGAATGATGTCCCACTGCAACCAAGCAAAGTGGTAGAAGAAAATCAGGTTGAAGACCTGAACCTTGGAACGGAGGCTGATCCCAAAATTGTAAAATTGTCCAGGAAAATCCCTGGAGAATATAAACAGCTATATCAAAAATTATTTCAGTCTTACAGAGATGTGTTTGCATGGTCCTATCAGAACTTGAAAACTTTGATATCAGTATTATGCAGCACAAAATCCCACTGAAGACAGATGCAAATCCCCATAAGCAGAAGCTCAGACAAATCAATCCCCTGCTGCTGCCTTCTATTGAGAAAGAAATTAAGAAGCTGTTAAAAGCCAAAATAATTGTACCGTTGAGGTACTCTGAATGGGCAGCAAACCTTGTCCCTGTACGAAAGAAGAATGGAGAAATAAGGCTGTGTGTGGATTTTAGAAATTTAAACAGAGCATCCTTAAAGGATAATTATCCACTGCTTAAAATGGATCACATCCTGCAGAAGGTGGTTGGAGCTTCTAGGATGTCAATGATGGATGGATTCTCTGGTTATAATCAAGTGGCTGTACTTCCAGAAGACCAAAAGAAGACTGCTTTCACCACACCATGGGGGACATTCATGTATGCCAGGATGCCTTTTGGGCTGATTAATGCAGGGGCCACTTTTTAGAGGGCGAAGGATATTTCCTTTGTTGGGGAGCAAGATAAATTCTTGGTAGTCTACCTCGATGATATCATTGTATTTTCTAAAAGTGATGCTGAGCACATTGAACATCTGCGGAGAACTTTTGAGAAATGCAGAAGGTATGGTCTCTCTTTGAATCCTCAAAATTCTTTATTTGCATTAGAAGAGGGAAAGCTTTTGGGCCATATCATGACTAAAGATGGGGTGAAGATAGATCCTAAGAGGGTAGAGGTAATAAATGGTATTGATTTTCCCAGAAATAAGAAAGAGGTATAAATATTCCTAGGGCGCATTAATTTCTTGAGAAGGTTTATCCCTAACTATGCTAAGATAGTTAGGCATATAACAGATATGATGAAGAAGAATAATGAGGTAAAGTGGTCACAAGAATCACGGGAGGCATTTACCAGGATAAATAATGCTTTTGCAGAAGCCCCTGTGCTGGCTAGACCAGATTATGATAAACCTTTCATGATTTTTTCTTTTACATCACCTCATACAATAGCAGGATTTTTATTGTAGAAAAATGAGGAAGGGTATGAGCAGCCTATTGCCTTTTTCAGTCAGGTGCTCCGTGATGCAGAATTAAAATAAAACATATTGGAAAAGCAAGCATATGCCCTAGTGAAATCCCTCAAATCATTCCGTGTATATATCTTGCATTCCCACATCACTGCATTTGTGCCTGCAGCTGCTGTAAAAGATATTCTTATTCAGGGGGATAGTGAAGGAAAAAGGGGTAAGTGGATTGCCAAAATACAGGAGTATGACTTAGACATTCGCCCTACTAAGCTGATCAAAGGACAGGGGCTTGCCATGATATTGTCTGAGTCAAACTATCAAGATCTGGGCATAAATTTGTCCATTATAGCAGGTGTGGAATTTGAAGATCTAGAAGAGCGATAGGGAATTGGAGTAGCTACTCCAGAAACACATATAAAGTACCTCAACAGTCAATGCTACAAAGAGATAGTAAAATATCTCCTCACACTTAGCTGCCCACCGAGCTGTGATAAAACTAAATACAGAGCGCTGAGATTGAAATAACAGAAGTACATAGTCGCCAATGGCCGGATATACTAGTGAGATCCCTCAGGCATCTTACTCCTGTATCTCATAGAGAATGAAGTCGAGAGTATTATAGCAGAATTTCATGAAGGGATCTGTGGAGGTCATTACAGCTGGAGGGCCACATCTCATAAAATTCTGAAAGCTAGCTTCTATTGGCCAAAGCTTTTTGGAGATGTTTTTTCCAGAGTAAGAGCATGTGATAAATGTCAGAAATTTGCTAAGAAACAGAAATCGACACCATTTCCCCTGATTCTAGTGCATGTGGATGAACCATTTCGTCAATGGGGTATTGATTTTATAGGTGAAATACATCCTCCATTGAGTGGAAAAGATAAATGGATATTAACAGCCACATATTATTTCACTAAATGGGTGGAAGCCATACCTGCAAGGAATGCTACAGATACTGTGATCATAAAGTTCATGGAGGAAAACATCATATCCAGGTTTGGCTGTCCCGCTAGGATAGTGACTGATAATGCACAGTCCTTCAAGTCTGAAAAATTTATGAATTTCTGCCAGCAATACAATATCATACTGAGTCACTCTACAGCTTACTATCCACAAGGAAATGGCTTGGCAGAGTCTTCAAATAAAACTCTGGTGAGGGCCTTGAAGAAGACTATAAATGAAAATCAGAAGAATTGGGATTCCCAATTGAAATTTTCTCTATGGGCTAATAGAATCACCAGCAAGAGAGCAACTGGGAAATCTCCATATGAATTGGTATATGGATAAGCAGTAGTTTTTCTTGTACAGCTGGCTTTACCAGTGGCCCGCTTCATGCAAGAAAGCCAGGAGGAACCTAATGATATGATCAGGAGAATCAATCAATTGGTGGAATTAGAAGAAACACGGGGCCAGGTGAATCGGAGGTTAATAGAATATCAAGAGAAAATGAAACACATTTTTTATTAGCATGCAAAAGACAGGAAATTGCAGATTGGTGATCTAGTTCTCAGATGGGATATCCGAAGAGCTTAAAAAGGTAAACATGGTAAGTTCGACCCCCTCTGGTTTGGTCCTTTCAAAATTGTGGAACAGGGGGGCAATAATACTTTCAGGTTGGAGAATTTACAGGGTGACTTGCTGAATGCCCCTATAAATGGTCAATTCCTTAAACCCTATTTGCAGTTCTGACTCAGGCCAAAAAAGCCTGGTGTATTATATTGTATATTAGTTTGTTGTTTCATCTTTGTTCGGATAATGTGGGTGTTATTAGGAATCGTTAAATGAAAAGCAAGGTTGCTGAAGAGCCGAGTTTTCATAGAAGATGATCAGAGGGTCTGCGAGTTCTCGACACGTCCGGGGATGAACATGCCGTCCCCAGGTGGAGCCGATGTTGATCATGTCAAACTCCTATTGAATTTTTGGCAGGCCATTCCATTTTAACCCTTCAAAATTCTTTTGATAGCCTGGAAAACGCGTTATCTGCCTATCGTCGCCTTCTCCCAACCTCAAAATTGCATAAAAGGGTCAAGAAACCCACCTTTGAAAATATATCAGGCCTTAGCCCCTTCGGCCTAGCCCCTCTGCTCCTTTTCCTCCATGTAATTCAGTGCTGGAACCGAGCGCAAAAGCACTAGGCGCTTATAAATATATATCGGGCGCATTCTGAGCTGTCCGATCAAACCATAGATCAACGTACCACAGTTCTCCCGCTGTGGTGGTCCCCGTGCCCAAAAGCACTGTTCAAAACTGCCCGGTATTCATCGCACCGCCTTTCGGCAAAGGGCAGTAATTCTCGTTGGGCCAGTGATTCCGTACACTGTCTACCACGCGTCCCAGCGTACGGTTCCAAAACTATCATTCATCGCGCGTTATTGTTCAGAACAGGACGCCCAACGATATCGTCGTCATCCATCTGATCTGAAGCTCTTCATCCAACGGCTATCGCACTCTGAAGCTGCATGGGGTTTAACCATAGGCAAATCACACCCCTGACCCACTGTCTATCACCTCCGTCGCTCTTTCAACCGTCGATCTCCTCCCAAGATCAGACGGTCCATATTTAGTCACCTGCCCACCATTGACCTCGTACCACCTCGTCATCCTTTCCACATAATATTTCGTACGTACACCCATCACCCATTCCACGTGTGTGTCACATGTTTCCTCCTCTCGTATGTATTCCTGTCTTAAGCCAAATCTTCATTCGTTTTACGTTGAAAACCTCCGCCCAGTCCACCCGCCATAGTTCCACTTCATTTTCATTACCACCCTGCATATTTCTGCCACTTCATCACATCGCTCTGTTACAGAGTCATCTCCATTGCATCGTCGTCCCCCATGCATTTGTTTTCTTCACAACTTTGTGTGTTTTGCAGGTTTACAATGACAAGGAGTTCTCATAACTTGCAGCATCCATTATAAAAGCCAAGAACACATCAAAGGACCATTTTCCAGAGGTAAAATTTATGAAGAAGGTCCTTGGAAAGCAAATCGACACGGCTTGCATTAAAGAAGCGGGGTTAAGATTCGTCAAACCCTGTAGGGACTTTCATGGCGCCGATTTCGCAGGTGAAGATATTAATCGGGCAAAAGAGAAAGATCAGTGGACGATTAAGGAATTCATCGATCAACAGTGAAGGTTTCAGGCCCAAATTCAAGGTTAAAAGACAAAGGGTACCATGCACAGGAAACAATATCCTCCAGGTTTCATTTCAGTAGGATTTTTCCTTCAGAAAAGGAAAGAATGTCTATATGATTTTACTCCTTTACCGTGTTCCTGAAGTGATCTTCATCCAGTGCATTTATTTCAGAACGTTGGCCTCAGAATACATGCAGCACTTCAAAACCATTCAGCAGTATGGGCGTGCACGTTTCCGCCATTTTGCCTTACTTATGAAAATTAAATGTTCATCACCTACCTCTTTTACTAGGTTTTGGTTTCTCCTATAAAAACCATGAAGAAACACATTGTAAAGGTTCCAGATTTTATCAGAAAATTATGCAGTAAAAGGATTTTTGTATACAATTTGTAGGACTTTTGTATGAAGGCTCAGAGCCCATAGGGTCTCAGTGAGGAGGAGTTCTATCTGTCAAAGAGGATTCTGGTCTTTGGTATTTCACAGTCTGTAACTTTCTTTATTGTGTTATATTAATAGAACAGTTCATTTCATCCATCTTTCTTGTATCATGTTTTGGAATGCGAGTGGCTCACTGATTTTTGGTATGGATTCATCCTAGTTGATGCCCATGCTCGGATCAGTCAAGCGCTTTAAATATGGCTCATGCATGATATTCTGTTCCATTATTCAGCTAACCATACTTCTGCTATATTAGTTTCTTTGGGAGGGTGATTTTAAAATGCTATTATCATGTATGGATTCTTAGATTGGTAAGCCCATGCATGGTGGTATTGTATATCTGGGTATCAGCTCAATGTTAACTAATATCTTCTCAATATTTCTTTCACTACATACACCTTCTGATAATTTATGTCTGTGAAGTATTTCTAAATCGGCCTGCTTTGCAGTAAACTGTCTCTGAATTGTTTGTTGCTTTTGTATTAGAGTTCTGCATCTTGCCTCTACAGTATCTCTTTTCCTGTGTCAGTCTCTGAGAGTTTGGTCCCATTCTATTTTATTTCCCTGTTTACAGGAGATAGCATGTGAGCTGAAGTTGACAACTTCATACATTATATTATACGCTCCTTGCTATGCTAAGATGTCCTAGGCACTGGTGTATCACAACTCTAGGCTATCTCTAGGAGCGACTACGGGACACAGTGTCGGTTCCATCACTAGGTAAGTATATGTACTATGTTTCATTCATAGATGACTTCTCAAGGAATACATGGATATATTTCTTGAGGAAGAAATCTAAAGTATTTGACAGATTTAAAGAATTTAAGGCTCTGCTGGAAAACCAGACAGAGAAGAAGATAAAGGTGTCGGGGACAGATAATGGTGGGGAGTTGTATATCAGAAGTGTGGTATATCACATGACAGAGAATACTACTCTTGTACACACCTTAGCAAAACGGAGTTGCAAGAATAATGAATGAAACTGACTGTGGAAAAGGCAAGAAGCATGCTTAGTGGTGCCGGGTTAGGAAACGGGGAATGATGGGCGGATGAAGTGGAAGCGCATGTTACTTAGTCCAACGAGATCACCTTCATCAGTGTTGGAGGATAAGACTCCACATGAGGTATGGACTGGTAAGAAACCCTCTCTTTCACATCTAAGGGTATTTGGTTGTGATGCATATGTACATGTTCCAAAGGAGAAAAGGACCAAGTTGGATAATAAATCTGAAAGGTGCATCTTTATTGGGTATAAGGATGGTTTAAATGGTTACAAGCTTTGGAACCCAGAAACAAGGAAGGTTGTGTACAGCCGAGATGTGGTGTTTAGAGAGGTGAAATATGTTGTTACACATGAAGTCCTACCAAAGGAACTTGAGAAGATAGAGTTTGAGCTAAAGGAGAATGAATCAGACTCTACAATAGAAGAAGATTCAGAAGAGGAAGAGCTACAAACCCCAGCTTTGAGAAGATTAGTTTGGGAAAGAAGGCAACCATAAAGGTATAGTACATTTGATTTATGTTCAGGTTTTTCTTTAACTATAACTGATGATGATCCCAAAACTGTCAGGGAGGCAGTATATTCAGAGGATGGAAAACTCTGGAAGGAGGCCATGGTTGATGAAATGGCATCCTTGCATAAAAATGAGGCATGGGATTTGGTGGAGTTGTCGGTTGGAAGGAAGCCCATCGGGAGAAAATGGGTGTTTAAGAAGAAGATGAATGTAGAAGGCAAGGTGGAGAAATACAAAGCTCGGTTGGTAGCAAAAGGTTATTCCCAAGTGTCGGGAATTGATTTTGGTGATATTTTTTCTCCTGTTGCCAAAGTTACTTCTATTAGATTACTTTTATCTGTTGCTGCTACATTTGATTTTGAGATAGAACAGATGGATGTGAAGACAACATTTCTTCACGAGGATCTAGAAGAGGAGATCTACATGAAGCAACCTGAAGGCTTTATGGTGAAGGGTAAGAAAGAACTGGTATGCAGGTTGAAGAAGTCTCTGTATGAGTTAAAACAGTCACCAAGGATGTGGTATCAGAAATTTGATACCTATATACGGGGACTTGGCTTCACCAGAAGCAAGGAGGATCACTGTGTTTATTTTAAATTAATTTGTGACCATGTTATTTATTTGGTCTTGTATGTGGATGATATGTTGTTGATTGGAAATGACAAAGAAATTATCCAAGATTTGAAGACCCAACTGTTCTCCAAATTCGACATGAAGGATCTTGATGCTACAAACTATATTTTGGGCATGGAAATTAAGAGAGATCGGGCAAAGAGGAAGCTCTGGTTAAACCAGAGGAAGTATGTCGAGACTATATTGCAGAGGTTCAATATGCATGATAGTAAACCGGTGAGTGTTCCTATTCCTGTAGGTGCAAAGCTGTCTGCTGAACAGTGTCCCAAGACACAAGAAGAAGAGGAGGATATGTCCCATGTTCCATATGCAAGTGCAATGGGTAGCCTGATGTATGCAATGGTCTGTACTAGACCAGACATTGCACATGAAGTGGGAGTATTGAGCAGGTTTATGTCAAACCCAGGGAAGGAGCATTGGACAGTAGTGAAGCGGGTTTTCAGATATTTACGTGGCACTAGTGATTATGGCTTGTGCTACCAGGGAAGACCAGGATTGGAAAGAATGTTTGACATTCGTGTTTTTGTTGATGCAGACAGGGCTGGAGATCTGGACCAAAGAAGATCTACAAGTGGGTATGTGTTTAGCCTATTTGGAGGTGCAGTCAGTTGGATGAGTAAAAGACAGTCGGTAGTGGCTCTTTCAATTACAGAGGCAGAATACATAGCATCCACTCATGCAATCAAGGAAGCAATTTGGTTGCAGAGATTGTGTTCAAGTATGGGGTTGGTACAACAAGCTATAAGGATAGACTGTGATAGCCAAAGTGCAATTTTCTTGGCTAATAACCCTGCTTATCATTCAAAGACAAAACACATTGATGTTCAATATCACTTTGTTAGAGATATGGTTGAAGCTAAAAGGGTGTTGCTGGTAAAGGTGGACACTTTGAAGAATGTTGCAGATGCATTGACGAAGTATGTGAGCACTCAGAAGTTTTCTTGGTGTAGAGAAACAATGGGTGTTGAAGAATTGGCCCAATGACTAAGCTCTCCTATGGCCCCCTGTGGAAATAAAACAATAAGTGTGAGAATGTTGGGTATGTGTTATATTCTTTCCGTGACTAGCCCCACGAGTTGTACGTTGCGCCGGGCGCAGCAAGGGGGTCATAGGGGGGGTGTTAGCCCCCCCTGTCGGGGTCCGGGGCAGCGCCCCTGCAAAAAAAAAATTTGTGTGCAGTCCCACTCATAGGCGGACCCACCCATGTTTTGTGCATGATTTTTCACATGGTTTTGGGGTACGATGGTTTTCGGTCCCTGGTATTTTGTAGATCCGGTCAAGGGAACTACATTTATGTTCTAATCTAGGGTTAATGGATTGGGGTTTATGTATGCTTCGGCATGTATATATATGTGTTGTAACACTAAAATGAATATAATGAAAAATCAAGCTGGTCGTCCCGATTTGGGATCCAGGGGAAAATCTCTGTGTTTATCTGTTTTATGTTTTATGCTCTCGCTATTGTTTATTTTCTGTTATAAGATTTGTGTGTAGATAAATTTTGTTCAGGGTTAAAACCTACAACATGGTCGCGTAATTTATGGATGCAGTCTGTTATAGGTGCCACTTTGATCGCTAGCCATGTAAATGGGAGGTAGAAATAGGGGGGCCTATACACAAGGATTTACAGGTCCTTTAGGACTCAAATTAAAAATAGGATGATGACACTATAATAGATACCTTTATCACTTCACTTTACAGATTTTTGCATGGAGATGATCCTCCCTGTATGTCAAAAAGAGCCATGGAGACAATAATCGAGGTGGCACACTAGTTCTCAATTCGTGAGGGCACGTATATGAGAGTCTTTGGTTATTTCAAGCTACCTCACATTCTGCCAAGGTTTGTCACCAATAGGTTGCTACTTTAGGAGGTTTTCTATCAAATGACTGGTGGGTTCTCAAAGACACTAATAAAAGGAAAGAAGAATCCCTGGCCAAATTTTCCTCTTACCATCAGAGCTTACACTTTGGATAACTTCAAGAAAGTAGAGGCAGAGGCTGACCAGATCAAATGGTTCCGATTCATACCACTACACTTCCAGTCCTATGACCCTGAAGGGATATTACCCTTCCATTGTAAGAAGGATTAATTCAATTGGTCTTATCAACATACCAAGGTATCTCATGAAGATGAAGTTAGGAATTGGTATAATGCAGATAGAAAAATTGACCTAGATAAGGAGCCAGAAGGAGAGGAGGATCAAGAGGGACACTCCCATGAAAATGTGAATTTGCAGGAAAGGTCAACATATATGAAAATGAAGAATTAGCAAGGAGGGTCCTATTCTAATAAAAAGAAACCAAAGAACACGGTATTTGAGATCCTTTGTCCAGTCAGGAGGGGGAAGGGAAAAATGAGACTTTGGAACAAAGGAATGCCTAATTAGCAAGACAAAATAATGAACTTAAGAGGAAGAGGGAAGAGGAGCTCAAAGAGCCACAGGAACCCTGGGGTCAGAAATAGAAAAAAGGGAAAGAAGGTGAAGGAAACCAAAAACAACAAGAAGAGGAGCAGCAGAAAAGGCATCAAGAAGAATAACATAAGAGAAAACAAGTAAGGAGTTGAAGAGAAAATAAGAAGAAGAGGCACAGAGGAAGCAAAAGGTAGAAGAACAGAAAAGGGCCAAAGAGTATAGAATGAGAGAATAGGAAGAAAAGAAGAGGCATGAGTAGGTTACACAGGAAGAGTATCAGAGAAAAAAAGAAGAATAAAAGGAAAGACACGAGGCTGAGAAGAAGAAGAAAGATGAGAAAGACATGAGGGAGCAAGGAGAAACAAGCACGGGGGCATAGGATACTGAGACGTAGCGGAAAAATCTAGATGAACTAGTATAACTTCCCCTGCTAGATGTTACCCCCTCCACTCCCATTACCGAAGTTCATCTACCCCTCTGAGAGTTGGGCCTTCCGGATGGGTCAGAGGATAAAGTGTTGGGCCTAACCCGACTCACCTTTGATCAAGTCACCCACAAAATAATGCAATAAAGGAGAAATTTCTTCGCCAAGAACCTAGTTTAACCTTTGTACTTATCTATGGAGAAGGAAATAGGCCTAGATACTACAATGAATCCTGAGACGATTGCTTCAACAAGAACCACTTTCGTAGCCGCTACTAAAATTAACATAGGAAGAATGAACAAGAAGATAGCAAAACTATGGAATAGGCTTCACGCGACTGAACAAAGGGCCACTAAGGCAGAGGAAGAATAGAAATCCCTGGAGGAGGAGAATACAATACAACGACTACCTCACGCAAATGCAAGTGAGCTGTAATCTACAATCAAGAGTGAGACCAAAACTCTATATGGAGCCATGCTGCTAGTTTATGAAGAGATAATGAAGCTACGTCATTTTGTTACTCCAATGTCGACTATGCAATCAAATAACAAGGAGAAGTCACCCAGGTTGAAAGAGGACTCCATAGCCATAGATAACATCCTTAAGTGGACTAACAAGTATACTAAAGCCCCAGACACTACCAAACAAGTATTAGCTCATCGCTCAGAATGAAAGAGTGCAGTTTCACATGAGGATCCAATATCGGGACAAGCTAGCCAAAGATATGAACAAGGTTCTATCCTCCTACATCCATCTCCTCAGTGGGTTGGATTTAATGACCAAAGTTCATCACACACCTTCCATCGAGACATTGGGAGTAGAAAAGGGCCTAGAAGAGGTTTTTCAGGAGATTCAAGGATTTCTCTACCCAATCCGACGAGCCTCCAACACAAGTGACTTGCAGGTTACAAAAGAGAATATTACAAAGTATATAGTATAACCAGTCTGGATATACACTAAATTGGCAACCTTGTCAAATCAGATCAACGCCAAGAAGGGCACAATAATTCCGGATGCCCTTGAGTGTATGCATAGACATGGTGAGGAAATGCCTCAAGTGGCTCCTATAACTGCTAATTAAAAATCATAGTAGACGTATCTCAGAGATCATTAGCACACCGATATTCCACACTTTTCAATCGCCAAATCACTGACATAGGATCATTGCATTTGAAATATTATTTCATTTTTTTCAAAACATGATAGAGTAGGAAAATCGAATTAGGATTCTAGAGAAACATGGGGGGTGGGGCTAGGAGTGCACAAGCAACCCTTGGTCGCAAGGAAGACTAAGAGTTGTGGGGATGCCAAAGGTCACAGGCAACACAAGAGTCACCCCCCATCGTATATGTACACCTTCAAGTCATTTTGAAATGGGTTTTTGGACTTTTGAGAGAGATATATTGTTTCCTTTTGAGAATATATGTATTTTGATGAATACAAGAAGTGATAGTGGATTTCACTGTTGAATCCGACGGAAGTCTCCTATGTGGTGATGTTGTGAATATTATCTCTTCAACCAAATGAATTCTTCTTCAAGTTGTGGTGCAGTTTCTACTCATTTATTTCCTTATGTTATGAGTTTCCTTGCAACATGAAGATGGTATATGATATGTTAACCTTTAGTTATGTCAATGAATTGTTTTGTTGATATCTCCTTTAAATCATTTTTGGATTTTTCACATGTTATAGATTAAATACTTAGCCATCGTGAACTCTTTCATGTTTTTTAAGTGAATATTGTCATAAGTGTGATCTTCATAAAGTTTTTTCTAACAATGTTTTCTCTTAAGTTTCATGATTTGAAATCCACTTTGATATAAATGGTGTCATTTTTCACAGGGTGTTTTTCAATCACCGACATGTGTTTATTCAAAGTTCGTGCATTCTCCACTCAGTAGGTTCCCTCCTTGTTCGAAACCTAACTCCACCAATCTGATGGCAACTGGGCCTACATACCAGATGGGATCCCTAAAACAAACAATGTAGAGTATAATTGGTATTCTGCACCGAGGAGATCCCCTACTATTGGCAATATATTCCATCCCTTCAATAGGATCATATGAGGAATATCGAAAAATCATATCATGAATAATTTCCATCACAATTGTTCTTGGTTGTTTATGAAAATGTGTGTCCAATTTTAAAGCACCATATTCCGCATTAGTTTCAATATTCTTATGAATTTGGTGATACAATAGTGTTTCGGTGAATGAAATACACACATGGGAACCTTTGAGGCACCAAGTCATGCAATGCAATTATTTCCAATAAGCATTGTTTTCGCTTCAAACACTAGAGTTACAGAAGAAAATATCATTGTACCTTTTGCAACAGGTGAAAATTATTTTGTTTCAAGGTATTTTCATGTACATTGTTGTGAAACCAACTCCAAAAATAGAAGAAAAGAGATATCAACGCCTTAGAAATAAGCCACTTTGAGGGGGCAACCTCCAATACATTACATGAATGAACAATTCTTGGATGATACAAATTACAAAACCTCCTTTCTATATATAGGAGTCCATGGGGCCATAATGTAATCCTAGTGGGGCCACAATGTAATCCTATCCGACCTAACAATAATAATTTAAGGGAACAATAATAACAATATGGGGGTTACAGGGGTACAATAATAACAATAAGGGGGTTACACTAACAACGATAAGGGACCATACTAGTAATATAGGGACCTAACATGCTCCTATCCTTCAAAAAAGTGTTGTCCTCAACGCTTGAGTAGCTATGGGTGCTTCTGTATAAAATTCTCATCCTCCCATGTAGAATCTTCAGTGGGTAAGTTCTTCCACTTGATGAGATACTCTGAAATTGATCGATTCCGTAGTTGTCGAGTTCTTGTTTCCGTGACCGCTTCCGGTTCCAATATGATTTTTCCTTCCTCATCAAGTTCTGGAAATATTGTTTGAACTGAATATTTTCACCTATAACCTTCTTTAAGCATGAAACATGGAAAACTGGATGTACTCGCGAAGAAGCAGGAAGCTCCAATTTGTATGCCATAGTACCAATCTTTTGCAACACTTTGTAAGGACCATAGTACTTTGGCGATAATTTATTATCCTTCTTAGCTTGCTTGAGGGACATTTGTTTGTATGGTTGTAGCTGTAAAAATACCCAGTCTCCTACACCAAAACTTATCTCGCTGCGATGTTGATCTGCCTGTTGTTTCATTCGATTTTGTGCCAAATTCAGGTTATCCTCTAAGAGTTGGAGAACTTCTTGTTGATGCTCAATGTGATATTCCACTGCTTTAACCTTTGAATTTTCTCTTAAAGATGATGTGATGGATGATGGATGATATCCATAAAGTGCCATAAATGGGGTCATTTTTGCTGCAGTATGGAAGGAAGTGTTATACCACCATTCAGCGAGAGGTAACCACTTGACCCATTTTCTTTGTTTATCAGATACAAAACAATGAAGATATCCTTCCAAACATTTATTTGCTATCTCAGTTTGACCATCAGATTGAGGATGATAAGATGAGATATGAGCTAATTGAGTACCCAAACAAGAAAATAACTCCGTCCAAAAATTTCCAGTAAAAATGGGATCTCTGTCACTCACAATAACCCTTGGGGTTTCCATGTAGCTTTTGAATTGTGTCCATAAATGTAGTAGCTACTGTACTTGCTTTAAATCGATGAGATAATGCACAAAAGTGTGCATACTTGGTAATTCTATCAACTACCACCATGATGACACTCTTTCCTTCGGACTTAGGTAAACCTGTGATAAAATCCATTGAAATCTCATCCCAACGTTGACTTGGAATGGATAAAGGTTTTAGAAGTCCCGGGTCTTAATTGTCTCAACTTTATTCTGCTGGAAAACCAAACATTCCGCCACAAAATTTTGAATATCAGATTTAGGGCCATCCCAAAAAAAAACTTTCTTCACCCTGTGGTAAGTTTTTAAAAATCCTGAGTGTCCTCCTAAAGGAGAAGTGTGCAATTCCAAAAGAATATTTTGTTTTAGTTGGGAATTCTTACAAAGATATAAGCGATATTTGTACCATAAATAATCATTTTTCCAACTAAATGTATCAGATGTACTAGGATCTTGCTGCAACTTTTGAATGAGTGCCCATACTTCTTTGTCCTTCTTCCATTCATCTCTCGCTTCGGTTATCCAATCTGGTTGGATAATAGAAATGGCACAAAGCAATGCTTCCACCTCTTCATTCTTTCTTGAGAGTGCATCTGCAACAACATTAAGGTTTCCTTTTTTGTAGATTATTTCAAAGTCATAACCCAACATCTTTGTGACCCATTTTTGCTGCTCTTCTGAAGATAGTCTTTGTTCCAAAAAGTGTTTAAGACTATCATGATCACTTTTTACCTTGAAGTGTCTTCCCATTAGGTAAGTTTGCCATTTCTTTACTGGATGCAGTATTTCTAACATTTCCTTCTCATAAATAGGTTTCTGTAAATACTTTCCTTTGATTGGACGACTTTCAAAAGAAATGGGTCTTCCTTCCTGCATTAAAACTGCACCAATTCCATTTCCTTAGGCATCACATTCCACAATAAAGGTTTTTGTGAAGTCTGGCGTAGCTAAGACTGGTGCTAGGCACATTGCCTCTTTAAGATGTTCAAAGGCCTTAGTTGCTTCAGGAGTCCATGAAAATGCATCTTTATTCAATAATGTTGTTATAGGTGCTGCTATTCTCCCATAATTCTTAACAAACTTGCGATAATACCCTGTTAACCCGAGAAATCCTCGCAACTGCTTTATGGTTGTGGGGACTTTGCATTCCTTAATGGCTTTAATTTTGTTAGGGTCTACCTTAACACCCTCGTGAGATACAATATGACCCAGATATTCCACCTCTTGTACTCCAAAGAAACATTTGGATGTTTTTGCATATAATTGTTTCTCCTGCAATAGTTTGAGCACCCTGTCAACATATTCAACATGATCCTTCCAAGACCTGCTGTAGATTAGTATATCATCAAAAAATACTAGCACAAATTTTCTAAGGAAGGGTTTGAAAATGGAATTCATCAACCCTTGAAATGTAGAAGGTGCATTGGTAAGGCTAAAAGGCATGACCAAAAATTCATAATGACCCTCATGAGTTCGAAATGTTGTTTTTGGAATATCTTCAGTCTTCATTCTAATTTGATGATATCCTGAACGAAGATCCAACTTTGTAAAATAAATTGATCCATGTAATTCATCCAATAATTCATCAATCACAGGAATGGGAAATTTATCTTTAATGGTGAGCTTATTGAGCTCCTTATAATCCGGACACATGCGCCATGATCCATCCTTCTTGTGTACCAATACTACAGGAGCAGAGAAAGAACTTTGACTAGGTTGAATTATACCCGCCACATTTCTGCAATCATACGTTCAATTTCGCTTTTTTGGACATAAGGATATCTATAAGGCCTGATGTTTGGAGGAACACTTCCTGGAATCAAATGAATAGCATGATCATGATCACGAATAGGTGGGAGTCCTTTGGGAGTTTCAAACACCTTGGAATGATTGTCCAAGACTTGTTGGAGATCTGCAGAAATAGATGATTTTGATGTTTGAACTTCTAGTGAGCATAATTGTGCAATTACGCCTCGCTGTTCTTTCTTTAGAAGCTTTGTCATGACATTAGAGCTTATTATCCTTCATGGCTTCCCCGCAATACCCCGTAATTCGACTTCCTTTCCTTCTGAAAAAAATTTCAAGAAAAGTTTTTGAAAATTAAAAGCTACCGTCCCCAAAGATTGTAACCATTGTACTCCTAGTACAACATCAGCACCTCCCATAGGAATGGAAAGCATTGGACTATTCAACACATATTCCCCCATGGTTAGCTTGATGTTATGGCATTTTCCAGAGAAATTTATAGTTCCTCCATTTGCAACCATCACTTGACATTCTGGTGCTGGGTATAGGAAACAATTTAATTCCTTGGCTACCTTACAATGAATAAAATTATGGGTGCTACCTGAATCAATCAACACTATTACCTTTTTCTTCTTAATATGTCCTTCTATCTTGAGATTTTGAGGAGTGGTAATTCCTGCCAATGCATTACACGATATGGTCGAACTCATTTCTTCCTCTTCTAGGGCTGGTTCCTGGTGTATATCCTCTTCTTGTTCATTTTCTTCTTCCTCTTCACAATCTATGTAAAATCATTTCTTCTCAGCACATTATGACCTTTAGTGTATTTTCTATCACAATTGTAGCAAAGCCCTTTTTCTCTTGTTTCTTCCAATTGTTGTGGTGTCAAACTTGTAGGTTGTGGAAATCTAGGCGTAGCAACACTTTCTTCTTTATAGAAGTGAGTGGTAGGATTCTTTGTCGCCATAATTTTACATTCAATTTTTCTTGCCAACCTGAATGACTTCTCCAATGAATCAGGTTCCAAAACGTGAACTTTATGTTGGATGTTATCCTTTAAAGTACCTATGAAGAGATCAATCCTGTGTTCCTCTGGAATATCAGTTACCCTTATATTCAATTTTTGGAAGTCCTCAATGTGCTCCCCCACTAAAACCTTTTGTTTGAGGTTTATCAATTGGCTAAAGAAGGTGTTGCTCTTTGTATCCTCATAATGTGCTATCATTTCCTCCGTAAAAATTTACCAAGTGAAAAAAAAATTACGGGAGCAAAGCCATTGATACCATACAAATGTATTTTTTTCTAAATGTAAAGTTGCAATGCGTACCTTTTGTGTGTTTTTCACATTATGGAGATAAAAATATTGCTCCATTTGTAGTATCCATGTTATAGGATCCTTTCCATCAAACTTCCTCATATCCATTTTTGGAATATGGTGGTTCTTCCCACTAACATTAGAGTTTATGAAGTCATGATTAACATTTATTTTGTTCTCATCATGAGTTTCCTCTACTATATTTTCACCATTAGGAAACATTTCTTGTATCAACTTTGTCAAACCTTCCATGTCTGCTTTTAGATCATT
Source organism: Pinus albicaulis (assembly GCA_034641835.2). NCBI lineage: Eukaryota > Viridiplantae > Streptophyta > Pinopsida > Pinales > Pinaceae > Pinus > Pinus albicaulis. The sequence continues at coordinate 1,303,981,770 of CM076583.1, read as the reverse complement.
CTTCATGTTTTCCATGTTGTCTTTCATTTTTTCATCGATCTTAGCTTCCATGTCATCCAGCTTAGATTCCATGCCATCTATCTTAGATTCCACACTGTTACACAGCAATTTGTCACCATCCCTGCAATTCCCCATCCCGCACATTGGAGGGCTCATTCCGTGACCTGTGAGCAGTGACATAACCTAAAAACACTTTCATGGAATTCCCCTAGACATGGACTTTCATTCCCCTGAAGATATCTCCTTGAGAAAAACCCTAAAAATAGCCTTTTCACCCTTGGCGTGACTAGCCTGTGTTATACCCGCGCCAATGGGGGAAATCCTTCAAAGAGGGCGCGCCAATTGGCGCTCTGTCTCAGATTCGCACTCGCACCAGGCTTAATAAAGGTTTAAAAATAAATGGCGGAAGATTGACTCCAACCAACTCCTGAACTAGTCTCTAAATTGAGTTGGGATGTTTGGCTCCGGATTTCCATGTAGAGGAAGTAGTTTGCCACCTCTCATGGAAGCTTCCTTGAGGATACGGCCAATCCCATGATTGTAGGGATCCCAACTCCTCTTCCACCATCTATATAAGCTTACCATTTCCCTTTGCAAGCTAGTCTCCAAGAATCTCCAAGAGCCTTCAGAATGCTGCAAGAGCTTTGATAGTCTTCATAGTGCCAAATCCATAGCAAGGAGATTGACGATCGAAGAGAGAGGCTTGTCCCCATCTTTGACAAGCTTTACCGAGACGTATTCCGCTGGCGACCCGTCGAAGGAGAATTCAGCGTCAGAGCCAGGTTGTATTTTCCTTTGTATGAATTAATGATAAGCGATTATTGGTTATGGTTCCACTCGTTTTGTTCATTATGATCATGAGTTGTGTTCTCTCTGACTGACGCATAATTGTATATATTGGATTTTACGCTTGTGTTTTTTGTGTTTCTTGCGTGTGCAGGTGTTCGATCGCGACGAGCGTGAGGATTGTGATTTTCCGGAGCAAAGAAATGGGAGCGCTACCTTCTCTACAAACAACAACGTTGGATTCGAGGTAAGCCTTCTTCGCAAGTTGGTTTATTGCAATTGGGGACTTTCACCATAGTGTGTTACGATTGTTGCTAGACCCATTCTGGGCTAGTAGAGATTTCCTCTGTCCGTAGAGGGGATTTACCTCTACAAAAAATTTGCGACCATACAACAAAGCTTTCGGTTCACCGCCACTTGCGCCCGTTACGCAGAATTTGTTGGCATTTAACAGAAGAACTAGTCAACCATTAGGGATCCTTCCAAGGTTACCTGTTACTTTGGGAGGTAAAACTATCCATATGGACGTGATGGTTTTTCCAGGCCCCTTGGATTTTAATCTGCTCTTGGGGTGCGATTACACCTATTCCATGGGAGCGCTTGTCTCCTCCCTTTTTCGTGTGGTCTATTTTCCGCATGAAGGGAGGATCATGACCATTGATCAGCTTTCGTTCTTTGGTCTTGATATGGCAGCTGGCCCGCCATCATCCCTTCCTGGTTTTTATCCACCCGTTGTATCTGCCCCACCGTAGGTCAATTATGTGGCTACCTACCCCGTGCCTGTACTTAGTGATGATGTCGTCGTGCATAGTGTGCTGGGGGCATTGGGTCCTGATTTCTGAGATGTTTTCCTTCCATCGGGAATGGAACTCTTGGAAGCGATGAATTCTTGTTCATTATGATGAATTTTTTCAGAGCATGGTTCTTTTCCTGTGTCAAGATCCTTAAAAAATGAAACCGGGTCTGGTTGGAGCAGAGTTCCTTATCTTGTGTCAAGCTCCTTAAAAAATGAAACAAGTTTGTCGGAGCAGAGTTCCTTGTCTTGTGCCAAGCTCCTTAAACCCTGAAACAAGGTGTCCTGAGGATAGTTCTTTTAATGTGTCAACCTCGTTAAACAATGAAACACGTTCCCGTTCAATTCAAGTCTTTGATAAGATCTCGTAAAATCCCAGTCGAGTCTGTCTCTAGATCTTGTAACTTGAACCTTCACTCCATCTGCCTTTCATATGGATTGAAGCTTGGGGGGCATGTACCTAGAATTGAGTCACCATGCTGGGGGCATGATTACTTTTTTCAAGCATATTTTGTTTCTGTTTCAAGCTTGTGTAAAAATGAAACTAGTTTCAAGCATAGTTTATATTTGTTTCAAGCTTGTGTAAAAATGAAACCAACTTCAAGCAGAGTTTCCTGATTTCAAGCTTGTGTAAAAATGAAACCATCCCCATTTTACCTCTTTTGATTGTCATTTTATCAGCCTGTTTTTGTCATATGAGCCTTGGTTTTCTCACTCCATCGTCACTATCTTCTTGGCCAATCATATGCCTTCACTTGGTTGTTTTACCTGTTCCTGAGGAACCACTGTGATGAGTGGTCTTGTTAGCCAGCCTCTTGACCTTTACCTTGTTTTGAGCAGTTCCACCATTACCGGAACCAATTGCTACCCTTTATACCACTCGTTCCTCCAGGAGGAGTCACCTTTCAGCTCTTTTCTGACTCTTAAAAATTGAAAATATTGTTGAGTCCCTTGTCGCTTCGATCTCATTAAAGTGGTTGCGAAACGACATCTACCCAGTATACGTTTACCCCTTTTTCGGGCTGGGATAGATTATTTACGAAAAAGGAATACCCTAGCCTATCGTGACTACGAGGTTTTCTCGGACATAGTTTTCTACCTTTTTGGATCTGAGGAACTATTTACAAAAATGGACTTTTGGAGTTTACTTTTCTTCTGACTTTTCAAACTCTCTAAACATGAAAAGACGTCGAGTTCTTCCTTTGTCAGACTCGTTAAACCCTGATGACATCGGATTCAGTCGTGATGATGATATTCGAGTCTCTCCTTCCTAGGGCTCGTTAAATGTACTAGGATGGATTCATCCAAAGTATGGATTTATATGACAAGCATATGGTATCCTCTTCAAGCTTGTGTAAAAATAAAGAGGTACTCGCCAGAAATGGTGGGGGAAAAAAATGGAACCAGTATCGTCGTCGTGTCAGCAGTATGTCGCTCTTGAACATGGCACTTGTCTGCATTCGTGTCGGGTTGGGGACATCTCATCTCGTTTTCCACTTGCCTTCGTGGGTTTGGGTGATCCCTTTTGACCTCTCATCTGCTCTTTGCCTCATCATCATGACCTCTGATCTTTTGATGTCAAATACTACCAAATTCACTGTCATGCCGCCGATATGTTCGAAAGAAGTTGACCTCTGCAAGTTCCAACCTTCCTCTGATTCTCATCTGATCTTGATTCACGAAGACATTATGTTCCTCTATCTCGTGTCGATGATGTGGGAAACACTATGGCCCACCTTCGATCAAGGTCACTTCCTATCGAGTTCAGCTCATTATCCAGGAAAATGATATAGAGATACCCTTTTGGTACCTTGGAGCCTGCATGCCTCAATGGCAAGTTCTTCGCGTTTGATGTGAGGTTTTCATCATTGGCCTCCGATCGAGTGATTCTACGGGTGTTCGATGCCAGCTCACTGATTCACATGTCATAGATTGTACCTATAGTACCTTGAGGTCCATTGTCATTATTGGTGGTACCTCTCGCGTCTGTTAACAACTTTCATCATTGGCTGGTAATCAGGCGATGTTCTTGCATGTTCGACTTCAGCTCACTTATTCGCATGCTTAAACTTGTACTTTGTTCGGGTCGAGATGGAGCGCAATACCATGGACTTTTTCTGTTGGAATCCAGGCTGCGATTTTGTGGATTATTATGATTAGTTACATGACTCATTCATTGGATGGTTGCAACCATACCTGAGTCTATTTATCGATCCTCACTGGATGGCTGCGTCCATACCTTGGATCTGGATTATTGTATACTCTGCTATGGATGGCTGTGCCCATACCACACATATATCATGTATTTGGGATATCAGTTGTACTTCTCTACGCAGGTTTTCCGATGGAAGTGTTTTCAGTTGGACACGTTCTCGTAAAGCATTTCACCCCTCTCTCTCTTTCGGGCCTCATGCCTTAGGGGGAATCTGTTACACAGCAATTTGTCACCGTCCCTTCAATTCCCCATCACGCACATTGGAGGGCTCATTCCGTGACCTGTGAGCAGTGACATAACCTAAAAACACTTTCATGGCATTCCCCTAGACATGGACTTTCATTCCCCTGAAGACATCTCCTTGAGAAAAACCCTAAAAATAGCCTTTTCACCCTTGGCGCGACTAGCCTGTGTTATACCCATGCCAATGGGGGAAATCCTTCAAAGAGGGCGCGCCAATTGGCACTCTGTCTTAGATTCACACTCGCGTCAGGCTTAATAAAGGGTGTTTTTTAAAAATAAATGGCGGAAGATTGACTCCAACCAACTCCTGAACTGGTCTCTAAATTGATTTGGGATGTTTGGCTCCGGATTTCCATGTAGAGGAAGTAGTTTTCCACCTCTCATGGAAGATTCCTTGAGGATAGGGCCAATCCCATGATTGTAGGAATCCCAACTCCTCTTCCACCATCTATATAAGCTTGCCATTTCCCTTTGTAAGCTAGTCTCCAAGAATCTCCAAGAGCCTTCAGAATGTTGTAAGAGATTTGATAGTCTTCATAGTGCCAAATCCATAGCAAGGAGATTGACGATCGAAGAGAGAGGCTTTTCCCCATCTTTGACAAGCTTTACCGAGACGTATTCCGCTGGCGACCCGTTGAAGGAGAATTCAGCGTTAGAGCCAGGTTGTATTTTCCTTTGTATGAATTAATGATAAGCGACTATTAGTTATGGTTCCACTCGTTTTGTTCATTATGATCATGAGTTGTGTTCTCTCTGACTGACGCATAATTGTATATATTGGATTTTACGCTTGTGTTTGTTGTGTTTCTTGCATGTGCAGGTGTTCGATCGTGACGAGCATGAGCATGAGGATTGTGATCTGCTGGAGCAAAGGAACGGGAGCTCTACCTTCTCTACAAACAACAGCGTTGGATTCGAGGTAAGCCTTCTTCGCAAGTTGGTTTGTTGCAATCAGGGACCTACACCATAGCGTGTTACAATTGTTGCTAGACCCGTTCTGGGCTAGTAGGGATCGCCTTTGTCCACAGAGGGGATTTACCTCTACAACACACACCTTTCTTCAAACCATCCATCTTCGCTTCCACGCATTTTTTCAAAACATCCATTTCATTTTTTTTGCTCTTTGTGAGAGCAAAATTTGGTGCACTTGCTCTTGTAATTTTGATAGATCATGTTGCAATTCTTCATCTTCATGAGCCTTCTGAAGGCTTAATGGGTGTTGAATTATTTTTACGGGGAATTTTTTTTTGAACCCAATACTAATATATATTCTACAATATGCCCTTGGAATCAATTCAAATTGATTCTTCAAACAAGACTTATGCAATATGTAAAAAAAAATACACACCTTTTTCTTGCTTTTGAGGAGCTTGATATTGAAATTCGATTATATTTGTGATTGCAACTCTTAAATATCTGAAATTGGGCACTGAGGTAGCCTTCTAAATTATATTTCGAATTCCATAGGTCTGACTTGATTTGGATTCTCCAAGGAAACATTATGTCCAATCTCCCACAATGACCTAATTATGGACTGGTTCAATAGATCGAACTTGTACAGCTTTCCACGTGTCATTGTTTCTTCTTATAGCTCTAAAATTGATATCAAAGAAACTACAGTCCATGTACTTGCGACTACTTTTTACGGCACTCCAATCCGATGCTCAGAGAGAGAGTTATGAATATTTTCCCACGATCACCTCTTTGAGATGAAATTCAGGAGCCTGGAAAAGGACTACCTTCCACAGATCATATCTCCGAAAATATTGTGAACCAAGATTTGAAATTGTTTGATGAGTTTCCTCAGGATTTCAGCTTCACGCCCTACAAATTTCAGATTCTGAACCTTCGTATAAAAAACTTTATAGCGTAAATGCCACGATGACCTGTTTAGATTAAATTGAGGAACTTGCAAAAAGACCTAACTTCCACAGATCATATCTCTGAAAATGTTGCGAACCAAGCTCTAAAATTTTTTGACGATGTTCCTCAGGATTTTGGCTTCGTACCCTAAAAATTTTAGCTTCTGAAACTTTGTAGAAAAAATTTATAGCGAAAATGCCACGATGACTTGTTTGGAGCAGCAAAACCTTAGAATCCAAAGCTTTGATACCAAATGTTGTGAAACCAGCTCCAAAAATAGAAGAAAAGAGATATCAACGCCTTAGAAATAAGCCACTTCGATGGGGAAACCTCCAATACATTACATGAATGAACAATTCTTGGATGATACAAATTACAAAACCTCCTTTCTATATATAGGAGTCCATGGGGCCATAATGTAATCCCAGTGGGGCCACAATGTAATCCTAGCCGACCCAACAATAATAATTTAAAGGCACAATAATAACAATATGGGGGTTATAGGGGTACAATAATAACAATAAGGGGGTTACACTAACAACAATAAGGGACTATACTAGTAATATAGGGACCTAACATACATACATTTATAATGTGATATATTTTTCTAATTATTGATAACTTCACGAGCTTAAATGATGGACAAGACTAAGTTTTCTTTTTTTTAATTATTCACAACATATCAATTCCAACAAATGCTCAAAATAAACAATGCAAAACTCAACTTGCTATGTTTTACAATGAAATTGTTAATGTTTAAGATGGGTTAGCTATTCAAAGGTATTATTTTGATTCAAGCGACAAATATAATGCATTAACAACAAATTTTATGGACCTTTTTTTGGTCAAACATTTCTATTTTTACTACTTTCCGCATTATTTAATTTATTACAATACCTTTGACATTATTTATTTAGTAATTTTGATGACAATTTGAAGTGATTATTAGGCTTATAGGCCCCCATGTAATGTTCCCAATTTTAGCCTCAAGCTAAAATGAAACATTATAGTGGCATATTTTATTTTCACTTAATAAAATGAGTAAGGAGACCCCTTAACCCCTTGGTAATAGAGAAATAACACTCCTTATGAGAAAGGAGGATAAATAAGCAGCTGAAATAAACACCTAATGGTGTGAACATGATGAGCATCACCTTGAGTTGGCCTTCTTTGACCAAGTCAACATCGTTGCCTAAGAGGGTGGCTTGCTTAAGAATACAACGCATTTTTTGGAGGGAAAGCATTAAAAAGTGAATGGAAACCCTAATTATGGGGCCTATGGTGAAAGAGAGTTCATTTTCTTTATAAGAAAGAAGGAGTAGCTCATTTGGTTCATGTTTTGATTCAGAAATTTCGTGGTGAAGCCAAGGACTTGCACATCCAAGTTGTTTAGCAGGATTGCAGTGCTCTTGAGCACTAGGGGTGTTCCCGGGCGGGGATCCCCCACCTCTTTGATGCAGGAGCATTAGCTCTGAAAAACACCTTGTATTTTACCTAAGCTAGGGGGTTTCATGTTTTGAAGAAATATTAAAATTTCATGTAAATATTAATATTTTGAGTGATTAATTAATTATTTGTGAGAAATTGTAAATGTGAGAGAAATTAGTTTCTAGATTATTTAGAATTAATGAGGGAGCCTAAGTTGGAATTAGTTTCTAAGTTTTAGGGATGAGAATCTATCTTTTAGGGATGTTGAGAGATTTAGGGATTTGTTGAGATATTAAGGGGATTGAGCATTTAATTAGATCATTTTTTAAAATTATATAAATAGGAAGGGGTTTGAGAGGAAAATACATTGAGATTGTGAGAAAGTGTGAAATTGAGAGTAGGCTTGAACATCAAGGCTGTAAGCCTTCAGCAATTGTAAAGGGCCACAGAATTGAAACATCTGGCCAGCAAAAGTTGTAAGTCATTGTTTTGTTTCAGTTTATACACATTGGTTGAGTGAGAAATTGTATATTTGTTTCCTGAAGTTCATGGCATTGTTGAATTAATGAAAAAATGATCGATGGGCTTGAAATCAAATTTATTTGTGTGAAAACTGCCATGCAAATCATTAAGGGTAAAATGGTGTTAAAATCTCTGTTTGCAAATTAATAGGGCACCGTTCTAAGTGAAAATTTTTGTTGGAAGTCAATTTACTGTGCGCATAGAGCATTGACAGATTGTGTTGAAATGCTATATACTCAAAGGTATGAAAGCATACGATGAAATGTATGATGGAGCGTTGTTTTCATTAAATTTAAATGGATCTACACAAAATCCAAGTTCAGTGGCAAGTAATGAATGAATCGAAGGTTAAACTCTGTTTGCTGAAGTGATAGAATTGAAGTAATTGTTTTATTGTTAAATGAAAAGGTCCAGCACGAAAATGAGTTTACAATATCTGCGTAGAAGTGAATTCTCTTGATACTGTGTGATTAGCATGTATGAAAGGGAGCTGTTTAAATCCAATGCAGATTTTGTTGTTTAAATCCAACGCAGAGTTGTACCTAGATCTTGTACAAAGCAGATTGAAGAGCGCAGAACTCGGTTTTTAACTCTGTTTATAAATCACTGTAATTGCGGGAAAGGCTGTTGCGGTGAATGGTAAAAGAGCATATATATAATCAAAAGTGAATGGGTTAGAATTGAATTGATTATAAGGTGTGTGATTGTTAAGTTTAACTCGGCGGATATATAATGAAATTGAGTTCGACAGTTGCAACAAATCAGTGAATGCGTTGAGAGCGATGGGTGTATTGAACGCAGAACCGATGTTGAGTTCTGAAATTGATATTGGGCTCAGTAATCACCTTGGTATGAAATTCCAATCCGTTTGATAATTTGCTATCAGAATCTGTTCCAATTTTGGGCGCAAACGAATTGTAATGATTTGTAAAAGTGCGTGTTGTAATGGAACCTCAGCTTCTGAGGAAAACGCAGAGATTGCCAGATAGTATGAAGAAATCTAATTGCAGAGAAATGTGGATAGTATGATGGAGTCAAGGGTTTTAAAGCTAGTCAATTTGTTCACTTGCAGAGTGCAGTGGAATCGAAAGGTTCGATTGCCGGTGAATTCCAGAATCTGAAGACGTGATCTGAAGACTATTGCAAGAATTCGAATGGGTAAGTTAAAAAATTTAGCGTAGAGATGTAACAGCGTTTGAAAGTCAATATCTGGAAACAGGAGGAGGTGCGTTCTGAATTATAAAGGTAAGCAGTTATTTGTTGACATTCGATTTCAAACAAAGTCTGAAATCGATGAATTGTGAAAACGATGTTTGCTGGAAGTAGTCCTAAATTACGAGTCAAATGATATTTGAGTGATTGCATTGATATGCATTGAATGACTGAAAGGAACTGGCATATGGTGGTAATTAAGTCAATGCGTGAAGAATTTCATATGTATAGATTTTGTTTAACCATGTCCATCGTGTTTAAAATAAAAAGGGCGCACATATAAATATAATGGAATGGAGTTTGACTTAGTTTATGAAAAGAACAAATGGCTAGTTAACTTATAAGATTGTTGAAAAGGCATTAATCAAAGTTGAATGAAGCATAGTTATTAGCCATAAATGGAAATTGAGAGATATTTAAAATTTGATTATGGATTGAGGGATTTTAAATCCTATGAGCTTTCAAAATTAGAAATGTTGAGATTGCCCAATTTGAGTTTATTGGGGTAATAGTTGAGCTGCATTCTTATATGCAGGGTTATTGAATATTCTAGGAGTGCAGGCTATGCCTGCATCACTCTTCCTCATGGGAGGAGAGGATTTGAGTTGCATTTCTTCATTTCGGCATTTGGCCAAGCTCACTCCTTCAATTGTTGTGTTGCTGGGGTAGCAGCAGAGGAACTCATAGAGTCTTTCCTTACTTGCTTTTTCAGTGGAGGAGTGATCTCTTCATTGGAGGAGATGTAGAGAGGGCTCTTATACCATATTTCAGATCTATGGCATCAGGCCACTCATTCAACAACTCCCACCATGCAGTCACTTGGAGAAATTGCGTTATTCCATGAGGGCAGTGTTGTGAGGGGTTCTTGTGCTCATCAGGTGGAGTGTTTTTTAGCAAAGGGGATCAGGACCTTTTCCTTGAGGAAATTATTAGAGGAGGGAAAAATCATTTCAGATCAGTTATAGCCTCATGTTCATTGGTTTTAGTTACAGTGACATTTTATTTATCACTTTGTATTTTATCCGGCATTTCTAGCAATCTTCCTGAGATTGGCTAGAAATACCATATTGAGCCCATTTTCCTCTCTTGGGCTATTTTTCTTTTATCTTTTAGCCAAATTATAATTTTTTATGTATTCAGTAGCTTCATCTCTCATAGAGACTACGCAGTTATGGTTTCCCGGCATTCTGTGCTCCAACTACTCCGACATTACATTGTATATTCATTGGAGTTGGTTCTAGAGGTCTGAGAGGCTTGTCCCCTCAATTATTTCCTATATATTCATGCTAAAATCATAATATAATGTTGGCTGCACCATTCCCCCTCTTATGATGTATTTCATATTGCAGAGTTAATGTTCATGTTCATGTATTGATGTAGCTCACTCTTTGAGCATTGTTTTAGAGGCCTATATTGGGGAGATCTAAATAACCCATCTAGATGCATTTCTTTAAGCTCATTTTATGCAGGTAAGCTATATTAGATGTTTTCTAAGGCATCCCAACATTGGTTAGCCTTATTTGTGCAGCAGCTTCCTTATACAGTGTCCTCAAGGACCCTGTAGCAAAAATTCCCGAGATGGAATATTGCATATCCATCGGCAGAGCCTGTGAAGGGCCAGCTAGCCTCAGGATATCTCCCTCCTTTGAAGGAGACATATCTTGTAAATTCCCCAATATTAAATCTCTGAAATGGACTTGTAGTGTCTCACTAAAGAAGGAAACATGGAATATCTTAAGATATTCCCGATGGAGAAGAAAATCTCTCATTTGGGATATTACACCCCATAGCTCGAGTAAGACATTATTGAATTCCAAGTCCACAACGAACACTAATAATGAAGATTAACCAAAAATACTACCCATAGGTGAGCGACAGATCATAGATATTTTATATTGAAAACTATGACTGATAGTATTGGATAGAGTGTGATAAGACATGAAAATCATGTATAAACATAATGTTGAATAAAAATTGCAACAAATATATCATTGGCCATTAGATTTTCTAACATTGAGTTTACAGGTGTAAAACAATATTTATAAAACTGTAAAATCATCTCAAAACCACAAATTAAAGATTCATGGCTTGCATTCTACATATTTATAATTGGTAGGGACTCCACTGCGATGCATCATTGTTAACTAATACTTTTATATACACTACTTGAATTATGCTTGAATCTGTATGTCAATCTCTAAACCAACATATAATTTTTTATATATAAACACTTAAGAACCAAATATGCAAAGAACCATATAAATATCAAATGAACTTATTAAATGAAATTCAAAACATGAATTAGACACAATAAGCATGCATGGGATTTTTCCCGAAGCCATAAACTAGTTCAATAATCATGACAACAAGGAATACCTTGAAATTACAACATCATACTACATGCTCTTAAATCCTGCCATGAATTATGAAATATAAGGATATAAGGCTATCAAGATTACTAGAGGATTTCCTTATATATGTATATGTATATGTATATGTATATGTATATGTATATGTATATATATATATATATATATATATATATATATATATATATATATATATATATATATATATATATATATATATATATATATATATATATATATATATATATATATATATATATATATATATATATATATACATATATATATATATATATATATATATATATATATATATATATATATATATATATATATATATAGAGAGAGAGAGAGAGAGAGAGAGAGAGAGAGAGAGAGAGAATCAGTATTAGATAAATAGTTTGCAACTTATCATGGCCAGATTACAACTTGGGGGGATTCCAATTTAGACAGCCATTGCATCTTTATTCCCTTGCATATATCTATGATTTTTGGCATTTATAAATTTACAAGGTTTTATATTTCTATTATTCCTTGATATATAGATTCTACAAAAGGTGTATAGCATTATGAAAATTTTGAAATACATTAGAAATTATAGTGGAGAGGTTCATTCATCATATTTTTTTTGGCTTAATGGTCTAGATCCCAATTGTTCATGGGAATGATGTTAAGGAAGAAATTGGTGTTGAAGAGGAGTTTGATGTTGAGGAGACACCTCTTGATGATGTTACTAGACATTTGTAGCCTTTGATGCCTCCTTTAACTAAGTAACAATAGAGTTGAGAAAATGTCCTCTAGGAAGGAAATTGTGGCTCTAAGATAATTTTTTTAGAATAATATGCATTAGATTTTTATTTTTTCCTTCCAAAGTTAATATTTCTAAGTTAATTGAACAAGGATAGTGATGAAAACTTAATTTCCCATGACTCTTAAGTCCTACCAACCTTAGTATAGTATGATTATGTTATATTCATCTCGTGCTAGGGTTATTTTCATTGCTCCAAGTTATGAGAAATCCATTGCTGCATGAAATTACCTTGTAGAGCTCCAAGATACCTTAAGTCATTATTCTTTAGATAAGATGGGAAATTCATAGAACTTCGATTTCTTCCACTTGAATTCCTCTACCAACAAAAGGAACAAGTGATTCTCGAGTGTAGTTGGGTTCCCAAATAGATATGAAGAGAAATTGATAACCATAAGGGAAAAAAATCAACCAAGGGTTCCTGGGAAACCCCAATTGAGAGAGTGGAGGTTAAGAACAAGGAGAATAAATGAATTCAAAGAGAAAAAGAGAGTCTAAGTGAACAAGGAAGCTCCAAAGTCAAATTTCCTATAAAGAAATATTTATCTGGGCATGCTCAGTTCGATCACCCCACACCACTTTCTAGCTTGTGCCATAATTTCCATCCCACCCACATCCCATTTATTCATCACAGATTGGATTATTATAAAAATTGGAGTGAGGAGTGAGTATGTGAGGAGGACAATCAATTTGAAATATTTAATATTCATGCTGTGATCCATGTGTCAATGTAAATCATGCACAATGTTGAGTGGATTTGATAGTTAATGGATTAGTCGATCATAATCCCTATTATTAATCCTAATACACCACATTTTTTGTGTCACTACTTGATTAACTTGTTTATTATCTTCATAATTTGAGTCCCTTTGGATGTGAAAATAAAATACTTGTGCTAGCGATTCCTTCATTTGATTCATTTGTTCCAACATGGAATAAAGTTTATGTTTTAAAGACTTGAGGTTGAAATTAAGGGACTTGATTATTAGGGAAGAGTCATAGATCATGATTATTTTGGGGGGTGTTGAGAGCCATTGCTAATTTAAAACCTTGAAGTAATGCACAAGCCTCTGCCACATTGTTGGATGTTGTACCAAAGCTCTTGGTATAGGAGTACACATTTTTTCCCCCAGGTTTATAAATAACCTCGCTTGCACCTACTACTCATAACTTTCCCCAATGATATTAAAAAGGCCCCCTCAAAAGTGTTGAGAAATATAGGGCATAGAGATTAAGTGTTTTATATTTTATTAGTAACAGCTTGTGAGTACTTTTTACTTCTTTAGATTAGGATCTTCTTTTACTTAGGTTATTAGTGTTCTTCTTCATCAAACAACTACTAATGTATAAACCATAAAGATACAAGAGACACATAATGATTTCTATCAACCAAGTCCAAAACCTCTCACTCTTTGAGAGGAAAACCCAGACAAAGTCTTCTTCTTATAGAGATTCCAATTGAAAAATACCAATACCAACACCCTTGACCTATTTTCCACTCCAACACCGAGATAGAAATATCCCTTGATGAAGTCCTTCTTCCTTGAGTATGTTAGGGTCCTATAATAATAGGATTCATAATTTTGAATTGACTTTGATTAGTCTTATAAATATGTACATACTTTTCTTTCTGCAAATGTATTCCCAAATTAAAAAATTAAAAGAGGGTATGTCCTAAAAGAATAATCAAAGGACAAAAAGAAACAAAGATCAAAAGAATATTAAATATGAACCCCATCAAAAATAGGTCATGAAAGTGTTGCAAGTTTAAATACCACTACTTTAGTTTACTTTTTGCAAATCAGATTGTGTGCAACTTGTTAAAATTCCACAATCCATGATAATCAAACAAATCAAACTTGATTATTCATGCTTTAAATTTCATGTTGATAGATAGAGAATAAATATCTAGCCAAACAGTTTAATTTTGGCAGATCAATAGTTAAAATAAAGAATAATAAGGATCTCAACAATTTAAGCTGAGCCCCTGGATGAAATAAGGTTAGAATTAGATAGTTTCTTGTTTTAAAAGAAAAATTAATAAGGGTTTGCAAGCTCAAATGCACCCATGCAAATAAAGGAAAAAATGGTAGAATAAATTATGGGTAGGAAGAAAGCAGTTTCACAAGGCATGGATAAACATCATTTGGCACATTACTAATTTCCCTCCCCACAATGTATTCCAGTACTAAATCCTTCAGTTATAAAGGCTCAGAGCATTTCTCTAACTTTTGGTGGGACCGGACCCATGGATTAATGATTGATTGGCACTAAGGTATTATAATTCCCCTCATAAAAACCCTTATCCTTCATAAAAAAGCCCTTTTCCTCCTTACATCATTAATTTTCCTTTACAAAATCCCCTTTTCCTAAGTTTAAAACACATTTTACCTAGGAAAAGTAAAACCCCCTTGACTAATTCCCCTTTCATACAAAAATACCCAAAAATACCCACAAAAATGCATTATCCTAAGTATTAAATGTGAAATGTTTAAAATGGGGCCACCACTATTTGTGCCCAAACACTTAACTTACACTTTACTTAGTGCATTTTGTGTATTTCCGCTTCTTCATTTCATATTAACATTTAACTTAATCTATTATTTCCCATATAAACCCTTTATCCCGTAATTATATTAATTAATTTTATAACATATCCCAACCCACATTTTTATGTTTAAACTATGGTTTAATTTCCCCATGTGACAATTACCCCGCTCCCCATAGGTTTAAATCATATGTTTTACATTAAAATCCACCTAAAGTTTTACATTTCACCTGTATATAGTCCATTCGCTATATAAAATGCTAAAATCTGCCCCAATATGGACTTTACACATGTTTTCATTATATTCACTGTGTAAAACGTTGATATCTGCCTATCCCGCCTATCCTCCTAACACTAAGACTTTATGTTAAAAACTATGTTTTAACACATAAAACTTCTACCCTGTCGCATATAAACTCCCGGGCCTCACGCCCATTACCCCTTAACTCAACAGATCAATCTGGACTATTCGCACTCCCTTCGCCCGATCCAACGACTCACAAGCCATATCGCAATTTCAATGGCGTGATCATTAATCGATTTCGGATTTGCGATATGGGCGGTTTTTCCTCGCTCTATCTCCTCCATGTGGCATAAATATATTGGATCGCATCCTTTCGAGTAATACTACTTACCACCTTTTCCTATTGCGATGAACCACTGGTGGTAATATCCTCCATCCCGAAACCATTAACCATTTTCCACCCCTACGATAAACCACTTGCTTGCCCCTGCACAAATGTGTTAAATCATTCTCTACTGCGATAAGCCACTGTTCCACTCTGTGCTAAAGGAAATAAAGCAATGCAATGAAAATACCGAACCATTGTGGTAATATCTGCGCCATTTGTGAAAAACATACTCACTCTACTCTGTGGTAAACTATTATAGCCTAGCACCCATGTGTTAAGCTATTTGATGTTTAGAGCCCATCTCTATCCTTATGCCCACACCTCTGCAAAATTGCGAAAAAACCACTGCTATGGCTAAAACTCCTTTCACTAAATTTCCAGTTCCCTAAAGCCACTATTTGCTTCCCTTCAAACCTATGTTTCATTAACTTTGGGTTTATTTTTCCAGGTAATCGAACAAAACTTGGATAAACAGTTTAATACTAGTTAAGACCTATTTATTCCAAAAAAAATCACAAGGAAATAAATTCAAATTATTTTCCTTGTACGAAAGATTCCAAGCATCAGAACATAAAGAAGTCATTTACACAGAGAGAGATAAATTTGCACAGTGAAATAAAAGTTCATAGTGACAGTGAAAACATAGCAGTCAAGGTAAAAACAGTAAAAGTAAATACAGAGGTAGCAATTGTTAAAAATAGATGAAAAAAAATTCACCAACAACAATGAATTTTATCCAAATTAAAAGAAAAAATAGTTAAAAGAACAAAAAGATGAAAAGATGAAAACAGAGCAAGAAGGGAAATTTTCCATAAATTTCCTATTTAATTCATAGTTTTTCAGAAACCATTGTGGCCAATACAAGATGAATTTTGAAAAAATGGAGAAGGTTTATGTTCCTAAGAGGCCAATCTACAAAAAAAAATCTCACTTTTTACACAGGTATTACAGAAGGAGATATACATGCACATCTTCACAGCCTATTTTTCAAATTGTGCAAAATTATGTTTTATACATCTTTTTGCAGAGCCTATTGTGATATCTATCTCTATCTCGAATTGAGATATAAAAAGGTATTATTGGACCCCAATTTTGCAGAATTTCTAAAACAAAATGCACAAAGGAAGGAGACAGTTAGTGACTTGGAAGCCTCATCATCAACTAAGAGTTGATATCAAATTATAATTTCTCTTATTTGTCACCATCAATCCATAAAAATAGTTCCAAATAGATTCATTAGTTTTGAGTGTCCTTTATTTAAGTTCTATTTATGTAAAGAAGTTTGAGATATTTGTAAACCAATCTTGATATTTTTTCAAGATATTCTAGTTTATAATTTGTATAGATACTTCATCATTTGAAGTATTGAGTGTGGAATAAATTGCTAAAGATTTCTATAGTCAATTTTTCTATACCTGAAGGGCTTTTGTACCAAGTTTCAAGTCAGCAAGCTGGATCAAATCAATAAATCATCATATTTCATGATTCATGTGTTGGGCCACTTAAGTGAAGTACTTTCTTCTGTTGTTTGTTAAATCCTCTTATGTTTTCCATTCATACATAATTGTGTTCTAAATTTTAATGTGAAATCAGGAAGTGATATATCAGAATTTGTTAAAAGAACTCTATTATTTACTGGTCTTCATTTTAATGCTTTTTGTTGATTTCCAGAGTAGGGAACCCTTAATTGCTCCCTCTTTCGAATGACCTCTATCCTTTTCACTCCTTATCCAAATCAAAGAATCTTTGATTGCTCTTTATCTTGATTAAACCACTTCACCAATCATCCTCAAAGATCTTGAGTGACTCTATTATGTTTCCCTGAAAATATCTCACTTTAGACCTTGATCCTGATCTGTCTGCTTGACACATTGACTCCATTTGTCCAATGGAAAAACAGATTTATCACTATCCATCTCATTAAGTGATTTTTGCCACCAAACCAAACCAAATATCAAAACCAAATTGCCCCATATAACTAGCCTAAAGTCAAACATAAAAAAAGGTTAAATCTTATATAGAGAGCCCTCTCTGAGCCTTAGGAAGGCTAGATCCTAAAGCTTAAAAGTAGGTTTGTGGTTACCTCGGTGAATTATTTCTTTAACCTTGAGAAATTACTAAGTGATAACATATTGGCGACTCCAATGGGGAAGACTAACATTTTCTTCATAAATATTTTATAGGTTCAGATCTGATCTATGATGTTGGATAGTGATCAGACACACAAAGGTTAAAATCATCCACTTGGGGACTCCAAATCAATTTCACAATCAAGACTCCACTGGAGGAATGAACCTGAAAGAACAATATGGAAAGATCAGGCTTTTAACTTGGATTACAATCCAAGACATCGTGTTCTTTCTCATTAAATTTTCTTTTCAATGTATATTGTATTTTAGAGAAGATCTTAGATTAGTTTTTAATTATTTTCCTTTAAATATTGTAAATACTAATTCTCCTAATCCCTTCGAGCAAATTTCTTTTGAATCTTATGATGATAATTTTCCAATTAAGAAGCCTAAAATAATCAAGACTGATCTTACAATCCCTTTGCATATTCCTATACCTTGTAAAGTTCCTGATAGATACAAGCCCCTCATTTTACCTCCTATACTCCATGATTTTCCTAATAACTATTACAAATTTCTTCCCAGGTTTGATGGAGAAAATAATAACATCATTTCCCAAAAACATATTCAAGGTTTTTAGAATTATCTGGACCTATTTGAGATTGATGAAGATGATGTTAGAATCAGGATTTTTTCTCTTTCTTTGGAAAGTAAAGTTAAAAGTTGGTTCAAGAATCTACCTATTGCAAGCATCTCGAATTTCCAACATCTTTCCAAAATTTTCCTTGACAGATGGATAATTAAAGTCAATCTTTTTGTGATAATAGAATAATATAATCATTTAAAAAGACATCCAAATGAAACAATACAAAAATTTTCTGATAGATTTAATCAAGTTTATTATTCAATGCCAGAAAATATAAGACCTCCTCATGATTTAGCTCTCTTGCATTATCCAAGTGCCTTTGATCCAGAAATAGAATTTCAGTTAAGAGAAAGAGATTCAGAAACACTTATATAAATGCATAACATTGCAGTTGATGTAGAAGTTAATTTGCAAATCAGAAAGGAAAAGTTGAAAGCCGAAGAAGAGAAGGAAAACATTGCAGAGGTGAAACTCGGCCTTTTGGTAAGAAAACTAGAAGAAATAATACAAAAGATCACCATGAAAGACGATTTTTCTGTTCAAAATCACCATTAAGAAATAGAAGAGTTTGATAGCCATGAACAAAGTCATGCTAATTCCAATTATCATATATAAAAAAATGGATTTACAGATCAATATGTGGAAGAGGAATCTACTGATTTAATGTGTATGTTTGATGACATTACTTCATTTAACTATTTGCCTCACTATGATCAATATTATGTCAATTATGTTCTTCAAAATCAAACTAACTTTATAGAGAAATCAGTAGCTAGTTTGGTGGACGAAAAAATGAATTTTCAGCAGATGGAATATAGAGATCAGCTAATGCAAATCATCTATGAGAATGAGGAAGAAAAAGCACAAAATTTGGAAATAAGTGAAGGTTCTTTAAATCTTTGTTTTGCTTCATTTTAGTTTATTAGAAACAACTTTAAAGCCATCAATAATCAACAATATTTAGGTATTGTTATGGAAAACAAAGAAAATAATGAATTTCTTGATCAGGGTTATTCAGTTTCACAATTACAGTGATCAAATTCCAATGAAATACCTTATCAAATGATACACGAGAGTTTTATACCACTATGTTTTGAATCATTTCAGCTTTTAAAGGAAATGTGGTATAACATCTTTAAAGAAAAGGATGAGAAACTTGTTGAAATCAATGAAATCTCATTGAAATCCATGTCCAATAGATTGCAACCATCCACCCAAGTTTTTCATGATCCAATAGTAGATATGTTGGATGTTGAATGCATTCAAAGCCTGCCTCCATTAACTAACTATGAGTTTCAGAATCAAGATGATAAAGGTTTCAACAGTCAAATATGACAATCAATAGGAATATCATCACAAATATTATCTGAGAGCTTGTAGGGAGATATAGATGAAAATAAAATTTCAGTTTCATGGCATGGAGGCCATCTAGAACAGATGTACAGTTGTTTATATCAGTTAAAAATTAGTGTATATATCTTGGAATATCCTTTTGAAAAGTTTCTAGAGTCAACAAAGGAAATCAAGTATTTCCTTATCCTCTCATTTGTTGATAAGTTTCTAATAGGTTGCAGAATTATAGTTTTGATAATAAAAAAGAAAACACAACAAAATATATCAAAGTGTATAATTCTTTAATGGTTGCATTGGTTGTTTCATTTTACCTAACCAACAGTTGGACAACTGATTAGAGTAAGTAGGTAGGATTTCATCTTATTTCAGTTTTCAATTTTCAGCTAGTTTTGAAATAATTCATTAAGGTTTGAAGCCAAGGAAAAGGCCCTAAGATATTGATGTTTTAGTAGTTTGGTTTGAAGGTTGTAGCACCTTTTAGTCTTAGAGAAGATTTAGTTTGCAGAAAAGGGTGTGAATTTCAGTTCAAGAGTTTTCAGTCACAGAATATTCATGTTTGGGATTGGCCCAATGGATCAGGCTACTAGTTGACGGTAGTCTTGGCATCTCACAAGGAGATGCCATCCCCATGTGAAGCCACTATTAGGGTCCTATAATAATAGGATTCATAATTTTGAATTGACTTTGATTAGTCTTGGAAATATGTACATACTTTTCTTTCTGCAAATGTATTCCCAAATTAAAAAATTAAAAGAGGGTATGTCCTAAAAGACAAATCAAAGGACAAAACGAAACAAAGATCAAAATAAAATTAAATATGAACCCCATCAAAAATAGATCATGAAAGTGTTGCAATCTTAAATACCACTACTTTAGTTTTCTTTTTGCAAATCAGATTGCGTGCAGCTTGTTAAAATGCCACAATCCATGATAATCAAATAGCTCAAACTTGATTATTCATTCTTTAAATTTCATGTTGATAGATAGAGAATAAAGATCTAGCCAAATAGTTTAATTTTGGCAGATCAATAGTTAAAATAGAGAATAATAAGGAGCTCAACAGTTTAATCTGAGCCCCTTGATGAAATAAGGTTAGAATTAGATAGTTTCTTGTTTTAAAATAAAAATGAATAAGGGTTTGCAAGCTCAAATGCACCCATGAAAATAAAGAAAAATTTGTAGAATAAATGATGGGTAGGAAGAAAGCAGTTTCACAAGCCATGGATAAACATCATTTGACACATTACTAATTTCCCTCCCCACAATGTATTCCAGTACTAAATCCTTCAGTGATAAAGGCTCAGAGCATTTCTCTAACTTTTGGTGGGATCGGACCCACAACTTAATGATTGATTGGCACTAAGGTATTAGAATTCCCCTCATAAAAACCCTTCTCCTTCATAAAAATCCCTTTTCATCCTTACATCATTCATTTTCATTTACAAAATCCCCTTTTCCTAAGTTTAAAACACATTTTACCTAGGAAAAGTAAAAGCCCCTTGACTAATTTCCCTTTCATACAAAAATACCAAAAAAACCCACAAAAATGCATTATCCTAAGTATTAAGTGTGAAATGTTTAAAATGGGGCCACCGCTATTTGCGCCCAAACACTTAACTTACACTTTACTTAGTGCATTTTGTTTATTTCCACTTATTCATTTCATATTAAAATTTAACTTAATGTATTAATTCCCATATAAACCCTTTATCCCGTAATTATATTAATTAATTTTATTACATATCCCAACCCACATTTTTTATGTTTAAACTATGGTTTAATTTCCCCATGTGACAATTAACCCGCTCCCCATAGGTTTAAATCATATGTTTTACATTAAAATCTGCCTAAAGTTTTACATTTCACCTGTATATAGTCCATTCACTATATAAAATGTTAAAATCTGCCCCAATATGGACTTTACACATGTTTTCATTATATTTGTTGTGTAAAATGTTGATATCCACCTATCCCGCCTATCCTCCTAACACTAAGACTTTATGTTAAAAACTATGTTTTAACACATAAAACTTCAACCTCCCCCCCGCGCATATAAACTCCTGGGCCCCATGCCCATTACCCCTTAACTCAACAGATCAATCTAGATCGTTCGCACTCCCTCCGCCTGATCCAACGACTCACAAGCCATATCACAATTTCAATAGTGCGATCGTTAATTGATTTCGGTTTTGCGATATGGGCGGTTTTGCCTCACTCTCTCTCCTCCACGCAGCATAAATTGATTGGATCACATCCTTCTGAGTAATACAACTTACCAACTTTCCATATTGCGATAAACCACTAGTGGTAATATCCTCCATCCAGAAACCATTAACCATTTTCCACCCCTGTGATAAACCGCTTGCTTGCCCCTGCACAAATGCGTTAAATCGTTCTCTACCGTGATAAGCCATTGTTCCACTTTGCGCTAAAGGAAATAAAGAAATGTAATGAAAATCCTGAAACATTGTGGTAATATCTGTGCAATTTTCGAAAAACATACTCACTCTACTCTGTGGTAAACTATTATAGCCTCGCACCCATGTGTTAGTATATTTGAGTTTCAGAACCCATCTCTACCCTTATGCCCACACTTCTATAAAATTGTGAAAAAACCCATGCTATGGCTAGAACTCCTTTCACTGAATTTCCAGTTCCCTAAAGCCACTATTTTCTTCCCTTCAGACCTATGTTTCATTAACTTTTGGTTTATTTTTCCAGGTAATCGAACAAAACTTGGATAAACAATCTAATACTAGTTAAGACCTATTTATTAAAAAAAAACTAACAAGGAAATAAATTCAAATGATTTTCCTTAAACGAAAGATTCCAAGTAGCAGAACAAAAAGAAGTCATTTACAAAGAGAGAGATAAATTTGCATAGTGAATGGTAAAAGTGAAATAAAAATTCACAGTGACAGTGAAAACAGAGCAGTTAAGGTAAAAATAGTAAAAGTAAATAAAGAGGCAGTAATTGTTAAAAAGATATGAAAACACTTTCACCAACAACAATGAATTTTATCCAAAGTAAAAGAAAAAATAGTTAAAAGAAAAAAAAGGTTAAAAGATGAAAACACAGCAAGAAGGGAAATTTTCCATAAATTTCCTGTTTAAGTCATAGTTTTGCAGAAACTATTGTGGCCAATGCAAGATGAATTTTGAAAAACTAGAGGAGGTTTATGTTCCTAAGAGGCCAATAGACAAAAAAACTATCTCACTTTTTACATAGGTATTACAGAAGGAGATATACATGCACATATTCATAGCTTATTTTTCAGATTGTGAAAAATTATGTTTTACACATATTTGTGCAGAGCCTATTGTGAAGAATTGAAGATGAATTGTAGGAAACTGAGAGAGGTTTATCTCAATAACATATTTCTCTACTATAAATTCTTTCACTTGTTTCATATTTATCTCGGATTGAGATATACAAAGGTGTCATTGGACCCAAATTTTGTAGAATTTCTGGAACAAAATGCACAAAGTAAGGATCCAGTTAATGACTTGGAAGCCTCATCATCAACTAAGAGTTGATATAAAATTAGAATTTCTCTTATTTGTCACCATAAATCCATAAAAATTGTGCCAAATATATTCAATAGTTTTGAGTGTCGTTTATTTAAGTTCTATTTATGTAAATCGGTTTGAGATATTTGTAAACCAATTTTGATATTTTTTCAAGATATTCTAGTTTAGAATTTGTATAAATACTTCATCATTTGAAGTATTTAGTGTGGAATAAATTGCTGAATATTTCTATAGTCAAATTTTTTGTACTTGAAGGGCTTTTGTACCAAGTTTCAAGTCAGCAGGCTGGATCAAATTAGTAAAGCATCATATTTCAAGATTCATGTGTTGGGCCACTTAAGTGAAGTAATTTCTTCTGCTATTTGTTAAATCGTCTTATGTTTTCCATTCATAAATAAATGTGTTCTAAATTTTAATGTGAAATCAGGAAGTGATATATCAGAATTTGTTAAAAGAACTCTTTTATTTACTGGTTTTCATTTTGATGTTTTCTGCTGATTTTGAGAGTAGGGAACCCTTAATTTCTCCCTCTTTCGAATGACCTCTATCCTTTTCACTCCTTATCTGGATCAAAGAATCCTTGATTTCTCTTTTTCCCGATTAAACCACTTCACCAATCATCCTCAAAGATATTTAGTGACTATGTTATCTTGCCCTGAAAATATTTGACTTTAGACCTTGATCCTGATCTGTTTTCTTGACACATTGACTCCATTTTCCCAATGGAAAAATAGATCTATCACTATCCATCTCATTAAGTGATTTTTCCCACAAAACCAAACAAAATATAAAAACCAAATTGACCCATATAACTAGCCTAAAATCAAACATAAAAACAAAGTTAAATACTATAGAGAGAGCCCTCTTTGAGCCTTAGGAAGGCTAGGTCCTAAAGCTTAAAATTAGGTTTGTGGTTACCTCAGTGAATTCTTTCTTTAACCTTGAGAAATTACTAAGTGATAACATATTGGCGACTCCACTGGGGAAGACTAAAATTTTCTTCATAAATATTTTACAGGTTCATATCTGATATATGATGGTGGACAGTGATCAGACACACAAAGGTTAAAATCATCCACTTGGGGACTCCAAATCAATTTCACAATCAAGACTCCACTTGAGGAATGAACCTGAAAGAACAATATGGAAAGATCAGGCTTTTAACTTCGATTACAATCCAAGACATCATGTTCTTTCTCATTAAGAAATTTTTTCAATGTATATTGTATTTTAGAGATTATCTTAGATTAGTTTTTAATTATTTTCCTTTAAATATTGTAAATAATAATTCTCCTAATCCCTTCGAGAATCTTTCTTTTGAATCTTATGATGATAATTTTCCAATTAAGAAGCCTCAAATAATCAAGACTGATCTTACAATCTCTGTGCATATTCTTGTACCTTTTAAAGTTCTTGATAGATATAAGCCCCTCATTTTACCTCCTATACTCCATGATTTTCCTGATAACTATTACAAAATTCTTCCCTGGTTAAATGGAGAAAATAATAACACCACTGCCCAAAAACATATTCAAGGTTTTGAGAATTATCTGGACCTATTTGAGATTGATGAAGATGATGTTAGAATTAGGCTTTTTTCTCTTTATTTGGAAAGTAAAGTTAAAATTTGGTTCAAGAATCTACCTATTGCAAGGATCTCAAATTTCCAACAGCTTTCCAAAAATTTCCTTGACAGATGGATAATTAAAGTCAATCTTTTTGTGATCATAGAAGAATATAATCATTTAAAAATATATCCAAATGAAACAATACAACAATTTTCTCACAGATTTAATCAAGTTTATTATTCAATGTCAGAAAATATAAGACCTCCTCATGATTCAGCTCTCTGGCATTATCCAAGTGCCTTTGATCTAGAAATAGAATTTCAGTTAAGAGAAAGAGATACAAAAAACACTAGTACAAATGCAGAACATTGCAGTTGATGTAGAAGTTAAACTACAAATCAGAAAGGAAAAGTTGAAAGCTGAAGAAGAGAAGGAAAACATTGCAGAGGTAAAACTCAACCTTTTGGTAAGAAAATTAGAAGAAATAATACAAAATATCACCATGAAAGATGAATTTTTTGTTCAAAATCACCATGAAGAAATAGAAGACGTTGATATCCATGAACAAATTCTTGCTAATTCCAATTATCATATATCAAAAAATGGATTTATAGATCAATATGTGGAAGAGGAATCTACCGATTTAATGTGTATGTTTGATGACATTCCTTCATTTAATGATTTGCCTGAATATGATCAATATGATGACAATTATGTTCTTCAAACTCAAACTAACTTTACAGAGCATTCAATAGCTAGTTTGGAGGATGAAAAAATTCATTTTCAGCAGATGGAATACAGAGATCAGCTAATGCAAATCATCTATGAGAATGAGGAAGAAAAAGCACAAAATTTGGAAATAAGGGAAGGTTCTCTACCTATTTGTTTTGCTTCATTTCATTTGATTAGAAACAACATTAAAGCCATCAATAATCAGTAGTATTTAGGTATTGTTATGGACAACAAAGAAAACAATAAATTTCTTCATCAGGATTATTCAGTTTCAAAATTATAGTTATCAAATTCCATTGAAATACCTAATAAAATTATACATGAGAGTTCTATACCACTATATTTTGAATCATTTCATATTTTAAAGGAAATGTGGTATAACATCTTTAAAGAAAAGGATGAGCAACTTGTTGAAATCAATGAAATATCATTGAAATCCATATCCAATAGATTGTAGCCATCCACACAAGTTTTTCATGATCCAATAGCAGATATGTTGGATATTGAATGCATTCAAAGCCTGCCTCCATTAACTAACTATGAGTTTCAGAATCAAAATGATAAAGGTTTCAACAGTCAAATATTACAATCAGTAGGAATATCGTCACAATTTTTATCTGAAAGTTTGCATGGAGATAAAGATGAAAATAACCATTCAGTTTCATGACATGGAGGCCATCCTGAACAGATGTATAGTTGTTTATATCATTTAAACATTAGTGTATATATCTTGGAAGATCATTTTGAAAATTTTATAGAGTCAACAAAGGAAATCAAGTATTTCCTTATCCTCTCATTTGTTGACAAGCTTCTAATAGGTTTCAGAATTACAGTTTTGATAAACAACAAGAAAACGCAGCAAAATATATCAAAGTACATAATTCTTGAATGGTTGCATTAGTTTTTTCATTTTACCTAACCAACATTTGGACAACAAATTTGAGTAAGTAGGTAGGATTTCAGCTTATTTCAGTTTTAATTTTTCAGCTAGTTTTGAAATAATTCATTAAGATTTGAAGACAAGGAAAAGGCCCTAAGATATTGATGATTTAGTTGTTTGGTTTGAAGGTTGTAGCACCTTTTAGTCTTAGAGAAGATTTCATTTTGCATAAAACGGTGTAAATTTCAGTTCAAGAGTTTTCAATCACAACATATGCATGTTTGGGATTGGCCCAATGGATCAGGCTACTAGTCAACGATGTTCTTGACATATCACAAGGAGATGCCATCCCTATGTGAAACCATTGTTAGGGTCCTATAATAATAGGATTCATAATTTTGAATTGACTTTGATTAGCCTTGTAAATATGTACATACTTTGCTTTCTACAAATGTATTCCCAAAATTAAAAAATTAAAAAAGGGTATCTCCTAAAAGAACAATCAAAGGACAAAAAGAAACAAAGATCAAAAGAATATTAAATATGAAACCCATCAAAAATAGATCATGAAAGTGTTGCAAGTTTAAATACCACTACTTTAGTTTACTTTTTGCAAATCAGATTGTGTGCAACTTGTTAAAATGCCACAATCCATGATAATCACACAGCTCAAACTTGATTATTCATGCTTTAAATTTCATGTTGATAGATAGAGAATAAAGATCTAGCTAAACAGCTTAATTTTGGCAGATCAATAGTTAAAATAGAGAATGATAAGGAGCTCAACAGTTTAATCTGAGCCCCTGGATGAAATAAGGTTAGAATTAGATAGTTTCTTGTTTTAAACGAAAAATGAATAAGGGTTTGCAAGGTCAAATGCACCCATGCAAATAAAGGAGAAAATGGTAGAATAAATGATGGGTAGGAAGAAAGAAATTTCACAAGGCATGGATAAACATCATTTGGCACATTACTAATTTCCCTCCCCACAATGTATTCCAGCACTAAATCCTTCAGTTATAAAGGCTCAGAGTATTTCCCTAACTTTTGGTGGGACTGGACCCACGGATTAATGATTAATTGGAACTAAGGTATTAGAATTCCCCTCATAAAACCAATTCTCCTTCAGAAAAAGCCCTTTTCCTCCTTACATCATTCATTTTCCTTTACAAAATCCCTTTTTCCTAAGGTTAAAACACATTTTACCTAGGAAAAGTAAAACCCCCTTGACTAATTCCACTTTCATACAAAAATACCCAAAAAACCCACAAAAATGCATTATCTTAAGTATTAAGTGTGAAATGTTTAAAATGGGGCCACTGCTATTCGTGCCCAAACACTTAACTTACACTTTACTTAGTGTATTTTGTGTATTTCCGCTTATTCATTTCATATTAACATTTAACTTAATGTATTAATTCCCATATAAACCCTTTATCTCGTAATTATATTAATTCATTTCATTAAATATCCCAACTCAAATTTTTATGTTTAACTTATGGTTTAATTTCCCCATGTGACAATTACCCCACTTCCCATAGGTTTAAATCATATGTTTAAAATTCGGCTAAAGTTTTACATCTCACCTGTATATAGTCCATTTTCTATATAAAACG
Source organism: Pinus albicaulis (assembly GCA_034641835.2). Classification (NCBI taxonomy): domain Eukaryota; kingdom Viridiplantae; phylum Streptophyta; class Pinopsida; order Pinales; family Pinaceae; genus Pinus; species Pinus albicaulis. Next base: position 1,303,953,956 of record CM076583.1, on the reverse strand, counting down.
CTAAAATTTGCCCCAATATGGACTTTACACATGTTTTCATTATATTCTCCATGTAAAACGTTGATATCTGCCTATCCTGCCTATCCTCCTAACACTAAGACTTTATGTTAAAAACTATGTTTTAACACATAAAACTTCAACCCTGCCTCATATAAACTCCCGGGCCCCACGCAAATTACCCCTTAACTCAACATATCAATCTAGACCATTCGCACTCCCTCCGCCCGATCCAATGACTCACAAGCCATATCGCAATTTCACTGGCACGATTGTTAATCGATTTTGGATTTGCAATATGGGAAGTTTTGACCCGCTCTCTCTCCTCCACGCGGCATAAATTGATTGGATCACATCCTTCCGAGTAATACAACTTACCACCTTTTCCTATTGCGATAAACCATTGTTGGTAATATCCTCCATCCCGAAACCATTAACCATTTTCCACCCCTGCGATAAACCACTTGCTTGCCCCTACACAAATGCATTAAATCAGTCTCTACTGCAATAAGCCATTGTTCCACTATGCGCTAAAGGAAATAAATAAATGCAATGAAAATCCCGAACCATTGTGGTAATATCTGCGCCATTTGCGAAAAACATACTCACTCTACTCTTTGGTAAAATATTATAGCCTCGCACCCATGTGTTAAGCTATTTGAGGTTCAAAACCCATCTCTACCCTTATGCCCACACCTCTGCAAAATTGCAAAAAACCCCTGCTATGGCTAGAAATCCTTTCACTGAATTTCTAGTTCCCTAAAGCCACTATTTGCTTCCCTTCAAACCTCTGTTTCATTAACTTTTGGTTTATTTTTGCAGGTAATCGAAAAAAACTTGGATAAATAGTCTAATACTTGTTAAGGCCTATTTATTCCAAAAAAAATCACAAGGAAATAAATTCAAATGATTTTCCTTAAACGAAAGATTCCAAGAAACATAACAGAAAGAAGTCATTTACACATAGAGAGATAAATTTGCACAATGAAAGGTAAAAGTGAAATAAAAATTCACAGTGACAGTGAAAACAGAGCAGTCAAGGTAAAAACAGTAAAAGTAAATAAAGAGGCAGTAATTGTTAAAAAAATATGAAAAAAATTTCACCAACAACAATGAATTTTATCCAAAGTAAAAGAAAAAACAGTTAAAAGAACAAAAAGGTTCAAAGATGAAAGCAGAAGCGAAGGGACCTTTTCAGAGAGTTTCTGTTTAAGTCATAGTTTTCATAAACTATTATGGCCAATCGAAACTATTGTGGCCAAACCAAGATGAATTTTGAAAAACTGGAGAATTTTATGTTCCTAAGAGGCCAATATACAAAAACCTATCTCACGTTTTACACAGGTATTACAGACGGGTATATACATGCACATCTTCACAACCTATTTTTCAGATTGTGAAAAATTATGTTTTACACAGCTTTTTGCAGAGCCTATTGTGAACAATTGAAGAGGAATTTTAGGAAACTTAGAGAGGTTTATCTCAATAACATATTTCTATACAATAAACGCTTTCATTTTGTTCATATATATCTCAGATTGAGATATACAAAGGTATCATTTGACCCCAATATTTCAGAATTTCTGGAACAAAATGCACAAAGGAAGGAGACAGTTAGTGACTTGGAAGCCTCATCATCAACTAAGAGTTGATATCAAATTCAAATTTCTCTTCTTTTTCACCATAAATCCATAAAATAAGTGCCAAATAGATTCATTAATTTTGAGTGTCCTTTATTTAAGTTCTATTTATGTAAAGCAGTTTGAGATATTTGTAAACCAATCTTGATATTTTTTCAAGATATTCTAGTTTAGAATTTGTATAAATACTTCATCATTTGAAGTATTGAGTGTGGAATAAATTGCTGAAGATTTCTATAGTCAATTTTTTTGTACCTGAAGGGATTTTGTACCAAGTTTCAAGTCAACAGGCTGGATCAAATCAATAAAGCATCACATTTCAGGAATCATGTGTTGGGCCACTTAAGTGAAGTAATTTCTTCTGTTTTTTGTTAAATCTTCTTATGGCTTCCATTGATACATAAATGTGTTCTAAATTTTAATGTGAAATCAGGAAGTGATATATCAGAATTTGTTAAAAGCACTATGTTATTTACTCGTTTTCATTTTAATGTTTTCTGTTGATTTCCAGAGTAGGGAACCCTTAATTTCTCCCTCTTTTGAATGACCTCTATCCTTTTCACTCCTTATTCGGATCAAAGAATATGTGATTGTTATTTATCCTGATTAAACCACTTCACCAATCAGCCTCAAATATCTTTAGTGACTCTACTATCTTTCCATGAAAATATTTGACTTTAGACCTTGATCTTGATCTGTCTACTTGACACATAGACTCCAATTTCCCAATGGAAAAATAGATCTATCACTATCCATCTCATTAAGTGATTTTTCCCACCAAACCAAACCAAATATCAAAACCAAATTTCCCCATATAACTAGCCTAAAATCAAGCATAAAAACAAAGTTAAATCTTATAGAGAGAGCCCTCTCTGAGCCTTAGGAAGGCTAGATCCTAAAGCTTAAAAGTAGGCTTGTTCTTACCTCGGTGAATTCTTTCTTTAATCTTGAGAAATTACTGAGTGATAACAGAGTCAACGATAGTCGACCTTCTGCTTTCTCCTTCTTCTCAACCTCTCTTTAACTTTGGATGCTTCAGACCTTTACTAGTTTCAGTCTCCTTGAAATATTCTCTCTTTGCAAGGTGATTCCTTCTAGGTTCCCTCAACTTCCTATTGCTTTGACTTTCTTCCAACCCAGCTTCCTTATCAGGACTAGTTATTTTTGCAACAAGTATCTTTTAATTCCTTCATATGTGTGCAGACACATACCCCATAGATATATATTTTCAAGGGTATCTTTCTTTTTCAGACTCCATCAGAGTCTTCATATCTTCCATGGAGATATCCTAGTCAAATCTTCTTTTTTCTATCAGATGTTGATTGCCTTTACCATGGTTTCATATTCCATGATCTCTTCCTTTCTTCACACAATTCATTCCTAAGAGCTTCCAATCATATTTCCTCAATTGTATTCAACCACCTCATACTTCATATGAGGACATATTATGTTGATTTCATCAAGTGAATGTGTGACCCATGCATTATTGCATCCCCTTGAGGGAGGATATCCTTTCTTTTGATCATGCTCTTAAGATAGAGCATTGGTTCATGGTATATACAACCATATGACATGACTTCCACAATATCAAATATAAGCATACATACCTCATTTTTCCTTTGGGTCATCCAGAATTCCTGCAACAACTTCCTTGATTGAAAGAGCTTCAATCCCTTGATCTACTTCACTTTTATGTCGTCACAATATAATCATCCCATGAATTCCACAAGTTTGGAATTCTTGATGAAATACTTTCTTCCCCTCATGATTAGTGAACCTTTCATTGAAGATTCCATTATAGAATATTGAGGATCTAAAGTATTCCCATTAGTGGATGTTTCCTTTTGACAAATGTATGATGAACCTTGAACTAGATAACCTTGCCAGTTATGTTTCCAATAATACTCCCAAGAGCTATATCCTTGACTTCCATAGATTATAATCATCTTTCATGATTTTATATGATGATGTATAGAGATATTGATTCCAATGCTTCTATGATGCCTTGATGCATCCCATTTAGTGAATCATGATAGCCATATCTTACAACAAAATATGTAGGAACTTGAAAAGAACTTAGGTGAGGAAGACTATCTCAATCATGTTAGATATCTCTTACTTCCTCTTTCTTGGACTTTTTATTTTCAACTTCCTCCACTTATTTGGTGATATGGGCTTCTTTTATTCCTCTTTTATTGTCCTTCTTGACCTTAGGACAATCTCTTTTACGATGCCCATATTCCTGACACTCATAGCATTGAATCTTAGACATGTCCCTTTTCTTTTTCCAAGAACCAGACTTTCCAAATTTTCATCTTCTTCGTCATTGTAGACTAAGCTTGAATTTTCTCATCTGCTCCCACATCATATTTAGCCTTTAATATATATTATTCAACCTTGGATAATGACCATAGATCCTGGAATGGAGTATCTTATTTCTTCCCATAAATACTTGAAGTAAAGTTACCCCACTCCTTTCGTAGTGCTTTTAATACAACTTTAGTCATTTCACTATTAGACATGACTTCTCCCAGTTCTTGTAGTTGATCTCGGATCTCAGATATCCTCATAAACTATGAGTCTATTCCATATTTCCTAGACATTTTCAGCTTATAGAGTTCTTTCCTTAATGAGATGAATTCTCCAATAGTGCTTATGGAATACAACTCTACCAATTTGTCATAGATTTATTTTGAAGCTTTTAGCTTAGATACATATGGGATGAGGGGATCCTTGATGGAATCTATGTGAATCCTTTGAGCCCTAACTTCCCCTTTCATATACTTGGAAATCACTTGAGTATCTTCCTCTCCTAGTTTTGTTTTAGATCCTTGGACATGTTCCATCACCTCATTTTCAATAAGATTCAAGTTTGTCCTTTTCTTACATGCAAGATAGTTTTAAGTCCCAACCAATTTGTTTCTTTCCTTGCAAAAAGAAATTTTGACAGATTCATATGTGGACATAAATATACTTACTTGATAGGATTATCCTTCTCCTTGCTACTTCCTTGATGTTGACGATGATAAAGAGAATAGAAAAACTTCTCCTCGACGAAGGTAGTTTTCTTCAAGAGTGATTCTTGACCTCAGAGAGAGTGAGATTTATTTGGATCATTTGATGAAGATAATTGATGAATTATTGGTGATGTATTCAATGGTAAGAACCTTTATTCATAGATCTCTTTAACTTTCCCTTCTTTTCTTGATGATGATCCCAAGAATTCTTTGTAGACTCCTTCTTCGATCTAAGGTTATAATGTTTCCTTTGTAGATCTTGTCTTAAAGACGATCTTTGATTTGATGCCTTCCTCGATATTTGAGCCTTGAGTGTCCCTTGATAATATTCCCTTCCTTGACTTTGTTACCTTAACTCTGAAACCATGTTGAGAAATCTACGGCATAGAAATTAAGTGATTTCTCTTCTATTAGTAATTGTTTGTGAGTACTTTTTACTTCTTTAGATTAGGATCTTCTTTCACTTAGGTTATTAGCTTCCTTATCCATCAAAAAAATACCAATGTATAAAACTTAAAGAGAAAAGAGACACAAAATGTAGGCTATCAACCAGGGCCAAAACCTATCACTCTTTGAGAGGAAAACTCGAACAAATTTTTCTTCTTATAGAGATTCCAATTGAAAAATACCAAGACTAATATCCTTGACCTATTTGCCACTCCAAGACCAAGACACAAAACTCCCTTGATGAAGTCCTTCTTCCTTGAGTCAACGGTAGTCAACCTTCTACTTTCTCATTCTTCTCGACTTCTATTTAACTTCGGTTGCTTCAAACCTTTACTAGTTTCAGTCTCCTTGAAATAGGCCCTCTTTGCAAGGCGATTCCTTCTAGCTTCCCTTAACTTCCTCTTGTCTTAAATTTATTCCAACTTGGCTGCCTTATTAGGACTGATTCTTTCTGCATCAAGTGTCTTTTACTTCCTTCATATGTGTGTCTTCAAAACAGACCGAAAACAAATCCAAGAGATTCTCAAAAACAACTTTGCTCTTCTTTCTATCTTTACGCTGGCTAGGAGGCTTTCCTTTCTAACCTTCTCACTTTTGGTTAACTATATACATGTACTTCACACTTCAGACTATGATGACTGAAAATACACCTCTGAAATGAATTTGAGCACTCCTATTTATATTTTTTTTCCTTTGTAATTAGCCTACATGAGTGTATGTGAGCCGACATGTCCTTAGGAGGAGTTAATTAATTCAATATTGAAGTCGACTTACAGGAGTGGTCTTGTGCTTGTCTTGGAGGGATTTTATACAAATTTAATGACTCATACAAATGTGTAACATGCTCAAGAGGGTCCTTCATACATGACATTGAATCAATTTGACTTTATGACCAATCCTAAAGACTCACAATGGGAGTCACACTAAAAGTAAAATTCCTTGCTCATGAAACCCATGAGACAAGAATTAAAATAATAATGTCATAATGAAGACTGAACCTAGTTATTTTTCAACAAAAATAATCCTAGTAAAAATTCCATGCATTTATAAAAAAATAGACTAATTACAAAAAAAAGAAAGTTTTTTTTACAACCTTTGGTGAACAAAATAATGAAGGATTAAGAATAAAGGTTTTTTTTTATGTTTTTGTGTTTGAAGAATAATGTCTATAATAACAAAGACTTGGATATAGGAATTCTCTTTTACATCACTCTCGTCAAGTTTTCATGGTTGAGAAGTTAAGTTTTAGGTTTTAGGCTATTAAATTACTATTGTTATATTAATGTAATCATTAGTAGTGGGCTCATAATTTGTAATTGTACCATTTATCTCTTATATACACTAATGATATATGGCTTTAGAAACCATCAAACACTATTTTAAAACATGTTAAGGTGCAAAGGAGGTCACCCACTTTAGTGGATTTGCTATTTAAACATATTAATATGTAAATGAGGCCAATCCATCTTGTGGCATTGTTATTCATTCATTTTGTAATCATTATCAAGGTGTAACATTACTTATTATCTCCATTCTTGTGCTATTTCAAGTAACTAGATCGTAACATTTGATATAATAGTCAATGACACTTGGTTTGGATTCTTCCAAAAGAATCATTGTAGCAAAATTTTTGCTTTATTTCAGTTTTGGATATTGGATTGTCATGGGACTTATGGGTTTGGAAAGAAAAAACATATGGTTATCTCTCATAAAAGTCTTAAATGTTGGTTTGCTAAAATTTCAATATTAAAAACTACATAAGTTAGAGTTTTTTATTATTCTAGAAACCTTGCTCAAGGCACAGGTTCTACCAAAAGAACCCATATTTGGATATTGATAAGTCTGATTTAAGTAACATAAGTGCCAATGAAAAGAGGATGGATTAGGGTATTAATGATCTAAATTTTACTCCTTGACGTGATACAAGTGCATAATGATAGGCCATACGAGTTCAATCTCCTGAGGTAGGGAAATAATACTAGGTTTTTATAGCTCCACCATAATGTTCACTTGAAAGATCCAAACTGCATGGGATTAGTTTGAGTCTAAAGATAACATATTATTGCACATCACAGAAAGATTCCAGTAACAAAGTTCTATCTTTGGTGACATTGTAATAATTGCAAGATTTATAAGTAGAGAAGGCCCCCATAAGGACTTTACAATGTGCGTTGACTTAAAATTATCAAAATTTCTAATTGGAAGCTCAAATTGTGGTGATTCAAAAGGGTTTGGGAAGAGGAATCATTAGAGAACATATATGTATAAATTTTGGTACCATTTCAAGATATTGTATTGAGAATTGGCCATTCTCATGGGGAGAAAAAATACTATATTTATAGGAGCAACGAAGGTGGATGAACTTGTAAAGAGGAAGAATATGCCAAAATAAATTATGGAATTCCTCATCAATTGGAAGAAATGATCAATATAAGATGCAAATTGGAAGGATGATTTATTCATATAGAAAAATTTGCATGAAACAAGTGTTGAGGGAAATACTTGTTTGAAGGGGTAAGGTGTGTTAAGACCCTATGCCCCGGGCCATTACATAGCTATTGTTATATTATTATCATCATTAGTGGTAGGATTATCATTTGTAATTCTACCTTATTATTTCTTGTATATAACACACCATGACGATCTAGTTTTACGGATCAACAATACTTATTTTGAAATGTGAGATATAAAGAAGGTTACCCTTTAAAGTGGTATTGTGATTCATTCACTTTTTATCATTATCGAGTCATGGAATCACTAATTCTTTCAATTATATACTATTTAGGTTAATTTTAAACTTAATAAACAACACATTTATAAGTTAACTATTCTAAGGTAATTCTTATGACTCTATTAATGAAAATGATCTGTATTATTTAAACTTTGATATTATGTCAATATTTTATTATGAGTTTCATAGCCTTGACATTAGATTAAATCATATCACTTAAGTACATTATCACTTACATAGTACCAAAATGTTAACATAATAGAGTGAAAAATATATATGATCACATAAAATGAAATAAATGGAAAAGCATGAGAGCAATAAATAAATTAACACGATATAGACACCAAATAGATAGGTACAACCTTGTACCCTAGAGCTCACTTAGTTGATTCACGTGAATTTCATCCCTACATGTTACCAGGATAATCACAACTAGTATATGATTACTATTAGTTGGAGAAGATTACATTGAGTATGCTACACAAAATAAATGTGTGGGTGGTAATCCCACATAAATAGGTGTTAGATGTACAAATAAACATTAATGCTTCAATGTGCTCTTAATCTTCTCAGGACCTCTTTGAAGCTAGCTAAAGATCAATGAACTTTTTGCCTCGTGGATGTCATAATGACAAAACTATTTTCTTGGGTATTTTATGTTTAAACTCATGCCTTATGATTATCTTCTCCCCTTCTTTGAAATTTGTTGGTAAAGTGTCTTTCACTCCCTTGGACACTGAAAACCCTTGTAATTCTCCCCTTTGGTGAACTTGTTTCCTCAAATAGAAATGCTTTGCTTTGTCTTCATCCTACACCATCCCTCAAACTTCTCCCCCTTGGGTATATAAATAATCTTTTTGTAATCATAGATATCTCCTTGATCTGATTTGGTATTCCCACATAATTAAGCATTTCTCTTCCATTGTTTTCTATCAAGGGCTAGGAATTTGCCTTCATCATCTCTTTCTATTATTTTGCACTTGATTTAGTATAATTACCTTTTGAGGCATCATCAAAGTTGATCTTTACCAATCTTATAGGAGGTGGGTTCCTTACATGCTTGAGGGTGTAAACATCAATAACTCTTCAAAAACTTGGTTATCGCTGAATTTTGTGTTATTCAATGTTTTTGTTATTAACCATAAATAACTTTTAAATGGTTAGTTAAATTTCCACATGTCCTCATTCTTTTAGAAGTGACATTAATACAAACATGGAACAAAATCTCACTATAGGGATATGCTAGTGTAACAATATTTTGTAAGTACCTCATATCACATAGAAAATAACCACAAGTTACATGGGTGGTTGTAAGGCATGACATTGGAATGATTGATAGTATTAACTTTGAGAAGGGGATTTCCAAATCTTAAATTAAATGATCCTTATGTTGTTGAAATTTAGTGAACTCATTAGTCATAATTCTAATTGATTTTTCAAAAAATTGGATCAATTTAGAGATAAGCAAAATCCCCAAAGCCATTAATCCACCACACAAAAAAACTTTGATCATGATGTAACTCCAATCTAACAACACTTTTTTGCTAGAAATATGGTCTTTGTACTAAGGATGAATCCATTCCTTCATATTGTTCATATCAAAATGATGAAAGATGTTATCACACCAATCCAAGGACCTACATATCAAAATCAACTTCTAAAATACAAAGTTTTTAGTACACAACCTCTTTTTAATTATTATATACACTCGACACTATTTACAATCCAAAAAACCAAAAATAAGTTTATTAATAAGAAAAAAATATTCAAAAAATGCAACACTAATAATAACTGCAAATTACAATATCAAAGTTAATATTTAAATGAATTTAACCATTAAAAATATTTATTTATTTTTTAAAATATCGTTATATTCCATATTAGGAATAATATACGTGTTTAGGTCACTGAAGGACTACTTATACTTAAGAACAAACCTTAAAGCCATTACAACAAAGCTTATCAAATCACTGTGGGAATTGAATTCAGATATAGAGGATAATAATCATTCCTCCAAACCATCAAAGATAAACCCAATCTACAAATAAACCTACAATTTATGTAATGAGAAGTGTTGAAGTAACAACCTTACCAATATAAACTACATGCCTTACTATTGTACCAAATTTACTTATTTTCTCCTTATAAAATTATATATATATATATATAGAGAGAGAGAGAGATCTAAAATATAATCTAAAAACTTTATCTTCACTTCTCAATTGCAAAATTACCTACATGCTTTACTATCGCACCAAATTTATTTATTTTCTCATTATAAAATTATAGATATAGATCTAAAATATAATCCAAAATATTTATCTTCACTTCTCAATTGCAAAATTACAATGTAAACATTTTAACTCAGTGAAAATAAAATAAAAATAACCCTATAAAAATTAAATAATAAAAAAAATAAAAATGACTCATGGTATTGGTCCATGGTTTTAAGAATCCACGGTATTGACCCATGGTATTCATTGAAATATAACCTATTTTAGGGGGAATTAAACTATCGTAGATCCATCTTAGCTTTTTGTTACATTTAGACATTTGTGTGGATATGTCTAGAGGTTGGAGAAATATTAAGAAAAATGTAATTATTACATTTTATCTAATATTTTTGCCTACATCCACTAGTTTATATTGGGTAAAATATGATATTATAATATTACATTTTACCTTTCACTTCTTTATTTTTTTTTGAAATTTGGCTTTTGTGATCCATAATTTATAAAGAGAGATATTTTGGTGATAAGTGCATATGAAAAGAAACTCAACTATAAAATTAACAGAGATGAGGGGAAATATTGAGTAAAATGTAATATTTAGGGGTGTGACTGTAATATTAGGTAAAATGTAGTGATATTACATTTTAATTAGTATCCCCTCACCCTAGCCACTTTTTATTGGAGTTTTCTTTCATGCGACTTTTTGGAGTTTTCGATGCAGGATTGAATCCGAGAGAAAAAATTGAAGTGAAATTTTGATTTGTGTTATTTAAATTGGTATATAACACCCTAAAAAAACCCTTAGGGAACTTGCGATTTCAATGAATTCCTACCAGATTTTAGAGAAATTACACAGGAAAAGCTTCCAAAGAGTCTCATTAAAGACAACTAGTATATATAAAACCAACCTAGATCTATCTTAACTCGGATCTTTTCACTTTAAAAGATGTTTGCATGTAAGAAATTTGATCTCTTTGCGTTTGGTAGATCCAGAGTTAAGATGGATCTAGACTAGCTTAATTATTAATAATTATAATTATTAAATTTATGTTTTTTATTTTATTTTCACCAAGTCAAAATGTTAAAGATTACAACAATTCTACCATATTGAGATCAAATGTTTATACAGGAGTTAAATTCACTTATGAACCTCAAATATAAAGAAAATTCGTAAGAAAAAGTGAATTGTGTGAGGAGAAATATTGAATAAAATATAATATTACAATATGTATTACCATCCCACTCTATAAAAATTGAGTTGTTTTTAATGAGACTTTTTAGAAGCTTATTTTCTTGTAAGATTGAGAAACTCCAAAATGCCTTAATTAAGAAAAGTCCCATTTAAAAAAGTATAATGACTTTTATTCAATTTTATAATCTAAACCATTTAAATTTATATATTTAAAAAAAAAATATTTTTTCACCTATTAAATTTTAATAATTTCAAAATTTTAAATAATAATTTATTTATGCATTCAAAAATTACATGAAATTCTCAATAGTGTGAAAAATGGTATGAAAAGATACTAGATAAAACATAAAAAATGTGTAATAATGCCACTCCACTTCTAATGCTTTTAAATTTGAATTTTTCCATTTAAGTGTCTGAAATGGCTCTGAGTTCTAATGTCACATGGAACAGGATGAAGTTGGAGTACTCTGCACAGTCTGTTGCCATGATTTTTAACTTTGAACTTCTCCAATAAAGTCTGAAATGGCTCCGAGTCTTTCAGGAGAAGAATGTCACATGGAACAGGTTGCAGTTGCAGGACTCTGCAGAGTCTGTTGCGGATTAGAGACATTTGAGCTCTTAAATTATGGCATAACAGTTCAGGGCAAAGCAAAAATGGAAATTGTGTTCGTGAGATTCAGCTGCCATGGGCTGAATTTTTTACCCTAGTTGCCATAGATTTGCAGTTCTCTCAGAATCTGTCTCAGGTTTCAGCCGTTTCTGCCACAGACTTTTTAAGAGGCTTATTTCTCGCCCTTCTTTCATGCAGTTTTTGAAGCTTGTTGCAGTTGATCCTTCAGTCGGACTAGTGACCGATGCCTTCAAAAGCCTAATCGCTGCATCGGTCAGAAAAGCCAAGAGTCATCCCCTATCAAGCAAATTTGTGAAGAAGCTTGAAGGTATTCGCAAGTTGGAGATCCCAATTGGAGGTCCGAAGAAGAAAGCGTTGTTTTTTGTAGATGGGATTTCATAGGAACGTTGATGAGAGTTGGCCAAACCACAAGAATCTTAAAGGATGGATTCAGAGGTCTTGGGCAGGGCTGCATATCTAAAAGGTGCATTTGTGTGGCACCGATTTTGGTATTATATTTTTATTTCAAGTTATTTTAAGAAGGTTTGTTTTTTTAAGGTCTATTGGGTTTACTAGTGCAAACACGGAGAGATGGCGAGAAGACTAGTATCTGGGATCAGAATTCTGTGAGAATTGTAAATGGAAACTAGTATGATATGCGGTGTGGCAGATAGCAACAGTGAGAGGGTTTGCGAATACTTTGTTCGCATGATTTGGGAGAAAGCAAGGGTTTGATGCGAGATTATGCCGCGTTGGAGACAGTGACAAGGAGAGGCAAAGGGGAAAAAAGGGAGCCACGGGCATGGCATGGAAGACTAACGTTAGATCCTAAGGATTTTGCAGAATTGGTGTTCGATTCAACCCAGATTTATTGTTAGTTGTCCATTGCAAAGGGTAACAAGTTTGATATTGCGAAGTGCTCAAATTCTGTTCCAATTTGATCAATTCCATGGTCCCTAATCCCTTGATCCCTAGTTCGTTCCTAAGAAATGCATTCAAACATGACAATGGGACAAGAAATTAAGGACAAGTGAAAATTTCCTCATTGGCCAAAGCTAGGAAGTGGGTTTGGGTCAATGCCAAACAATATCAGGGCATTTTAAAATGAAGACTATTTCGTCTAAAATGAGAGCAGACAAGGAAAAAATAGTCTCAAAGGGAAAGTACTCGGGCCCTTCGTAATAATCAAACAGGTCCCCTCTGCAAGCGTGTGGCAACAACAAGGTCAAAGGAAAAGTCATTGATGTTTCTTCCTTCTATAGTCCCACATCCACACCTCTCACCTGGTCATATGATCTTTATGTGAAAGAATTGTTAAATGAAAAATAGAGGTTGAAGGTTTTAAAAGCTAAAGAGCAGGAAAGAGATCCTAAAATTCATATAATAACAACTGAAAACAAGGCTTTAGCAGAAAGCAATAAAGTTTTGAAAGAGCAAGTGGCATTGCTATAGGAAGCTCTCATGATAGGGAAGACAGAATGGCAATGCATGAAGATGGAGAAATATGTAGTGGAAAGTACATAGGTGGTGAATGCGAAACCATTCGAGGATAAAGGGAAAGCAGTTACCCAAATAGACAACATGAAGAGAAAGCAAGAGAAGAAAGGAAATGGGATTCCACAAAAGTATCCAAAACTTGGGCTCAAGTTATTAGCAATTCTGCTAATAGGGAAGGAGAAACAAACATGGCTCAAGTTACTAGCAATTTTGCTAGTAGGGAAGGAGAAACAAACATTCAGGTTGGCAACAAGCAAGGTAGAGAAAGCAAGGAAAAGTAAGATAGAGCAACAAACATAATTATTAAAGGGGTGAAAGACTATGGGAAAAATGAATGTTCTCCTCACCTTGCAAGGGATTTCTTGAAAGACAAGTTGTTATGGAAAGGAAAAATATGCCAAGCATGGAGGGTGGGTAAGTTTAACTATGAGAAAGTCAAGCCCATAAAAGTCATCCTGCCCAGCTTGTGTGATAAATATATTATTCTAAGTAAGAAACATTTCTTGAGGGGTTTTCATTTTTTTCTAGAAGAAGATTTAACTATAAGACAAAAAGAGGAAAGGAGGGAGAAAATGTTAGAGGTTAGGGTAGGAAGAGATGAAGGCAAAAGAGCGTGGATTTATAAAGGTAAAGTTGTGATAGCGCGATTTGGACCTCCTTCCAAAATAGAGCAGCAAGATAGTAATAAAGAAGAGGCAACAAACTCTTCAGCGGGAAATCAGGGAGCAAGGTTAGTATGGGAAAGCAGGGACAAAGACTCAATTGTGAGTCTTGCATGTTAAAACAAATAACAATCAAGTCATACCAAAGTTTCCTTAAGATTAGTTTGTTGGAACAACAGAGGTTACCCATGGAGATGAGGACCTGGGTTAGGGCCTATTGCAGAATATAGAGACATAATTTTCCTCATAGAAACACATGAGCATGAAGGGTGCAAGACACCTTTGTTTGAAGGATATTGGAAGATGGTAGTGTGGAATAAGGTGGTATGAAATGGCAATGGGCACGGGGGTATCATGGTATTAGTGGGGGGAAAATATGGTCATTTCATTTAGTTAGAAAAATAAGACTCAAATAAACAAATCATTTGGTTTAAAATATCAAAAAATGGAAATCACATTAGAATTGCAGCATGTTATTTTGCGCCGCAAGTTTAAAAAATCTACAAAAGTAGAGGTCTTGAACGCAAAGATCCCTTTGCAGCCTTACAATCAGATATTGCAACATATTCTCAGCTAGGTGAAGTCCTTATAGTGCGTGATTTCAATGCTAGGACTGAACGTGAGAAAGCTAGCATTCTTTGTTGTAAAGAAGACTGCGACCATATTTGTCTTACAGAAGAGAGTAATTATCAGTGGGAAATAATTTCAGAGGACAAGGGCTGCAATCTCTTTGGTGAAAAATTGCTTATGCTATGTGGGGTTTTCGATTTAGTCATTTGTCATGGTTTGACTAGATGGGACAAGTTCGGTAATTTCACTTGCAATACTTACAATGGAGCAAGTGTAGTAGATTATATAATTTTCTCACATGGTTTGTGTGAGAAAATGGAGGAAGTTTTGATTGGAGATCAACTTTGGGACTTAAAATAGGCTCACAAGCCAATTTATTTAAGTTTCTCTTGGACTGGAGAGAAGTAATTAGAGTAAAAAACTTAGTTTGTTCAACAAAATCTCCCAAAGGGCAGAATTATTTTCACTCCTGAAAAAAGTAATACCTTCAAAATGACGCTAGAGAGGCTCTTCGAGAAGGAGAAAATCCCAATTCACGACCTTCATAGTCACGAATTAACACATTTAATTCAAAGCGCACTTGCAGAGTGCAAAAGAGAAAAAATTAAGAAGTCAGAACAAATTTCTTTCCGGTTAATGCTTGGTTTGACGAGGAATGCAAAAGAGAAAGGAGAATGTGGAAAGATTCAAACAAGGATAACATAAAGCTCAAAGCTTACAAGCATATATTAAGAAGGAAAAAGGTTGATTTCATGGTTTCAAGGAAGGAAGAACTAATTTTCCTTTGGAAAAATAACCCCAAGTTATTTTTGAAGGAACTTTGGTTAAGAAAGATGCAAACTGAAAATAGTATTACAACTTCTAGATGGTTTGACTATAGCAAGATCCCAAGGTTGACCCTCCTCCCTTGGTCAACAATGATACTGAATTATTCACGGTGCAAGAGGTAGAGATTGGTATGAGAAGTTGGGTGTTGGAAAGAAAACAACTTAGCTAAACTCCAAGTAGAGTATCTAAAGTGGGGCTTAAATACTCTTGCACCTCACATTACAAAATTTTTCAACAACATCATACAATAGGGGTTCCCCACAGATTGGACAACTTGTCTGGCAATACCTCTTTTCAAGAGTGGTGACGTCAATAATCCCTCCAATTATAGGACCATAATGATAAACCCCTTGTTTGAAAAGTTATTTGGAAGCATGGTAGAAAATAAAATTAACAAGTGGGCAGAAGAAAGAGATAAGCGTGCTAAAGGGAAAACAAGTTTTAGACCTAAACATTCCATAATTGATCATTGTATAAATTTAAGGCACATCATTGAAAAAATTTGGGAGAAAAAGGAGTCTTTTGTTGCTTTGTTTATTTTGGTAAAGCGTTTGACACGGTTCCCGAGGATAACCTTTGGCACAAAATGGAGGAACTTGGGATTCCTAAGCATTTGATAGCAGTTGTGCATAGGCTGTATGAAGAGGTGAAAGTCATAATTAGAACTTCAACAGGAACCTCTAAAAGTTTTAGAAGCGATATTAGGGTCAAGCAAGGTTGTCTATTGTCTCCTACCCTTTTTGGTTTATATATCGGCAAGCTTGAAGAGTGGCTAAATTCGCAAGGGGTTTATGGTATCCATTTGGGCAAGTTTTTTATAAGGCTTCTTTTGTATTCATATGACCTTATTCTGATTGCTAAATATGCTCTTGGTTTGCAAGAGCACTTACTATCCCTTGAGAATTTTTGTAGAAGGGTGAGGATTCAAGTCAACATTAGAAAAACGAAAGTAGTGGTTTTCTCTAAAAAAAGAATACATAACCAACATGAGTTGTACTTTGAAGGAAACATTCTGGAAGAAGTTGTGGATTACAAATACTTCGGAATTGACTTCAACAAAAATCTAAGTTGGGATGGATGTAGAAAGAAAAGAACTTTGGGGGGTTGGAAAGCATTTTATGCTTTTCAAAATAGGTGTAGAGAGGCAGAGTTATGGGACTGGAAAACCACTCAAATTCTTTTTGGGATTCTAGTGATTTTGGTGATTCTATATGGTTGTGAACTGTGGGCCAATATTACATACGACATGCAGTTGAAACAAATTGAGAAAATTCAGAAGCATTTGATTACAAACAAATTCAAAATTAAAAGTGCAGTTCCTTATGCTATTTTGTTAAGTGAAACATGGGCTACTCCTATTGAAGCAAATGCTATGGTGAGAGTCTGAGGTATTTAAAAGACATTGAGCAAATGGAGGAGGGCAGACGGCCTAAGGTTGTCTTTAATGACATATTGTGCAAAAGAAAGAAGACTTGGATGCATCAAAATAACAATTTGTTTAGTAAATGGGGAATTTCCTTGAACATGTGTCCCATTAACAGTGAAGAGATAAAAACTTTTGTTATGGATAAGTTACACAAGCGTACTTGGGATAAGGAGCTAGGGAGAAAGAAAAATTACTATATTAAAGTGTTTAATCCCACTCATAATCATCAACAAAAATCACACATAGAGTCCAATATTTCTTGGAGAGCCAAAATTCTTATTGCTCAGTTAAGGACTAATTCTCATAGACTCCGTTGTGAACGAGGGCGCTGGAAAAGGCCAAAAGAAGTGTGGGAGGTGTTATATCTTAAGAGACAATTCCTTGGCTGTGGAAAGGAATCAGTTCTTAAGACATTTTTTTTTAAAACGTGTCACAAAAGTAATTATATTAGGTGGTCTTCTTTCAATCCCTTTGGAAACTAATTCTTTAAAACCCTTAACAATCTGGTATAATGAAAGACTCTACAATGCCATTAACTGTTGATATCTTAATGGAAAAGAATAATTGTAGAAGAAACTCAAAATGATATGCTGTAACACAGAACCTACCACTTTAAATTTCAGAGAGAATTTGTGAAGAGATAGGAAACTAAAAATAATATGTTGTAAACACATGATCTATTACTTTTAAGTTTCAGAGAGAATTCATGGAGAGAGAGGAAACTGGAGTGAAGGAGCGCAAATTAAGGTTATTTAACTCTTACTCATAGATGTAATTAAGGGACCAGAAACTAAATTACTTCACTTCTTTCAAGGAAGAAGGAACACAAAATGGCACAGAAAAAAAGAATCACAATCAAAATTTCAGGGAAATTGATGCTTCTTTCCTTGATTCCTTAGAAAAGTAAGTACCAAATTTTTAGTATTCCAAAGTTCCAAAACTCAGAACCTTTCTTATTTCTTTCTATCTTAAATACATCAAAGATAGTTCGTAACTGCTAGAAATTCTTGAAACTACTTCGACTACCTAAACTATTAAACTACTTATTACATTGCAATTGAGGAGATCAATATAGCTTCGATCTTAACAAACAAACAAAAAAAATTAAAACTTGAAATATTATTCTTTTTGCTAAATCTGATTTGTTGCTGATGTGTCTCCCTGAAGTGTTGATGTGTCTCCCTGACAGATCGGACATCCTTGCTATGCATTTCTTCCAGAGTTCAATATTTTTTCTTTTCTTCTCATTGTCATGTATTTTCTTTTTCTGATGTGGTATTTGAACAATTCTGCAATAACGCCTCTTTGCCCAACTTTACCCAGCTATTGTGTTTCCAACAGAGCCGCCATATTCTCCTTTTGCTTGACTCTACCTATGCCTCTGCACTTAAAACATTGTTATCATGTCCCCTTCTACCCGACTCTGCCTCTTCTGCTTATGCCCATTGCGTTCAGTCTTCCATTTATTTACAATGTGCCACTGCATACAACATTGTTCTTCACGGGGTTGGGTGTTACCTGAGTCTACTTCCCGCGTTCACGTTTCTTCATAAAACAACGCAACTACAAATAATCCTGGACTTTAAATAAATTTAAATTAACCTTTGAATGGTATCATGCCTGCCTTTCCATCAAATTTAGGCTTTCCATGTTGCTCCATTATAAGCCTCCTCTTACCTCCGATGCGATTTCTCAAAGGAAAGGCCCTTACTTCCGGATTTGAAATCCTTTTCAAATTAACTCTGAAACTACATCGCATCCACCCCTTATCGCATTTCGGCATTTGAAATTTCTTTTGTGACTTATTCCTCCTGGGCTTTGCGATTGCGACGTGCGATATGAGATAAAGGTAGAGATGATGTGGCAAGTGGAGGTGGGCCGATCGCAAATCACAATCGGCGATATGAAACCTTGTTCCACTTCACATTTATGCATTTATAACATATTCATGAGCGCCATTCCTCATGAGCTTTCGATGTGCGATGTGCGATTAAGGTAGGGATGACATGGGAAGTGGAGGTGGGGACGCCCAACTCCACACTGGCATGTAATGTTATGAACGCATCCATCGACCCAACTCTTGAACTATTCTGCATGCGAATAAGCACGACTCGACCCGCCTTCACATCTCTGCACATAATGTTAATACACCAACATATAAATCAAAATTTATTTTTTGGGATACAAAAAAATTACATTTTCTAACATATATGCTTTTTTTTTTGGGTGTTTTGAGAAATATTTCAAAAGTAAATGCAAATGAGCCACAACAGGAGGAAAGAGTGTATTTTTTGTTCTTCCAAAAAAGTGGAAATAGAAAGGCATTTCATTTTATAATGCGAGGCCTTCAAATAAAATAGGGAAATTTATGTAGATATTCTGGTAGCTATCTCTTGGGATAATCTATTTAGTGAGGGGTTTGACGAGAAGCTGAGAGCGTTTATTATGAGACTTCACAGGAAAAGGGATTAATACATCAATCAGATGAAGAAGTAATCTGTCCCATAGGCTATCTTTATCCTCATGGACGTTAAAATAATTTATTTCTTTTTTTCATGTGATTTTTCATAAAAAGATACATCTTTAATTCTAAAGAGGTAGAGTATGTACATCTCCATATCCATACATTGTGGCATTCAAATTGTTGTGTAAAAGTAAATATTTTGTCTCACAAACAAAAAATCTCACATACTAATTTAATATTTAGCTTAACCTTTACTTTAAAATTAAATTATTATTTATTATTATATGTTTGAATAAATAAACTCTTGATTTCGACCCAGTGGAGAACACAATTTACTCTCATTTTGAATCCATTTACCCCATCTTCCGTTAAATCTCTAGGATGGAGAGACTCTTGAGACACAAGAAAAAATTGGAAAATTTGTAGATAACTCTAACCAAAATTCAGTATATACTCGTGGTTGTATCTGCATGAAGTTGATTCGGAAGCTGCCCTTAAGCAGTCAATTGAATTGTAGATAGACCACTGGACTCATGTCATTTTCGGTTCTTGAATTATTATTACCATTTTTTTCAATTAAAATTACTACCACCATAGATATGTTCATTTTGCCAAGAAAGTATTCTTAAAAGTATATGTTCCTCTTTAAGAAAAGGAGGATAGGTTCCGAAGATTACCAAAACCCTTCGGTAAAATTAAAGGAAAACAACTTAAGGGGAAACTTGGCATGGAGAAGAACACCAAGAACAACCCAAGAATTAAACCTGAGCCAAACCAAAACATTTTTTTTTTTGGAGTCAATGTTTAAAGAGGGATCCTTGGATGTTGATGGAGGAAGGAGAGATATTGTCTCACGAAAAAAAGGCATTGCCCTAATTGTTGTAGAAAATTGACAGCTATGGGATGAATTTCCTTGAATAAAATTTCATTTCCAATCTTTCTAAAGTGACTTTCTAAAAATAGAAAGTCATGTCTATATTTGCAACCATGACTTTCCAAAAATATTAAATCACTTTCCATCAATTCATAATAATATATATATACAATGGAAAATCAATTAAATTGTCCTTAATCAATCTAAATTGTTTAATTTTTAACTTAATCATTATTATTATTATTATTACTATTATTCTCCTTATGATATTATTATATTATTATTAAAAGGAAATTCAAGTCTCTCAATCATGTCATATGTAACTCCCTTCAATTAATGCATATGTTTCTCTCTCTCTCTCTCTCTTAATGGATTCATTCCTCTCTCTTTTTAATGCTCTTACTCACCTCTTACACTCTCTTACACACTTTAATGACTCTTCATAAAAAAGATTCCTCTTACACCTCTTTAATGCATAAGTTACACTCCTCTCCTTTATGGCATAAGTTAGACTCATATTTTGGCATATGCAACTCCTCAAGGCATAGGAGTTACTCCCTCACGAATTCGACCTCCTTGCTCTTCCTATATATTTGTACCTTTCATCCTCACTTGACACACTTACTTATGCTTGTGAAAGGAGAAATTGAACTTGAGAAAGAGAGAGTTTGTGAGTCTAAAGGAAGATTGAGAGATAGAGAGGAAGACCTTGGAGAGCTAAAGTGATTCAGTGTTTACATCAACTACTGCTATCAAAGATCTTCTTCATATTTGGCATAAAGAAGTTCTGGATTTAAGTGATTGTAACAACATAGAACATCAAAATTTCAACATGGTATTAGAGCTTTCATGAAGACAAGCTCAAGAATACAAACTCAATTTCCATCTCTCTTTCCGCTAGAATATATCTTGTTTTCCGCTCCATTTGCAACTCCTTTTCTGCTGAAATATAGCTTGTTGTCCACTCCATTTGTAACTCCTTTTCTACTGAAATATAGATTTTTTCCCACTCCATTTGCAACTCTCTTTCTATTGAAATATAGCTTGTTGTCCACTCCATTTTCAACTCCTTTTCTACTGAAATATAGCTTGTTGTCCGCTCCATTTGCAACTCTCTTTCTGTTGAAATATAGCTTTTTTCCGTTCCATTTGTAGCTCATTTTATGCTAAATTATAGCTTGTTGTCCGCTCCATTTGCAACTCTCTTTTTGCTGAAATGTCTCTTGCTATTTCTTCTACTTACTGCTCATTTTATGTTGAAATTTATCTTCCATTTTGCTGCTGAAATATCCCATTTACAACTGAAATATCTCTTGTTGCCCCTTTCTATTTGCTGCTAAAATTTTGAGCAGATCAAGATGTCTTCCTCCTACTTTAAGAATGAAGAGAAGTTGGTTGATGCTTCAAAATTCTTCCTTTGGAAGACCAAATTGGATATTACTCTTGAGGAACATGATGTTCTAAAGTATGTTGAAGGAGAGGTAGTAGAACTAGTCGAAAAATCCAATGCTACTATTAAGGCCAGATACAAGAAATGAGAAGTCAAGGCTAAAAATATTATCCTTGACTCTCTTGGAGACCACCTCATCACTTATGTTTCCAACTTGAAGAAAGCCAAAAGAATGTATGAAAAGATAATTGGAATGTATCAAGTGAACAACTTGAGTCAAATTCTTGCTTTAAAGAATAAACTTAAGGATGTTAAGATGAACAAAGGAGAAACCATTCAAGCATACTTCACGAGGATATCGAAAATCAATGATCAGCTCTCAACTTTTGGTGAAGTTGTTTTCGATAAATAATTAGTACTGATTATGCTTGGAGGTCTTCCTTCTTCTTGGGAAACTTTTATTACTTCCATCAGTAATAATGACAAGTTTCCTACATTTAATGAGCTCCTTGGAAAGTGTAGTCAAGAAGAAGCCAAAATGATTTCTAGAGGGAGAATTCCAAAGCATGAAGAGGGAGAACCTTTTTAATTAAAAATCTTCTAGGAAATCACATAAGAAATTTAGGAACCGACGTGTTGAACTACCAACTGTAGTTCATCATCAGGATAATGAAGATTGGCTGATCTGACATACACATTTATACCATGAAGAGAGAAGCAACGGTCAAAACCCAAGAAAAATTAAAAAGTTAAAAACGGTAAAAAATAAGAATAAAAATATAAAAATATAAAATAAACCAAAAATAAAATTCTCCCAACCCTAAAAAGTTTCAAAAGTTAAAAACGGTCAACAATAAAAATAAAAATAAAATATAAAAAGAACCAAAACCTTAACTACCCCATCCTTAAAAACACAAGTCCAAACTAAAATAATATAAAATTAAAACCAAAAACTAAAATAACACCCTTCTAAAAAAAAAAGATAAACAAGTTTTTAACCATGAATCAAGATAAAGTCAAAAGGAAAAACCTACTGCCTTTTCTGTACAAGGAAAGAAGAAGAAAGGAAGAATATAAATGCACTATTCAGGAAATTATACTCCCAACAACTCTTCTCAATGGACCATAGACTTATCAAAATTCCAATGCTACAACTGTCGCAAGCATGGCCACTATGCTCGTGTATGTTCAGAAAACAAAAGAACATCAAAATCCAACTTCAACAATCGCACCAACAAATTTGATTACAGAAGAAGAAGAGAAGCTCCTTCTTCTCGCAAAGGAAACTATTGTTCCTCAATGAACCAAAGGTATGATAACAATGCAGCTGAGACTCAATCATAGTACTTTATTTTTTCTACTCTTTCTAGTTCATCTCCTGCAGATTCGTATGATTGTTGGTTGGTTGATAGTGGTGCTTCAAGGCACTGTACTGGTTACAAATAAGTACTCTCTAATCTAGTTGAGAGGGAGACAAATTTGAAGATCGTTCTTGGAGATAACTCTACACATCCCATAAAGGGATCTAGTTTCATTTCTTTCCATTTGGATCAAGGTAAAACTTTGACTCTTCAAGAAGTTTTATATGTATCTAGTTTAAAGAAGAATCTTGTGTCCATATCAACTTTAGAAGATAAAGAATGAAAGTTTCTTTCATAAATGGTAAATTTCTCACTCGACCATCGAGATCCAACATGAGATATGCCCTCACTCTAGGATCTAGGTGTGAAGGTATATACAAAATCAATGGAAGACCTATTCATGCACTAATCCATGCATCAATAATTAAAGTGAACTTTGGCACTGAAGGTTAGCTCACGTTCACTACAAAACATTACCTCATGTGAGAAAGATCGTTTCTAGAATGTTCGAAATCAGATATGATCATGATGGTGTTTTCCAAGGATGCATAGGTAGAAAGAAAGTGAAGGGACCATTCCCTTCAAGAAAAAGTAGAAGCAGTAAGGTATTGCATCTTGTACATTCTGATTTATGTGGACCAATGCCTATAACTTCTCTTGGTGGTTACTTGTATTATATTATCTCTGTGGATGTTTTTTCTCGCAAAAAATAGATTTATTTTCTGAAGAAAAAAAAAGTCAAACTTTTAACATGTTCAAAGATTACAAAGCTCTAGTAGAAAAAAAAACTGGAAAGCATATCATAATTTTCAGGTTTGACAATGGAGGAGAGTTCACTGCTAGTGATTTCATTGACTTTTGCAAAGAAACTGGAATAAAAAAATGTACCATATAACCCAGAACAAAATGGTGTGGCTGAGAGAAAGAATAGAAGTATCATGGAAGCGATCAAAGCTATGTTGCATGATCATAAATTTCCAAAGTTTCTATGGGGAGAAGCTGCGAACAAAATTGTCTATGTTCAAAATATATCTCCTCATTGTGCCCTAAACAACAAGAATCTTGAAGAATTATTCACTGACGAGAAGCCCGAAGTTGGGTAGCTTAGGATCTTTGGTTGTCTTGTCTACTTCCATGTCCCAAAAGAGAAAAGGAACAAGTTGAAAGTTTCAGGTAAGAAAGGTATTTTTTTTGGTTATTGTGAGAATTCTAAAGCTTATATAATATACTTACCTTGTCAAATAAATATAGAATTTAGCAGGGATGTAACATTTGATGAAGATGCAGCTTTTGGAAAAGCAAGAGACACTCCTCCTCCTCCTACTAATGTTGATAGTCAAGATGATGTATTTGAAGTACAAGAAGATCCTGAAGCTAAAATTGATCTTGTTGATGAACCCATGGAGCCCATAGATCCTTTGGATCCTCCTCCATGTGATCCTCCTTCTAAAAGGAGACATTTATGGATTAGTGACACTCTTCAAGATGTTGATAAACATGTTTCCCCTAGAGGAACTTTCAAAGAAAGCAAGAAACATTTCCGGTTCCAAGGATATGTTGTAGCCATGAGAAACATTATTCAAGATAAACCATGCACTTTTGAAGAACCTGTAAAGGCCCAAGTGTGGAAAGATGCAATGACTGAAGAATATGAATCCATCATTCTTAATGATGTATGGGAAGTGGTTCCAAGACCCCAAGGTAAATTTGTTTTATATTCTAACTGGTTGTATGAAATTAAACATGGTGTTGATGGAAGTATTGAAAAATATAAAGCTATATTTGTGTCTAGAGGTTTCTCCCATAGAGAGGGAATAGACTATGACAAAAATTTTGCACCTGTTGCTTGTTACACCACCATCTGATCTATTGTAGCTCTAGCTGTTAGCCAAGGATGGTCTCTTCACCAAATGGATGTGAAGATTTCTTTTTTGCATGGCGTCCTTAAAGAAGAAGTATTTGTGGAGCAACCACAAGGCTTTGAATTACATGATCCAAAAACTCATGTGTGTAGGTTGAAGAATGCCCTTTATGGTTTGAAGCAAGCTCCGAGAGCTTGGTATGCTCGCATAGGTAGATTCTTGATGAAGCTTGGTTTTAATAGAAGTAATGCAGATCCAAATCTTTACTTTAATATGGTCCAAGGTACGCCTTTGATTTTGGTATTGTATGTTGATGATTTATTTTTGACCTGTAGTGAACCTCTTATTCTCTAGTGTAAGAGCGAGTTAGCTTTTGAATTTGAAATGAAAGTGTTGATAAGTGGTTGTCATTGATGTCAACCCAAGTAGCACCAGGGGCTACCCCAATATTGCATGGTAATTTTGACCTACCAAATTACTATATTCTAGGTCAAGAATTATTTTTATGGTTTCATACTTGTTGAGATGTTTCCGTTGATATATGGCACGCCATGTAATTCTTCACGGTTTGAGAGATATTCATGTTTGAAGTTTGTAACCCCAATTAGTGGGCTAAAACCTTGTGGGGTTGTGGCATGGGTCATTGAAAAGTCAATAATTAATAATTTTTAAGCTCCTAAAATCCCTCCCACGTTCACTTGTTGAACCCCCTCTCAACCTAAGAATTTATATAAATTGTGATCCTCATATCCTCCTTATGTAGGGATTTCGCTACCTGAAACAGGTCATCGTGGAATTCTCGCTCTAACTTTTTTTCTATGAAGGTTCAGAAGCTGAAAATTTTATGAGGTGAAGCCGAAATCCTGAGGGAGCTCCTGTAAAAATTTCATATCAAGGTGTGCAACATTTTCGGAGATATGAGTTATGGAAGTCAGTGTTTTTGCAGGCTCCTGAACTTCATCTCAAAGAAGTGACCTTGAGAAAATCATCATAAATATCTCTCTAAGTATTGGATTGGAATTCTGTAAAAAGTGGCAGATAGTGCACGGAATTTAGTTTTTGCTGTATAAATTTCAGAGTCGAATGAATAAAAAGTGAAAGTCCATAATTAGGTCATTATGAGAGATTGGGCATAACTCTCTTTTGAATAATCCAAAATGTGTCAGACCTATGGAATTGGAAAGAAGACTCAGAGGACTACTACAAAACGTAAAATCACATATTGGGGATCTGAAATAATAAAGATACACTAGATTTAATATAGAGCTCCTATAAGGCAAGGAAAAGCTAGATCATGTGTTGTCAAGGACTGCAAAGGACCAGATTTTCTAGGGCAGCAAAGCAAAGCAAGGTGCAACAGAGGGTAGCATGAAAAGAGCAGAAATCAAGGTGCAAAACAGCAGCAAGAAGTTCATCACATGAAGACTTCAAGTGGGCAGCACTGCATACAGTCACTATAAAGGTATCATTGTACTAAGCCATTGTAAATACATCATTGTAAAAATTGTACTAGTGTCTATTTGCCAAGAGTTGAAGAGGCAGTGTCAAGAGTTCTAGGATCATCATTAGGTGGTTGTGTCATAGCTGGGGTTATGGTCTAGTGTGTCTTCTTCTTCTACATCATTTATATCATTGTAAAGTGGACCATTTTCCTTGGTACAGGAGTCCATTCTTATTTTATTCTTCAATAGGGTGGTAGGGTGGTGCTAGGCTAGTGCATGAAGTCACCAATAGGTTCAAGCCTGTGAAAAATTTATGGTGGTAGGGTGGTGCTAGGGTGAGTTGTAGCTCATTAAGTGTTGGGGCATCCGTTCAGTTGACTACTAAAGAATCTCAGGCATTGGAGCATCCATCCAGTGGGAGCTGGAGAAGAATGCTTTTCTAGATTCTAGGAAGTTGGAGCTTCATTTTCAATTGGAGTTGAATATTAAAGAATTATTATAAAATCATTCAGGTGGTTTTTGTCCTAGAGAGGGTTTCCACCTTAAAAACTGTGTGCATTTGTGTTCCTTTTGTTTACTGCTATCATTGTACAAACACTGATAATAATTGAAGATTAACTAATGCTATAATTGAAAGGAATATTGATTCACCCCCCTTCTCAGTATTTCCAACAGAAAGATCTTTCTTTGATGAACTACTTCTTGGGCCTAGAGGTATGACAGAAATATGGTGAGATTTTCCTTTCTCAAGGAAAATATGTTGTCAAACTACTAGAAAGGCTTGGCATGACTGAGTGTAAGTCCATGAATACTCCAATGGAAAGGAATTTCAAGAAGCTTTGTGGTAAAGCCGTAGGACCTGATTTGGCTAATATTTTTTAGTATCATCAACTGATTGGGGTACTGATGTTCTTATTGAACTGTAGACCAGATATATGCTTTGTAGTCAATATTTTGAGTCAATACATGATTAAGCCTGCTCGTGCACTTTGGGTTTCTACAAAGTATGTGTTGAGGTACCTGCATGGGACCATCAATCTTGGATTGAGATATACTATCGAAGATGTAAGGCTACATGGATACTTTGATGTTGATTGGGCTGATAACTCTACTAACAGAAAGAGCACATCAGGTTACTACTTCAGCTTAGGGTCTACCATGATATCTTAGATGAGCAGAAAGCAAAGGTTTGTGTCCCTTAGCATGGTTGAATCAGAATACATTGCTGCTAGCTGTGAGGTGGTATGGCTAAGGAAGCTCTTTGGAGAGTTGTTTGAGCAAGTATTGGATACTGCACTAATTTACTGTGACAATAAGAGTGGGATTCGACTTGATGAAAATCCTGTGTTCCATGACAAGTCAAAACACATTGAGATCAAATATCACTATATCCCGGATATGGTGCAAAGAGGAGCAGTAAGATGTCATCATATATCGATTGATGACCAAATTGTTGACATTCTTACCAAGCCTTTCCTGAAAGGAAAGTTCACAGTTTTTAGAGAGAAGTTTGGACTGATAGATGTGACCCTTCCTATAGGGGGTTGTCATGGATGATAAGCCTTGGATGTGCGAAATCCTTGTCATGTGTTGAAAAGTGGATCCCCCCAAGTTGTGATGAGCCTTGGAAGAGTGAGATCCTTGTCATGTGTTGAAAAGTGGATCCCCCCAAGTAACGACGAGCCTTGGATGAGTGAGATCCATGTCATGTGTTGAAAAGTGGATCCCCCCAAGTTGTGATGAGTGAGATCCTTGTCATGTGTTGACAAGTGAATCCCCCCAAGTTGTGATGAGCCTTGGATGAGCGAGATCCTTGTCATGTGTTTACAAGTGGATCCCCCCAAGTAGTGATGAGCCTTGGATGTGCGAGATCCTTGTCATGTGTTGACATGTGGATCCCCCCAAGTGTGTATAGGGTGATGGATGTATCTCCCCCATGATGATTCTTCTTCATTAGATTGTAACATCATTGTTCCAAAGCAGAGATAACAAAAATCCTTGTATCAAAAAGAACTTCCTCCCTAGCGGAGAGGGAGTGTTGAAAATTGACAACTATGGGATGAATTTCCTTGAATAAAATTTCATTTCCGATATTTCTAAAGTGACTTTCTAAAAATATAAATTCATGTCTATCTCTGCAACCATGACTTTCCAAAAATAGTAAATCACTTTCCATCAATTCATAATCATATATATACAATGGAAAATCACTTAACTTGTCCTTAATCAATCTTAATTGTTTAATTTTTAACTTAATCATCAATATTATTATTATTATTATTACCCTCTTTATGATATTATTATATTATTATTAAAAAGAAATTGAAGTCTCTCAATCATGAGACTCAATCATGTCATATGTAACTCTCCTCAACTAATGCATATGTTACTCTCTCTCTCTCTCTCTCTCTTAATGGATTCATTCTTCTCTCTCTCTCTCTCTCTCTCTCTCTCTCTCTCTTTAATGCTCTTATGCACCTCTTAAACTCTCTTACACACTTTAATCACTTGTCATATTCCTCTTACACCTCTTTAATGCATAAGTTACACTTCTCCCCTAAATGCATAAATTAAACTCTTTTCCTTTATGGCATAAGTTACACTCCTATTTTGGCATATGTAACTCCTCCTCAAGGCATAGGAGTTACTCCCTCATGAATTTGACCTCCTTTCTCTTCCTATATATTTGTCTCTCATCCTCACTTAACACACTTGTGCTTGTGAAAGGAGAATTTGAACTTGAGAAAGAGAGAGTTTGTGAGTCTAGAGGAAGATTAAGAGAGAGAGAGAGAGAGTATTGAAGAGCAAGAGCATATCTTGGAGAGCCAAAGTGATTCAGTGTTTGCATTAGTGACTGCTATCATAGATCTTCTTCAGATTTGGCATAAAGAAGTTCTGGATTTAAGTGATTGTAACAACATAGAACTACATAATTTCAACAATTTCCCTAACAAATTTCATTAGAATTCGTAGCTTCAAAGAACTAGGAACCCAAAACTTAAATCTTGGATTACATTTTAACGACAACATTGAGAAAGATATTTGCAAATATTGAAAAATATCGACAACATTAAAAAAAATAAAAATATTTATCTTTTATCTTTTAATTTTTTAAAACATCTAATGCAACAATAACATAAATTAAATACATTTCCACATAAATCTTAAAATAAAACTCATATATAAGCTGTAGAATATGTATAGTGATACATTAAATCAATGTTGAATCATGTCTTAAGTCTTGATTCCCGATCGTTAAAATATCATTAAAAATATAATAAATGCATCTCACCATCACAAGTCGTCTATAATGAAATCAAATATATAAACTATTGATTCCTTTTAGACCTTCTATGTGAAAAGGGGCTCTTCCTTTAGAAAAAGAAGGCCTTGGGGCTAGACTTGGAATTTGACATCCCTTGGAATAATAAGAAGCTAGATTTTCACATTCTATACTAGTGAAATTGCTAATTCTAACTCCTAGTGTTGGTTTTTGTTAAGGTGGTGACACATTCCCAGTGTCAACAACCACCTCTTATAAAGGTGTTTTCTCTAGAACATCCCCCTTTATTATAGTCTCGCTTGCAAACCACCTCCTATGCATCCCCTCATAACCACTTTGGGGCTATGTCCATGATAGGTCTTAGTCTCCATCCTCCATGTAGGAGTGGTGTCATTTCCATCCAAACAAATTTCCTCCATGTTAGGTATTTTTAAGACTAATTCACCCACCATTGAAGATTATAGTAGACACAAACCATGTCATTAAGTTGTTGTGGTTCCAAATTGTATGAGGGTAATGATATAATACATAATTTAGAAGGTGCCAAGGCACTAATTATAATTTATAAGGGATTTAAAATTTCATTTGAAAATTTTTAACTTATTGCACTTCTTGGTGTATATTTTTAAACAAACTCTACTTGTTTTTGCAACCTAAAGAGCTACATTTTTTGCTAAGCACCCAATTTTTTTTTTTTTTTTTTTGCAAATTGGGTATTGTTGTGCCATAGCCTATCCAACAAAAATCTACACAAAATAAGATAAACATAAGAAAAGGAATTGAAATTTGAAACGAAAAAATAAGAGATATTAAAATGTGAAACAAAATGAAACTCACTTTGGATTTTGGTCTTTTTTTCATGAACAACTATGTCAAAGCCAAATATTTCAACAACTATCCTATATATTTCCATTTATCTATAGACCCTTGAAAGTTCATGAAAACTTCACACCATCCTTTTAACGCACTGGAGGAATGGATCTGTAACCCTAACATCAAATCTAAAATCATAGGAGTATGAGAATGTGGGGTTGAGGTAAATTCCAACAACATGAATGGGGTGATGTAATGCATTGTTACATTGCACATCATCCACTTTCAATTGCAATAATTATTTTTCATATCCCTAAGACCACTTGTCCTCATAATAAGCTTGAACAGATTCTATATCCCCATCAATGGCTTAATACAAGTAGTCCATTATGGGCTTGTTTCCATTAGCCAAGCAAAGATCCTTTACCAAAGATTCACTAATGGTATAGACATCCTCCACTCAAAAAAAATTATTGATATGTTAGTAGTTTGGATATGGCTTATGTTATGACACAAATACATAAAAATCAGAAATACATGCCATGTATAACAGTATGATTTCAGAGCACAACTCCAATATAGATAATAATTGGATAAATTCCTCCAAATATGAAAATACATTTATATATCCCAATCACATCCATGTCCTCCATAATGAATACATGGTATATATATATATATATACATATTCACACATTACGCATGTGGTCCTTTCACTATTAGGATGACCCTATTACATATACATTTACATATTAAATGTACATTTAACTGCATATATGCCCCCCCTTGGGTCATACCCTATACATTTAACCCAATATAGACCCCCATTGGGGTCATAACCTAGTACCCTTCTTTGAAAAGTTTTGTCCTCAAAACTTTGTTGTTAAGGGAGTTCCAAGTGATGAAACAAAATAATAGGATTTCTTTAGATTCCCACGTTCTTCTTGCCATTGATAATGATCCATCCATCTAAACTCAACGATTTCCAGTCTTAATCCTTGATGGCTGGTTGTTGCATAGTTTTCTTTCTCTAATTCCATGGCTTCTTTTGTGACATCCAATTTGTAGTAGTTTTTGTTCTTCGATAAAATGATATTGAATAATTATTTGGTGATGCCATGTTCCATGAATATTGATGTGTACTCCATCTTCTTCCTTGATAATGCTGATATGGATCTTCTTGTCTTCCTTGACAATGTTGATATGGAGCTTCTTGTCGTCCTTGAAATCCTTTTGGTAATGTGGATGTCAATATGGTTTTGCATTTGACGGAATTTCCTTCACAATGCATAACAATTTTTTTGTCTATCTTCTTTTAAATGATAATGGTATCCTCTATCCTCTTTACTTGGTCTTTGATTTCTATAGCCTTGGAGATAATACCGTCATATTTGGCATGTATATCCTCTATATGGAGTTCAACTTCTTCAAGCATATTTTGGAGACCTTCTTGAATCTCGTCTTCTCTCTTTTTTAAGATGCAATGTGACCCCATTTATCAAATTATGATGCCCTTCCTCAATTCTAGACTGAATTTCTGATTTTACCTCATTCATGTCTAGGGCTTCTTCAATATTCTTGAAAATTTCTTCATCTAGTAGACTCTTAATCTAGTATCCTTAATTCTTCTTGACTCTAATAATGCGCCTTTTCTTCTTTCAATCCTTAACATCACCTAGTAGTTTACTATTATGATTTCGTAATCTATATATTTCTTCATTTTTTTTTTTTATCAATTCTTCCCTTGAAGCATCCTTTTTCCAATTTCCCTTGCTACTCTTTTCTTGTTTTAATTATTCAATCTACTTAATGAGTACTTCATTAAGGTTTTGTATCTTAGATACCTCATCACCCTTCTTGTTAATCTCTTATTTTTCTTCTTTTAACTCATATTCAATTTTATGCATTGCTTCTATTTTTGGGTCCTCGATTCATTTTTTTGAGAACACTTCTTCAATTTTTTCTCATGTACTGTGCAATCTATTATCATCCTCAATGCTATCCAACCACTTCCCGAATTCTCCAAAAAAATAAGTTACTTCCATTGAAGATGCAATTCTATATTTATTTACCCTAGGATTGATTTCATCCTTGTCCTCATCTCCATAAAATATAGGTATTGCCATTGATTCTTTAGTGAGGTTTAATCCAAACCCTCAACTTATGAATCCAATATGTTATCATTAATGATATCAAATGAACACCATCATTTTATGAATATAATATTCTATGTTTTCATTTTTCCACTAGATTTTGAATCACCTTAATTGGACATCCCAGTCAAAAGATATGATAAATTCAGGTTAACATACCTTTGAAAACCAAAATTTGGAGATTGTTTTGTAGTCCATTCTTTCTTTTAGTGTAACTCTGCGATTTCAACCCTTTTGAGTCTAAAATTTTAGTATGTAGTACTTTGATATTTCTTCTCTGCAATTCCAGATGTCTAATCAAAATTTGATGTGCTAGGTGAAGGTTATGGTAGCTCTCCCAAGCCTTGCTATTTTTAGCCTCTTCTCCTGTGCAAACTTTTATAGTGTGCCATGTGTTCAATTCTTCAAATATAATAATGAAATTTTTACCATAGGTACTTTTGTATGTCTCCTAATATTGTTGAAATTTTCAGTCTAAAAGCCCCAGAAAAGAATTTATGGAAAAAATACCAAGTTGATTTGTGACTGATTCCAGGATCCTTTACAAACCCTATCTTCCATAGAGTATATCTCAAAGAGTATAGCGAACCAAACTCTAAAGTTTGAACCAAATATTCTTCAATATTTCTCCTCAATATGGTCCAAATTTCACAATGCAAACTAACCTATTTGAAATTGATTTAAGGAGCATTAAGGAACCCTAACTTCCTCAAATCATATCTTTGAAGGTATATCAAACCAAGATCTGAAATTTTGACCATATGATCCCCAAAATATCATCTTAATATGGTCCAAATTTCACCATCTAAAACATCCCAGAAAAAAAGTTATAACGAAAATGTCAGCTTGTTTGAAACTGATTTTAGGAGCATTTAGAGACCCTAAATTTCTCAGAGCATATATCCAAAAGAATAGTGAACCAAGATATGAAATTTTAACCAGATGTTCCCTGAGATTTTACCTCAATATGGTTTAAATTTCACCTTTTGAAACATCCCAGGAAAAAAATTATAGTGAAAATGCCAAGATGGCTTATTTGAAGCAACAAAACCCTAGGTTCATATGCTTTGATACCAAATGTTATGACACACACATAAAAACTAGAATTTCACATCATCTACAACAACATGAGCATGGAGCACAACTTAAATATAGATAATAATAGGAGAAAATCCTCCAAATACCCAAATACATTTATATATCTCAATCACATCCATATCCTCCATATTGAATACATGATCTCTATAGATACCTATCCACACATTACACATGTGGTCCCTTAATTTTTAGGATGATCCTATTGCATATATATTTATAGATTACATTTACATTCAATCCCATATATGCCCCCCTGGGTCATACCATATATATTTAACTCAATTTAGGTCCCTATTAGGGTCCTAACAGCTTTCCCCTTTGATTTCGTGTTAAATAATAAACCATATCACACATTGGAAAGGAAAACTCTCTTCACCTTCCACAAATAGGTTAAGAAGACTTAAGATAAATGAAGCTAGTGGAAAAATGCATGATTGTAGGACACACAAACTCCCTCTTACATGTGAATTGTGTAATCAAGCTAAGCATAGATGCATGATTATATATAAATTTTGTGATGCTCTTAGTTGATTCAATGACATTTTTTATGTAAACAATCCCATATCCTCTAAAATAAAATCAATGCAATGAGTGACACATAATGAGGTATAAGCAACTTTCTAGTGACCACATAATTAGTAGTCTTTTTTGTTATGATTTAGACAATAATTTGTAGATCTATCTTTTGGGGGAATCCATCCAACAACTCACATAATATTGCCACATTTTTAAAATGTGTGGATGCATTGACATATTTTATAAAAATTGCCCCCTTGGGACAATTAACCAAGAATTAAGTAGGGTCATGCTTTTCACATCAGTCCAATCATCTGACATCGTGGTGTAGTTAGTGACTTCCCAGGAGTCTTTAAGCTCCAATTTGTGAGAGTAATGGAGATTTTCATTTTGAAGGATAGGCCCTTTCAACCCATCATAAGTAGAGGCCTTGTACCTTGGACCAAAAACTACAAAAATTCATTACTCATGACATCAAAGATAGACTTATAAGATAGTTTTATTTGTAATGTTGAAATAAATGTCACTCCATAGAAAACATCTTACCCACAAGCTTGTTTGTTTCATGTTTCTCCTTTATTTTAAGTGATCTCATAAAAGGTTGTGTGTCGGTTGTTATTCTTGGATTGGAGCAAAGTGAGCTTGTTAAGGGCTTTGTGGAAGGTGAGGTTGAGGTAAAATTATACTTCCCCCCACCCTTGAGATGTTTGTGGCTACCTTGGATCTTGCAACTATTCCCGCTGCAAGCTCAAGTCTTAAAAATTCCCTCTCATCTTTCCTTTTACCCATTTACAAAATGATTGATTAGACAATTGGATGATTTTTAGGGTTTTATTTTACCAAATTTCCATTTCATGCATTTCAACTCTAATTCTCCTTGTCATTTCTTTCCCGCATAATTTTTCAGTCAACTTTTGTCAATTATCAGATTTAATAGGCTCACCATGTTGCCACATTAGGTCAAAAGTTGTTAGGTCCCTATATTACTAATACAGTCCCTTATTGTTATTAGTGTAACCCCCTTATTGTTATTATTGTACCATTGTAACCCCCATTTTGTTATTATTGTGCCCTTAAATTATTATTGTTAGGTCGGCTAGGATTACATTGTGGCCCACTAGGATTACATTATGGTCACATGGACTCCTATATATAGAAAGGAGGTTTTGTAAATTGTATCATCTAAGAATTGTTCATTTATGTAATGTATTGGAGGTTGCCCCCTCGAAGTGGCTTATTTCTAAGGCATTGATATCTCTTTTCTTCTATTTTTGGAGATGGTTACACAACATTTGGTATCAGAGCTTTGGATTCTAGGGTTTCGCTGCTCCAAACAGGTCATCGTGGCATTTTCGCTATAAATTTTTTCTACGAAGTTTCAGAAGCTGAAAGTTTTAGGGTGCGAAGCAGAAATCCTGAGGAACATCGTCAAAAAATTTCAGAGCTTGGTTCGCAATATTTTTGGAGATATGATCTGTGGAAGTTAGGTATTTTTTCAGGCTCCTAAATAGGTCATCGTGGAATTTGCGCTATAAATTTTTTTCTACAAAGTTTCAGAAGCTGGAATTTTTAGGGTGCTAAGCCGAAATCCTAAGGAAAATCATAAAAAACATTTAAATATTTTTTCACAATATTTTCGGAGATATGATCTGTGGAAGGTAGTGCTTTTTCAGGCTCTTAAATTTCATCTCAAAGAGGTGATCGTGGGAAAATATTCATAACTCTCTCTCTAAGCATCAGATTGGAGTGTCGTAAAAAGTGGTCACAAGTACACGAACTGTAGTTTCTTGGCTATTAATTTCAGAGCCGAAGGATGAAACAGTGACATGTGGAAAGTCATACAAGTTCGCTCTACTGAACCAGTCCATAATTAGGTCATTGTGGGAGATTGGACACAAATTTGTCTTGGAGAATCAAAATTAGGTTAGACATGTGGCATTAGAAAGATAATTCAGAGGGATACGTTGGTACCGAAATTAAAATATTGAAGTGTTGCAATCACAGAGATAATCCAATTTCAATATCGAGCTCCTCAAAAGCAAGAAAAATGTGTGTATTTTTTTCCGAATTGCATAAGTCTTGTTTGAAGAATAAATTTGAATTGATTCCAAGGGCATATTGTAGAATATATATCAGTATTGGGTTCTAAAATATGCCCCGTAAAAATAATTCAACACCCATTAAGCCTTCAGAAGGCTCTACTATGACTCATGGAGATGAAGAATTGCAACACGATCTATCAAAATTACAAGAGCAAGTGCAACAAATTTCACTCTCGCAAAGAGCAACAAAAAATGAAATGGAAGTTTTGAAGAAAGGCGTGGAAGCAAAGATGGACGGTTTGAAGAAAGGCGTGGAAGCTAAGATGGATGGCATGGAAGCTGGCATGGAAGCTAAGATGGATGACATGAAAGACAACATGGAAAACATGAAGAATGATCTAAAAGCAGATATCAAAGGTTTGACAAAGTTGATACAAGAAATGTTTCCTAATGGTGAAAAGATAGTAGACGAACCTCATGATGAGAACAAAATAAATGTTAATCGTGATTTCATAAACTCTAATGTTGGCGGGAAGAACCACCATATTCCAAAAATGGATATGAGGAAGCTTGATGGAAAGGATCCTGTAACATGGATACTACAGATGGAGCAATATTTTGATCTCCATAACGTGCAAAACACACAAAAGGTACGCATTGCAACTTTACATTTAGAACAAAATACATTTGTATGGTATCGATGGCTTTGCTCCCGTAAAAAAATTGTCACTTGGTCAATTTTTTACGGAGGAAATGATAGCACATTATGAGGATACAAAGAGCAACACCTTCTTTAGCCAATTGATAAATCTCAAACAAAAGGGTTTAGTGGGGCAGCACATTGAGGACTTCCAAAAAATTGAATATAAGGGTAACTGATATTCCAG
This sequence comes from Pinus albicaulis, assembly GCA_034641835.2. NCBI lineage: Eukaryota > Viridiplantae > Streptophyta > Pinopsida > Pinales > Pinaceae > Pinus > Pinus albicaulis. The sequence continues at coordinate 1,303,916,923 of CM076583.1, read as the reverse complement.
AGGAACACAGGATTGATCTCTTCATAGGCACTTTAAAGGATAACATCCAACATGAAGTTCGCGTTTTGGAACCTGATTCATTGGAGAAGGCATTCGGGTTGGCAAGAAAAATTGAATGTAAAATTATGGCGACAAGGAAGCCTACCACTCACTTCTATAAAGAAGGAAGTGTTGCTATGCCTAGATTTCCACAACCTACAAGGTTGACACCACAAAAATTGGAAGAAAAAAGAGCAAAGGGCTTTGCTACAGTTGTGATAGCAAATACACTAAAGGTCATAAGTGTGCTGAGAAGAAATTATTTTACATAGATTGTGAAGAGGAAGATGAAAATGAACAAGAAGAGGATATACACCAGGAACCAGCCCTAGAAGAGGAAGAAATGAATCCGACCATATTGTGTAATGCACTGGTAGGAATTACCACTCCTCAAACTCTAAAGATAGAAGGACATATCAAGAAGAAAAGGGTAATAGTGTTGATTGATTCAGGTAGCACCCATAATTTTATTCATTGTAAGGTAGCCAAGGAATTAAATTGTTTCTTATACCCAGCACCAGAATGTCAAGTGATGGTTGCAAATGGAGGAACTATAAATTGCTCTGGAAAATGCCATAATATCAAGCTAACCATGGGGGAATATGTATTGACTAGTCCAATGCTTTCCATTCCTATGGGGGGTGCTGATGTTGTACTAGGAGTACAATGGTTACAATCTTTGGGGACGGTAGCTTTTAATTTTCAAGAAATTTTCTTGAAATTTTTTTCAGAAGGAAAGGAAGTCGAATTACGGGGTATTGCGGGGAAGCCGGGAAAGACAATAAGCTCTAATGTCATGAAAAAGCTTCTAAAGAAAGAACAACGAGGCGTAATTGCACAATTATGCTCACTAGAAGTTCCAACATCAAAATCATCTATTTTTGCATATCTCCAACAAGTCTTGGACAATCATTCCAAGGTGTTTGAAACTCCCAAAGGACTCCCACCTATTCGTGATCATGATCATGCTATTCATTTGATTCCAGGAAGTGTTCCTCCAAACATCGGGCCTTATAGATATCCTTACTTCCAAAAGAGCGAAATTGAACGTATGATTGCAGAAATGTTAGAGGCGGGTATAATTCAACCTATTCAAAGTTCTTTCTCTGCTCCTGTAGTATTGGTACACAAGAAGGATGGATCATGGTGAATGTGTCCGGATTATAGGGAGCTCAATAAACTCACCATTAAAGACAAATTTCCCATTCCTGTGATTGATGAATTATTGGATGAATTACATGGAGCAATTTATTTTACCAAGTTGGATCTTCGTTCAGGATATCATCAAATTAGAATGAAGACTGAAGATATTCCGAAACAGCATTTCGAACTCATGAGGGTCATTATTAATTTTTGGTCATGCCTTTTGGCCTTACCAATGCACCTTGTACATTTCAAGGGTTAAGGAATTCCATTTTCAAACCCTTCCTTAGAAAATTTGTGCTAGTATTTTTTGATGATATACTAATCTACAGTAGGTCTTGGAAGGATCATGTTGAACATGTTGATAGGGTGCTCAAACTATTGCAGGAGAAACAATTATATGCAAAAAAATCCAAATGTTTCTTTGGAGTACAAGAGGTGGAATATCTGGGTCATATTGTATCTCACGAGGGTGTTAAAGTAGACCCTAACAAAATTAAAGCCATTAAGGAATGGAAAGTCCCCACAACCATAAAGCAGTTGCGAGGATTTCTCGGGTTAACGGGGTATTATCACAAGTTTGTTAAGAATTATGGGAGAATAGCAGCACCTCTAACAACATTATTGAAGAAAGATGCATTTTCATGGACTCCTGAAGCAACTAAGGCCTTTGAACATCTTAAAGAGGCAATGTGCCTAGCACCGGTCTTAGCTACGCCGGACTTCACAAAAACCTTTATTGTGGAATGTGATGCCTCAGGAAATGGAATTGGTGCAGTTTTAATGCAGGAAGGAAGACCCATTGCTTTTGAAAGTCGTCCGATCAAAGGAAAGTATTTACAGAAACCTATTTATGAGAAGGAAATGTTAGCAATACTACATGCACTAAAGAAATGGCGAACTTACCTAATGGGAAGACACTTCAAGGTAAAAGCTGATCATGATAGTCTTAAACACTTTTTGGAACAAAGACTATCTTCAGAAGAGCAGCAAAAATGGGTCACAAAGATGTTGGGTTATGACTTTGAAATAATCTACAGAAAAGGAAAGCTTAATGTTGTTGCGGATGCACTCTCAAGAAAGAATGAAGAGGTGGAAGCATTGCTTTGTGCCATTTCTATTATCCAACCAGATTGGATAACCAAAGCAAGAGATGAATGGAAGAAGGACAAAGATGTATGGACACTCATTCAAAAGTTGCTGCAAGATCCTAGTACATCTGATACATTTAGTTGGAAAAATGATTCCTTATGGTACAAAGATCGCTTATATCTTTGTAAGAATTCCCAACTAAAACAAAATATTCTTCGGGAATTGCACACTTCTCCTTTAGGAGGACACTCAAGATTTTTAAAAACTTACCACAGGGTGAAGAAATAATTTTTTTGGGATGGCCTTAAATCTGATATTCAAAATTTTGTGGCAGAATGTTTGGTTTTCCAGCAGAATAAAGTTGAGACAATTAAGACCTCGAGACTTCTACAACCTTTATCCATTCCAAGTCAACGTTGGGAGGAGATTTCAATGGATTTTATCACAGGTTTACCTAAGTCCGAAGGAAAGAGTGTCATCATGGTGGTAGTTGATAGACATACCAAGTATGCACACTTTTGTGCATTATCTCATCCATTTAAAGCAAGTACAGTTGCTACTACATTTATGGACACAATTCAAAAGCTACATGGAAACCCAAGGGTTATTGTGAGCGACGAAGATCCCATTTTTACTGGAAATTTTTGGACGAAGTTATTTTCTTGTTTGGGTACTCAATTAGCTCATAGCTCATCTTATCATCCTCAATCTGATGGTCAAACTGAGATAGTAAATAAATGTTTGGAAGGATATCTTCATTGTTTTGTATCTGATAAACAAACACAATGGGTCAAGTGGTTACCTCTTACTGAATGGTGGTATAAAAATTCCTTCCATACTGCAGCAAAAATGACCCCATTTATGGCACTTTATGGATATCATCCACCAGCCATCACACCATCTTTAAGAGAAAATTCGAAGGTTCAAGCGGTGGAAGATCACATCGAGCATCAGCAAGAAGTTCTCCAACTCTTAAAGGATAACCTGAATTTGGCACAAAATCGAATGAAACAACAGGCAGATCAACATCGCGGCGAGAGAAGTTTTGATGTAGGAGATTGGGTATTTTTACGGCTACAACCATATAAACAAATGTCCCTCAAGCAAGCTAAGAAGGATAATAAATTATCGCCAAAGTACTATGGTCCTTACAAGGTGTTGCAAAAGATTGGTACTATGGCTTACAAATTGGAGCTTCCTGCTTCTTCGCGAGTGCATCCAGTTTTCCATGTTTCATGCTTAAAGAAGGTTATAGGTGAAAATCTTCTAGTTCAAACAATATTGCCAGAAGTTGATGAGGAAGGAAAAATCATATTGGAACCTGAAGCGGTCATGGAAACAAGAACTCAACAGCTTCGAAATCGATCAATTTCAGAGTATCTCATCAAGTGGAAGAACTTACCCACTGAAGATTCTACATGGGAGGATGATAAGTTTATACAGAAGCACCCAGAGCTACTCAAGCATTGAGGACAACACTTTTTTGAAGGAGAGGGGCATGTTAGGTCCCTATATTACTAGTATAGTCCCTTATTGTTATTAGTGTAACCCTCTTATTGTTATTATTGTACCCTTGTAACCCCCATTTTTTTATTATTATGCCCTTAAATTATTATTGTTAGGTCAACTAGGATTACATTGCGGCCCACTAGGATTACATTATGGCCACATGGAATCCTATATATAGAAAGGAGGTTTTGTAAATTGTATCATCCCAGAATTGTTCATTTATGTAATGTATTGGAGGTTGCCCCCTCGAAGTGGCTTATTTCTAAGGCATTGTATCTCTTTTCTTCTATTTTTGGAGTTGGTTACACAACAAAAGCATTTGGAATTTTTTGTAAGGTAATGATTAAACCTAGCGTTAACCCCAAAAAAATGAAATTCAACACACAAAAATGTTACAAATAAAAAAACTAGATTTAAATAAATAATAAATATTTTATTAAAAAATAGCAAGAAGAGAGAAAACTAATAAATATTGTGAAGGAAAATAAAACTAGATAATGCCATTGGAAAAACGATGACTCTAGAATTTATAGATCGTTTGGTTGAGATCTCTTTGGTCCAAGGGAATTAACACATTGGTTGATTTGGTCTATAAATATTTCTTTAATCACATTCAATGGGCGACTAGGAATACCAACATAAGATTTATTGTTTTTTCCCATGGTTACTCATCAAGTTTGCCTAATCAGTTCTTGAAGTTCATTTATATATATGCTTGTCTTCGCAATAAAGTGGTTAAGGAAATCAATCTAAGCCATTGATGATTAATCATTAGACATTAGAGGATCAATTGGTGTTTGGTCTTGTACAAGAATATGAGGTTATGGAGCATGTGACCAAGATCAAATTTTTTTTATGATTTGTCTTTATTGTTATGGCCTAGGATCAACTCTATTCAGTGAAAAAGGTACTTTAATGTTTTTACTTTGTCCTAGCACAAATCGTGGGTTCTATCATTGGATTTGAGATGTATAACCCTTGATTTGGTCATCAGAAAGTAATGGTTTGAAACTATATTGTACGAAACTTTTAGGAACCTGCCGTTTCGAGACGTACCCATACCCAAAACTTCGAAACTTAGCTGAAACTTGACCATCATGTAATCATCTATGAGAGTTAATATATACTTGGTTTTCCTTCTAAATTTTCATCTATGGGTCTTATTCCCTTTTTTCTTGCAAGATAATGTGTTATTCACTTATTTATCATATATGTATATTGTTACACAGTAATTTGTCACCGTCCGTACCATTCCCCGTCCCGCACAATGGAGGACCCATTATGTGACCTGTGAGCAATGTCAAGCCTTGAAAATACCTTCATTGCATCCCTTTCCATGAGGACAACATTTCTCCTGTTTATCATTTCCTGAACAGAACCCTAAAAACACATGTTTTTGCATTGGCGCTGGTAGCCCGTTATGTACTCGCGCCAATGGGGAAAATTAAAGGGCCGCCAATTGGCGCTCTGTCTAGTGTTGTACCCGCCCTCTGTTTATGGAAAGTTTTTTTTTTTTAAAAAAAGGCGAAGTTTCGATTACAACAACTTCGTGGATGAGTCATGAGGAGTGGTTTCGACTGAATAACCACGGCCTTCCTCCTTTGGCCTCTTGTTTCCACCTTATGGGGAACCTCCCAAGGGATAAGGCCTCCCTTCCACTATTGTAGGGATCCCAACCTCCTCCTCTCCTCTATAAATATAGCCTTCATCCATTGATGGAGAGGAAATTTGAGCTGAAAGGCTACAGGGGCGATAGTCTTGAAGTGCTGAAGCTTTGCATCTCCCTATTCCCAAGTGCCTTTGTGCTGTAAAGAATCCCTTCTTTCCCTTAAGGCCCATTCAGCGAGGAGACCATTGTTACGAGACTCTGGAGAGGTTTTCCCTTTCCTTGGCGAGCTTTGCGAGACGTGGACGGCCGGAGACCCGTTCGAAGGAAGCTGCGACGTTAGAACTTGGTTGTAACTTCTATTCGTTTATTACTTAATAGATGACTATGATTATGGTTCCACTCCGTTTTCCATCATGTTAATGCGAGTAATATCTTTTCTGACCGATGTTTAGTTACGTATGTTGGTTCCTATGCTTGTATCTGTTCGTTTCTTCTATGTGCAGGTGTTCATCCGCGGAGATCGTGGAAGGATTGTGATCTGCCAGGGCTGAAGGACGGGGACACTTCTTCTTCAGATCATAGTGTTGGAATCCAGGTAGGCTTCTATCCCAAGTATTTCATTCGTAATTAGGAGCTTGCGTCATAGCATTGTTTGTTTGTTGCTAGACCCCTGCTGGGCTAGTAGGGATCGCCTCTGTCCGCAGAGGGGATTTACCTCCTCAACAAATTGGCGACTCCGCTGGGGATCGTCCGGTTTTCCTTGTCTCGTTTATGTCGGTTCGCCTTGATCGTTTTCCTTGCTTGATGAGTCTTTTTGGGTTGGGTTCTTTTTGTGTTTTGGCTTTTGGTTCAGCCCCCAGAGGATCAGATCTGACCTCTGCTTTTCCGAATTTTCACCTTTTCATAGTTGGCTTGATTGGCGCGAGTTTAGCCCTGACAGTCGCGCCAGTTGGCGCAGGTTGCCAGTTTATCACTCGCGCCATCCTCTGTCTGGCGCGGATTACAGCCAGACAGTCGCGCCATTTCCTGTAGGTGGTAGGGTTATCCTTGTTCGGAAGTTTCTTTTGGTCAGTATTTTGCTTCTGGGTTTGTTTTAGATTCAGCTTGAAGTGGGAAGTCTGGTTTTGGTTGGGAGAAATTCTTTGTTTTTTTCATTTTCAGGCAGTGGCGCTTGTTGTCAGTTAGCAACCCGCGCCACTTGGCCATTGGCGCTAGTTTTCAAGTAAAAGTCGCGCCAAGTGGCGCTAGTTGTCAATGTACAAGTCGGGCCACTTTCAGGGTGTATGAAAATTGAGTTTTTTTTCCCTTAATCCTTCACTAGTGTGTCTTTTCCTTTGGGTCTTTCCTCTGTATGAGCATAGATTACATTGCTCATTATTTGGAATGTCTTCTTTCTATGATTGTTTGATGTAAAAGGGATGAATGCCTTGTTTTGATTTCATTCTTTGGAAGTCCTCTTTGTGTTTTGTCACCTTTTGAGGAATTTTGTCACAAAGTATTTTGAAACAACGATTGCATTCTTAGTGTTTGTTCGCATCCCTTTTGCTTTCATCTTTCATTAAGAAGATTTGCGTTTTTTTAGTTTTCGTCTCATAGTTTTCTTTTCGTTTAAATGCATTAGATCACATTGCATCGAAAAGTGTTTTTGAGATTCATCATTGGACTTATATCACATTGTTTAGTGATTGAAAACTAAAAATCGCTTTGAGTGCATTCTCTTTTGTAAAAAGCATGCATTAAGTAGATTCTCATTTTATCGAAAAATGCATTGAGTGCATTCTTATTATTTGAAAAGAAAAAGGAAATTGTGCATAGATTACAATTGCATAGTTTTCGAAAAAGGATTTTGCATAGATTACATTGCATAATTCGCTTCGTTGAATGTTTAGAATACTTTTGGATAGTGAAAGTCATCTAGTTTGGAAAAGTTTCGTTTTCAGTTTTGTTGTTTGTTGCATCATTGTTTGAAGCTCTTCCCTTAACTAGATAGCATTCATCAAATTGAAAAGTTTTCTTTTCTCATATAGTTTTGCATTTAGGAGTCTTTTGAGACACTACATACGGTAGGGCCTGAAAATTGAAACTTAATTGAAGATCAACTGTAAAATTCATTCAATTAACCTAAGGCAACATTGGAACTTAACGCAACATATTTAGAAGGTCTAGGCTAGAGACGTGTTCCGGCGTCGTTAAACCTAGCAGCTGTCGTTCGCCTATTGGCTTTAGACAGCGCTAGTACGGACTTGCGCTCCCCGTGCCGTCGCGTATATAAAGGGAGACCCCTATAGGTTTTCAATCCTTTATCCACAGGAAGCCGAGTCTGCCGCCTTTTACCCGTGATACACCGAACACAGCATTCGGGGAGACTACCTGCACGTACGGAAAGTCCTTGGTCGATTTTTGTTTCATTATTGAAACCAAGGTGTATATTGCAGTTCACGGATATTTGGTCCACCCTTTGTGCCTAGTTTTTCCTGAGCAGTCATTTGGTCTTTTCTGACTCCCTAAACTTGAAAAGACCGTCAAGCGCTTGTCCTTTCACGCTTGTGTCAACTCTGAAAGAGATAGAGTCATCTTTTATCGTTTCTCGACTCTTAAAACATGAAACGGTAGAACTTCTTATTTTCCAATGTGGTAAAATTAATCGCCCACGATTACACACCCGTTTAGACATTGCTTGTTGACCGTTTGATCGTGTGTCTTAAACTCTTTTTCAGCCCGTGTGTGGTTTTGAGTTTTGATGGCAACTTTTTCAGAGTTTACCAACCAAGGAATCCCTTCAGAAGGGAATCCTGGTCATTTTCCTCCTTTTGGAAATGTTGGTGCTCCTTATATGGCAACGTTGTCCCTTCCTGGGTTAACTGTTGGGTTGCCTGTTTGGTTGTTCTCAACCTCTGTTGTTCCGAATGTCTCAGTTACTGGTCAATCAGTTCCTCCACCCGAACCACATCATGTTGATTCTAAGGTGGACCTCTCCCCTTCTTCGCCTGTTTCTGAGTCCTCCTCCTCCTCTTCGCCTGGTGAAAGTCTGGATTCGAGTAACCAGGTGGCTAAGAAGAAGAAGAAGAAGACAAAGAAGAAGAAGCCTGATAAGCGAGAGATTAAAAGTGCTGCTATTGCTCCTGAAACGTCTCCACTTGATAACCCTTCCAACCCTCCTCGGAAAGTCAAGTTCCCCTGCATGTTGTGCACGAGAGACCATCTTCTTCGAGACTGCCCTGGCATTCCCAAGGTACTCGAAGTATGGTCCAACGGTCCCCCACCGTTGTCTTTGGCTTCCGGGAGTCAGGTTGGGGGCACTGGTAAGGCTCCTAAGAAGCAGGGTAAGATCACCAATCCTTGTAAGTTGTGTGAAGGGCACCATGCTATTCACCTTTGTCCTTATATGGATGAAGCCAAGCGAGTCTTGGACAACCTGACTGTTTCTACACCATGCCTCCCGGCTGGTTATAAACAGCTTTCTTTGAGTCTTCCACCGGCTGATGCCGTGATTGGTCAAGGGTCATCCTTGGTCGATCCCACTCCTCCAGAAATTCAGATTCAGGAATCCGTTCCCGACCAACCATTGGTCGTGGGATCGGTTGAACTGGCCCCATCTATGGTGCACCAGGTCTTTTCTGTTGAGAGTGGACCCCATAACCCTCATGTTCTTCTGGTTTCTTCAGATTCTTTAGACTTGGAGAGAGATTCTCCTGTCCCTGTACTTCAAGAATTTTCTCCTCCGCCTCCCAAGATGGAGGCTACGGAGGATTTTCCTCCCGCCTTCGAGATGGAGGTCGTGGAAGAGGCTTCTTCTTTCGTAACATCAGGGGAAGACCTTCGCATTTCGATGGTAGCCCCTCCGAGTAGTCTGATCGCCTCCTTTGATTGGAGTCGATTTGCAGGATTTCGCCTTCCGTCTTACGTGCCTTTCGAGATCACGGTACAGGCTCTTGGTCTGGTTGTATCCAGCACCATTATAGACGAAGGTGCGTCTGTTAGTATTCTGTCTTCAACTACCTGGCAAGCTTTCGGTTCGCCGCCGCTTGCGCCTGTTACGCAGAATCTGCTCACTTTTAACAGAAGGACGAGTCAACCGTTGGGGATCCTTCCAAGGTTACCTGTTACTTTGGGAGGTAAAACCGTCCGTATGGACGTGATGGTCGTTCCAGGCCCTTTGGATTTCAATCTGCTCCTGGGGCGCGATTACACCTATGCCATGGGAGCCCTTGTCTCCTCCCTCTTTCGCGTGGTGTGCTTTCCACATGAAGGACGGATCGTGACCATTGATCAGCTTTTGTTCTTTGGTCCTAATATGGCATCTGGTCCGCCATCACCCCCTCCTGGTTTCTATCCACCCGTTGTATCTGCTCCGCCGCAGGTCAACTATGTGGCTACTTACCCCATGCCTGTGCTCAGTGATGATGCCGTCGTGCATCGAGTGCTGGGGGCATTGGGTCCTGACTTCCAGGATGATTTCCTCCCATCTGGTGTGGAACTCTTGGAAGCCATGACTTCTTGTTCATTATGATGAAGTCGGTCGGAGCAGAGTTCCTTGTCTTGTGTCAAGCTCCTTAAAAAATGAAACAAGGTTGTTGGAGCACAGTTCCTTGTCTTGTGTCAAGCTCCTTAAAAAATGAAACAAGGTTGTCGGAGCAGAGTTCCTTGTCTTGTGTCAAGCTCCTTTAAAAATGAAACAAGGTTGTCGGAGCAGAGTTCCTTGTCTTGTGCCAAGCTCCTTAAACCATGAAACAAGGTGTCCTGAGGATAGTTCTTTTAATGTGTCAACCTCGTTAAAATAATGAAACACGTTCCCGTTCAATTCGAGTCTTTGTTGAGTTCTCGTAAAATCCCAGTCGAGTCTTTCTTAGATCTCATAAATTGAACCTTCACTCCATCTGTCTTTCATATGGACTGAAGCTTGGGGGGCATGTACCTCGAATTGTGTCACCATGCTGGGGGCATGCTTACTATTTCAAGCATAGTTTGTTTCCGTTTCAAGCTTGTGTAAAAATGAAACCGGTTTCAAGCATAGTTTATCTTTGTTTCAAGCTTGTGTAAAAAATGAAACCAACTTCAAGCAGAGTTTTCTGATTTCAAGCTTGTGTAAAAATGAAACCATTCCCATTTTACCCCTTGTGACTGCCATTTTATCAGCCCGTTTTTGCCAGATGAGCCTTGGTTTTCTCACTCCATCGTCACTATTTGCTTGGCCGATCATATACCTTCACTTGGTTGTTTTACCCGTTCCTGAGGAACCGCTGCTATGAGTGGTCTTGTTAGCCAGCCTCTCGACCTTTATTTGTTCAGAGTAGTTCCACCATTACCGGAACCAGTAGCTACTCTTTATACCACTCGTTCCTCCGGGTGGAGTCATCTTTCAGCTCTTTTCTGACTCTCTAAATATGAAAAGATTGCCGAGGCCCTTGTCGTTTCGATCTCGTTAAAATGGACACGAATCGACATCCACCCAGTATAAGTTTAACCCTTTTTCGGGCTGGGATGGATTGATTACGGAAAAGGAATACCCTAGCCTATCGCGACTAGGAGGTTTTCCCGGATATTGTTTTCTACCTTTTCGGATCTGGGAAACTATTTACGAAAAGGGACTTGTGGAGTTTTCTTTTCCGCTGTCTTTTCAAACTCTCTAAACATGGAAAGACGCCGAGTTCTTCCTTTGTCAGACTCGTTAAACCATGATGACATCGGATTCAGTCGAAATGACGTTATTCGAGTTTCTCCTTCCTAGGGCTCGTTAAATGTACTAGGATGGATTCGTCCGAAGGATGGGTTTATATGACAAGCATATGGTATCCTCTTCAAGCTTGTGTAAAAATAAATAGGTACTCACTGAAATGGTGGGGAAAATGGAACCATCGTCGTTGTCGTCGGCATTATGTCGCTCTTGAACATGGCACTTGTCTGCATTCGTGTCGGGTTGGGGACATCTCATCTCGTTGCTTCACTTTGCCTCCATGGGTTTGGGTAATCTTTTTTGACCTCTCATCTGTTCACTGCCTCGTCGCTATGACCTCTGATCCGCTGATGTCAAATACTGCCAAGTCCATTGTCGTGCCGTTCATGTGTTCAAGAGAAGTTGGCCTCTGCAAATATCAACCTTCCTCTGTTTCTCATATGGTCCTAATTCACAACAAAACATTATGTTCCTCTGTCTCGTGTCGATGATGTGGGAATCATTATGGCCCACCTTCGATCGAGGTCACTTCCTGTCGACTTCAACTCATTATCCAGGAAGTTGGTCTAGAGACTCCTGATGGTACCTTGGAGCCTGCATGCCTCAATGGCAGGTTCGTCGCATTCGACGTAAAGTTTACATCATTGACTTCCGATCGAATGATTCTGCGGGTGTTCGACGTCAACTCATTTATTCACACGTCGTAGATTGTACCTGTAGTACCTTGAGGACCATTGTCATTATTGGTGGTTTCTCTCGCGTATGTTAACAGCTTTCATCATTGGCTGGTAATCAGACGATGTTCTTGCATGTTCGACATCAGCTCACACATTCGCATGCTAGAACTTGTACTTGTTTGGGTCGAGATGGAGCGCAAGACCCTGGATTGTGTTTGTTGTAATCCAGGCTGCGATTGTGGATTATTGTCATTATGTACATGACTCGATGATTGGATGGCTGTGACCATACCTGAGTCTATTTGTTTGATCTTAGTTGGATGGCTGCGCCCATACCCTAGATCCGGATTATAGCATACTCTGTTCGGATGGCTGCGTCCATACCATATATATACATCATGTACTTGAGATATCGGTTGTATCTTTCTGTGCAGGTTTTCCGACGGCGGGCCTTCAGTTGGACATGTTCTCGTAAAGCATTTCACCCCTCTCTCTCTCGGGCCTCATGCTTTAGGGGGCATCTGTTACACAGTAATTTGTCACCGTCCCTACCATTCCCCGTCCCGCACAATGGAGGACCCATTATGTGACTTGTGAGCAATGTCAAGCCTTGAAAATACCTTCATTGCATCCCTTTCCATGAGGACAACATTTCTCCTGTTTATCATTTCCTGAACAGACCCCTAAAAACACATGTTTTTGCATTGGCGCTGGTATCCCGTTATGTACTCGCGCCAATGGGGGAAAATTAACATTGAGCCCGCGCCAATTGGCACTCTGTCCTAGTGTTGTACCCGCGCCACTCTGTTTATGGAAAGTTTTTTAAAAAAGAGGCGAAGTTTCGATTACAACAACTTCGTGGATGAGTCATCAGGAGTGGTTTCGCCTGAATAACCACGACCTTCCTCCTTTGACCTCTTGTTTCCACCATATGGGGAACCTCCCAAAGGATAAGGCCTCCCTTCCACTATTGTAGGGATCCCAACCTCCTCCTCTCCTCTATAAATATAGCCTTCATCCATTGATGAAGGGGTTGAAAGGCTGAAAGGCTGATAGTCTTGAAGTGTTGAAGCTTTGCATCTCCCTATTCCCAAGTGCCTTTGTGTTGTAAAGAATCCCTTCTTTCCCTTAAGGCCCATTCAAGCGAGGAGACCATTGTTACGAGACTCTGGAGAGGTTTCCCTTTCCTTGGCGAGCTTTGCGAGACGTGGACGACCGGAGACCCGTTCGAAGGAAGCTGCGACGTCAAAACTTGGTTGTAACTTCTATTCGTTTATCATTTTAATAGATGACTATGATTATGGTTCCACTCCTTTTTCCATCATGTTAATGCGAGTAATATCTTTTCTGACCGATGTTTAGTTACGTATGTTGGTTCCTATGCATGTATCTGTTCGTTTCTTCTGCGTGCAGGTGTTCATCCACGGAGATCGTGGAAGGATTGTGATCTGCCAGGGCTGAAGGACGGGGACATCTTCTTCTTCGGATCTAGCGTTGGAATCCAGGTAGGCTCTTATCCCAAGTCTTTCATTCGTAACTAGGAGCTTGCGTCATAGCATTGTTTGTTTGTTGCTAGACCCCTGCTGGGCTAGTAGGGATCGCCTCTGTCCGCAGAGGGGATTTACCTCCTCAACATATATATATATATATATATATATATATATATATATATATATATATATATATATATATATATATATATATATATATATATATATATATATGACATTTCAGATGGTGTTTCCATTTCTGGGAGGTGATGCTTCTAAACGTACCCATTTCAGAAACTCCGAATGTTTCGGCGCTTTGTGCAACTTAGGTTTGAAATTAATTTTGATCTTATATGTGTTAATTAGCTATGCGATGGACTAAGTTTTGGTTAGATGCTTTATGCAATTTGAGATGATACAAGTTGAATCGAGTGTACACTAGTCCAAATAGACAGAGTTGGTGTGATGATTGTAGCATTTTGGAAGGTGTAAATAACAATTGTTAATGACTTTTTTAGCGATTTAAAGTAACATAATGATATAGAGAAGGTATGCCAAATGTTGCAATTGTGAATTGGTCATTAAGAGTCATGGTGATTAATTATTTATTGAATCGATCATCACGATGTGGACTCTCTAGTTCGATTTAAGTGTTTGTTGAGCTATTCATGCCCAGATTTGGTCCAAATATACCAATTTTAATATGCTTTGCACTAGATCGTTTTTGGGGTTATTTTGCTAGAGTATGCATACTAGTAACAGATCATGAAAAGGGGCCAAAATAGAATGAAGGATGCACGTGTTCATGCCTAGAGAGTGGAAAGAGCCAAAAGTACACCTATGGAAATGGACATGAGCAGTATGCACTTTTGAAGATTATCACACGACGTTGTATCAAGGGAGATGATTGGGATTTGTAATGACATAATATAGAGTCTGAGTAAATTTCTAGTGGCCTGATTTGGCCAATGTATATTGCAATATATGGATCAAGCGTGATTAGTTTAAAGACTTTGCTGGTGTGTTTTGGTGGGATGTGGGATGTGTGTTAGTTTGAAGAGTTGATATCATATCTATGGTGAACGTATTGTATGATTGCTAAGACATAATGTGTATCCCAAATAATGGTGCAATCAGGTTTAATTTCAGTGTTCTTAATGGATCGAATGCAATGTGCAGAGGTCAATTGAATAGATCTGTGGTAGAGTAATGATGTCTTGCGCGCATGATGCCAAAAGAGAAGTACACAAGTGCGTATGAACCCAAGATAAAGATATTTGTAGCGAGTATAATGGGAAAATATTGATTGAGTTGATATTTTGAAGCAGGTTCTTGTGTCCTAATAGTGGTCTTATTGCAGGAAGACAAAATTGATGGGGTTACAATAGTGCATTGATATATTTGTCATGAATTTGAGCCTTGTAATTGTTATGTCTTTGTTGTAACATTATACCAAGGCATTTTTGAGAGGGTTTCACAATTTTTTTTCAAATTTTCCTTGGTGAAGTGATGATCCTGTCCAGTGTAAAAAGGAGTGATGTATGCTACTTCTAGGATGTTTGTGTTAGAGTATAAGCATAGAGAGATTGTATGTTGTAGTTACTAGAGTGAGTTTGTATGGTTGATCTAGAGTACTAATGAGATGCACTAGGGTTTGATGTTATGGTGTGCAATTGAGTTGAGTGAGAGATGTATGCTGCTGCCTTGTAAGTTGATGTATGTGTACAAGTGTTTGATGTGTTGCAGAGGTATTTGGTTACATGTTGTGAATTAGGGCTTATTCAATATTATATGATGCTAGGGTTTGTGGCATCTAATTTTATTGCAGGGACAAAAATCTATTATGTCATATATGCTATTATGTAGTTGATGTTGAGTATGAGTCTATGGATGTGCATGTTGAGGGAAAAATGATTGGTTATTGTTGAAGTGTTGCTGTTAGGGTTTGTTCATGGTTGAGATGCTGCAGGTATGCTAAGTGGCTAAATCATTGATGTATTGTATGTTGATGGTAGAGTATTGTTGAGTCATTATTCCAGGGCTGGTAGCTTGTTGTCTTGCATGTTGAGGCTGAAAGATTTTGTTGCTATTGTCATGAATATTTCCTTTTATATGATGCTGTTGAATCTTATATGGTGAGTTGAGTTCGATTGTGTGTTGCAGAGTTATGAATGAGGATTGTTGCTAGGGTTTGGGGCTACTGATTGTCACGATGAAGGATTTTTCTGATTTGTGTTACAAATATTTTTTCAGTCAATTGAGATGTTGTTGATGATCTTAGAAGACTAAGTGGGTCCAATTTGAAAATTGGATGAAACGTGGCCTATAGGATTTGAATTTGTTGTAGGTGGACCCAATGTGAAATATTATGAAATGAGGTCCACAAGAGTTTGAGGGTTGGAGCCTTTAGTGAGGGGGTGGTAGCTTCCTTCCTATGGTGGTCAGAAAACTTGATCAGGGAGTGGTGGATTCCTTCGAGTGGTAGCTGGAAGTATTTAAGGTAGTGGCCTCCAACAGGTAGGTGCTTTCACACTGATGGTGAGCTAGTGTAAGATGTAAAAGAAGATTTCCCAGTTGGGTTTTCCACCTAATATCCAGTGTCAATGTTCATGGTTTTTCTTATATAATTTCTCATGATATGTGCATGTTTACATGTATCCTATTATTTAATCACTAGTACAATTAATGATTTGTAAAGAAGAGTAAAAACTAGGAAAAAGTTGAATTAGTGTGAAATACTAATTCACCCCCCCCCCCCCTCTCAGTATTTCTAACACCTCCCAATCTAGAGAGAAACTTTGAAAAAAATCATTTTCCATCTATCTATGACATTATAATTAGAGGGAGGACAACTAAAAAGTAACTTAGAGAATAATAAGTAAAAAAAATTCAGGCTTCGAGGTTTATATTCACACTTGTTACAACCCTCTTAAATTAAAATCCATGAAAGTAAGTATCTAGGTTGAATGTTAATTTTCTATATTATATTATACAATCTATTTATAAGTCAATTCTCTTGTACTAGGGTAGAGAAGGTTTATAAGATGATGTTATTGTATCGGGGCAGAGAAAGGACGTTGATGATCGCTAATAAGATTGAAACAAGAAAATTTTCATGATGTTTTGGAGTCAGCATTCAACATTAGTTCAACAATTCTATTTTAGTTTGTATCATGGTTGTACGGCTATAACCGACATTTTTGTTTTTTAATATAACCATATGTTAAAAAAGGATGTAACATTATGTGTAACTACCATTACAAAATTGGTGAGAAAATTAACCATTATGTTTATGTATATAAAAATTTATTTTTGATAGTAAAAATTGCAAAAAAATAAGACTGGCATTAAGGAAGAAAAATTCTCAATGTTATTAAGCAAAATCCTTCAATTTTTTAAGCATAAAGTCAATTGTTAGATAGTAAAATCTACCGTATGGTGCTGAGTGCATTGGTAGAAGGAAAAATCATTTACAACTTAAGCACATAAAAATGTTGTAGCTAGATCCAATCATCGTCCATGTATAGGGCCCTGGTTCGTGTAATATTCCCAATTTTGCCACAAGATAATTGGAATATTAGAGTTCTTAATAAACTTAATTAATTAAGTAAATAAGAGGGTGGAGGGACCCACAAACACCAAAGATAAACAAAATCCACTTTCGATGTGTGTATGTTGATATTTCATATCTAGATCTACATAATGGAGTAGTGGAGCAGCTACTTAATGTGAAAGGAGTGGAGATCATGTCTCATTAATGAGAAAGATCATGGAGGTTGAAGCAATCAACTAAGATCATGGAAGGAATCAAATGTAAGATCATATAGCATTCATGAAGAGATGATGGAGGAAGTGGTGCATTAATGCACGCATGATGGAGAGGGTGATCATTACATGCAAACATGATGGAGATCATGGAGAGATAGCGCAGTCAACATGGAGATCCATGTCCACATGTACAACACATTTATGAGGTGGGCCACGGCATGAGAAGGTTCGCAAACTATATAATGAAGGTGAAGGAAACATTAGAGGCATTCTTTTAGATTATTGATTTGTGATCTATTTAGATCTAGATTTTTCATTTGACATTCCATGCACTCTTATGTTGTTTAGCTAAGTCTGCAGTGTTGTTTAGCACAAGGTGTTCCAGAGCGGGAATCCCACCTCTTTCCTTGAGTGACCTCTAAGGAAGAGTGTGTTAGGTCCCTATATTACCAGTATAGTCCCTTATTGTTATTAGTGTAACCCCCTTATTGTTATTATTGTACTCTTGTAACCCCCATTTTGTTATTATTGTGCCCTTAAATTATTATTGTAGGTCGACTAGGATTACATTGTGGCCCACTAGGATTACATTATGGCCACATGGACTCCTATATATAGAAAGGAGGTTTTGTAAATTGTATCATTAAAGAATTGCTCATTTATGTAATGTATTGGAGGTTTCCCCCTTGAAGTGGCTCATTTCTAAGGCGTTGATATCTCTTTTCTTCTATTTTTGGAGCTGGTTACACAACATTTGGTATCAGAGATTTGGATTCTAGGGTTTTGCTGCTCTAAACAGGTCATCGTGGAATTTTCGCTATAACTTTTTTTCTATGAAGTTTTAGGAGATGAAATTTTTAGGGTGTGAAGCCGAAATCCTAAGGAAGATCTTAAAAACATTTCAGAGCTTGGTTCGCAATATTTTTGGAGATATGATATGTGGAAGTTAGGTCTTTTTTCAGGCTCCTAAACAAGTCATCGTGGCATTTGCACTATAATGTTTTTTCTACGAAGGTTGAAAATATGAATTTTTTAGGGTCTGAAGCTGAAATCCTAAGGCAACTTGTAAAAAAATTTCAGAGCTTGATTCGCAATATGTTTGGAGATATGATCTGTGGAAGGTGGTGATATTTCAGGCTCCCAAATGTCATCTCAAAGAGATGATCATGGGAAAAGTTCAATAACTCTCTCTCTGAGAATCGGATTGGAGTGCCGTAAAAAGTGGTCGCAAGTACACGGACTGTAGTTTCTTGTCTATCAATTTCAGAGGCGAAGGATGAAACAGTGACACGTGGAAATTCCTACAAGTTCGGTCTACTGAACTAGTCCATAATTAGGTCATTGTGGGGGATTGGACATAACTTTGTCTTGGAGAATCCAAATCAGGTCAGACCTACGGCATTCAAAAGAGAATTTAGAGGGATACTTCAGTGCTAAATTTTAGATATTGAAGAACCGCAATCACAGAGATAATAAAATTTCAATATCGAGCTCCTCAAAAGCAAGAAAAAGGTGTGTATTTTTTTCCGAATTGCGTAAGTCTTGTTTGAAAATCAATTTGAATTGATTCCAAGGGCATATTGTAGAATAGATATCAGTATTGGGTTCTAAAAAATGCCCCATAAAAATAATTCAACACCCATTAAGCCTTCAGAAGGCTCTACTATGACTCATGAAGATGAAGAATTGCAACATGATCTATCAAAATTACAAGAGCAAGTGCACCAAATTTCGCTCTCACAAAGAGTAGCAAAAAATGAAATGGAAGTTTTGAAGAAAGGCATGGAAGCAAAGATGGATGGTGTGAAGAATAATATGGATGATTTGAAGAAAGATGTGGAATATAAGATAGATGACATGGAAGCTGGCATGGAATCTAAAATGGAAAACATGAAGAATGATCTAAAAGAAGACATAGAAGGTTTGAAAAAGTTGATACAAGAAATGTTTCCTAATGGTGAAAAGATAGTAGAGGAAACTCATGATGAGAACAAAATAAATGTTAATCGTGATTTCATAAACTCTAATGTTGGCAAGAAGAACCACCATATTCCAAAAATTGATATGAGGAAGTTTGATGGAAAGGATCCTGTAACATGGATACTACAGATGGAGTAATATTTTGATCTCCATAATGTGAAAAACACACAAAAGGTATGCATTGCAACTTTACATTTAGAACAAAATGCATTTGTATGGTATCAATGGCTTTTATCCTGTAAAAAAATTGTCACGTGGTCAATTTTTATGGAGGAAATGATAGCACATTATGAGGATACAAAGAGAAACACCTTCTTTAGCCAATTGATAAATCTCAAACAAAAGGGTTTAGTGGGGAGCACATTGAGGACTTCCAAAAATTGAATATAAGGGTAAATGATATTCCAGAGGAACATAGGATTGATCTTTTCATAGGCACTTTAAAGGATAACATCCAACATGAAGTTCGTGTTTTGGAACTTGATTCATTGGAGAAGGCATTCAGGTTGGCAAGAAAAATTGAATGTAAAATTATGGCGACAAGGAAGCCTACCACTCACTTCTATAAAGAAGGAAGTGTTTCTACTCCTAGATTTCCACAACCTACAAGGTTGACACCACAACAATTGGAAGAAAAAAGAGAAAAAGGGCTTTGCTACAATTGTGATAGCAAATACACTAAAGGTCATAAGTGTGCTGAGAAGAAATTATTTTACATAGATTGTGGAGAGGAAGAAGAAAATTAAAAACAAGGGGATATACACCAGGAACCAACCCTAGAAGAGGAAGAAATGAATCCGACCATATCGTGTAATGCACTGGCAGGAATTACCACTCCTCAAACTCTCAAGATAGAAGGACATATCAAGAAGAAAAAGATGATAGTGTTGATTGATTCAGGTAGCACCCATAATTTTATTCATTGTAAGGTAGCCAAGGAATTAAATTGTTTCCTATACCAAGCACCAGAATGTCAAGTGATGGTTGCAAATGGAGGAACTATAAATTGCTCTGGAAAATGCCATAATACCAAGCTAACCATGGGGGAATATGTATTGACTAGTCCAATGCTTTCCATTCCTATGGGAGGTGTTGATGTTGTACTAGGAGTACAATGGTTACAATCTTTGGGGATGGTAACTTTTAATTTTCAAGAACTTTTCTTGAAATTTTTTTCAGAAGGAAAGGAAGTCGAATTACGGGGTATTGAAGGGAATCCGGGAAGGATAATAAGCTCTAATGTCATGAAAAAGCTTCTAAAGAAATAACAATGAGGTGTAATTGCACAATTATGCTCACTAGAAGTTCCGACATCAAAATCATCTATTTCTGCAGATCTCCAACAAGTCTTGGACAATCATTCCAAGGTGTTTGAAACTCCCAAAGGACTCCCACCTATTCGTGATGATGATCATGCTATTCATTTGATTCCAGGAAGTGTTCCTCCAAACATCAGGCCTTATAGATATCCTTACTTCCAAAAGAGCGAAATTGAACGTATGATTGCAGAAATGTTAGAGGCGGGTATAATTCAACCTGGTCAAAGTTCTTTCTCTGCTCCTGTAGTATTGGTACACAAGAAGGATGGATCATGGCGAATGTGTCCGGATTATAGGGAGCTCAATAAGCTCACCATTAGAGATAAATTTCCCATTCCTGTGATTGATGAATTATTGGATGAATTACATGGAGC
The DNA here is from genome assembly GCA_034641835.2 of Pinus albicaulis. Classification (NCBI taxonomy): domain Eukaryota; kingdom Viridiplantae; phylum Streptophyta; class Pinopsida; order Pinales; family Pinaceae; genus Pinus; species Pinus albicaulis. Next base: position 1,303,896,249 of record CM076583.1, on the reverse strand, counting down.
AATTTATTTTACCAAGTTGGATCTTCGTTCAGGATATCATCAAATTAGAATGAAGACTGAAGATATTCCAAAAACAGCATTTCAAACTCATGAGGGTCATTATGAACTTTTGGTCATGCCTTTTGGCCTTACCAATGCACCTTCTACATTTCAGGGGTTGATGAATTCCATTTTCAAACCCTTCCTTAGAAAAATTGTGCTAGTATTTTTTGATGATATACTAATCTACAACAGGTCTTGGAAGGATCATGTTCAACATGTTGACAGGGTGCTCAAACTATTGCAGGAGAAACAATTATATGCAAAAACATCCAAATGTTTCTTTGGAGTACAAGAGGTGGAATATCTGGGTCATATTGTATCTCACGAGGGTGTTAAGGTAGACCCTAACAAAATTAAAGCCATTAAGGAATGGAAAGTCCCCACAACCATAAAGCAGTTGCAAGGATTTCTCGGGTTAACAGGTTATTATCGCAAGTTTGTTAAGAATTATGGGAGAATAGCATCACCTCTAACAACATTATTGAAGAAAGATGCATTTTCATGGACTCCTGAAGCAACTAAGGCCTTTGAACATCTTAAAGAGGCAATGTGGCTAGCACCGGTCTTAGCTACGCCGGACTTTACAAAAACCTTTATTGTGGAATGTGATGCCTTAGGAAATGGAATTGGTGTTGTTTTAATGCAGGAAGGAAGACCCATTGCTTTTGAAAGTCGTCCAATCAAAGGAAAGTATTTACAGAAACCTATTTATGAGAAGGAAATGTTAGCAATGCTGCATGCACTAAAGAAATGGCGAACTTACCTAATGGGAAGACACTTCAAGGTAAAAACTGATCATGATAGTCTTAAACACTTTTTGGAACAAAGACTATCTTCGGAAGAGCAACAAAAATGGGTCACAAAGATGTTGGGTTATGACTTTGAAATAATCTAAAAAAAAGGAAAGCTTAATGTTGTTGCAGATGCACTCTCAAGAAAGAATGAAGAGGTGGAAGCATTGCTTTGTGCCATTTCTATTATCCAACCAGATTGGATAACCAAAGAAAGAGATGAATGGAAGAAGGACAAAGATGTATGGGCACTCATTCAAAAGTTGCAGCAAGATCCTAGTACATCTGATACATTTAGTTGGAAAAATGATTCCTTATGGTACAAAGATCGCTTATATCTTTGTAAGAATTCCCAACTAAAACAAAATATTCTTCTGGAATTGCACACTTCTCCTTTAGGAGGACACTCAGGATTTTTCAAAACTTACCACAGGGTGAAGAAAGAATTTTTTTGGGATGGCCTTAAATCTGATATTCAAAAGTTTGTGGCGGAATGTGTGGTTTGCCAGCAGAATAAAGTGGAAACAATTAAGACCCCGGGACTTCTACAACCTTTATCCATTCCAAGTCAACGTTGGGAGGAGATTTCAATGGATTTTATCACGGGTTTACCTAAGTCTGAAGGAAAGAGTGTCATCATGGTGGTAGTTGATAGACTTACCAAGTATGCACACTTTTGTGCATTATCTCATCCATTTAAAGCAAGTACAGTTGCTACTACATTTATGGACAGAATTCAAAAGCTACATGGAAGCCCAGGGTTATTGTGAGCGACAGAGATCCCATTTTTACTGGAAATTTTTGGACGGAGTTATTTTCTTGTTTGGGTACTCAATTAGCTCATAGCTCATCTTATCATCCTCAATCTGATGGTCAAACTGAGATAGTAAATAAATGTTTGGAAGGATATCTTCATTGTTTTGTATATGATAAACAAACACAATGGGTCAAGTGGTTACCTCTTGCTGAATGGTGGTATAACACTTCCTTCCATACTGCAGCAAAAATGACCCCATTTATGGCACTTTATGGATATCATCCACCATCCATCACATCATCTTTAAAGGAAAATTCGAAGGTTCAAGCAGTGGAAGATCACATCGAGCATCAGCAAGAAGTTCTCCAACTCTTAAAGGATAACCTGAATTTGGCAAAAAATCGAATGAAACAACAGGCAGATCAACATCGCAGCGAGAGAAGTTTTGATGTAGGAGATTGGGTATTTTTACGGCTACAACCATACAAACAAATGTTCCTCAAGCAAGCTAAGAAGGATAATAAATTATCGCCAAAGTACTATGGTCCTTACAAGGTGTTGCAAAAGATTGGTACTATGGCATACAAATTGGAGCTTCCTGCTTCTTCGCGAGTGCATCCGGTTTTCCATGTTTCATGCTTAAAAAAGGTTATAGGTGAAAATCTTCCAGTTCAAACAATATTGCCAGAACTTGATGAGGAAGGAAAAGTCATATTGGAACCTGAAGCGGTCACGGAAACAAGAACTCGACAGCTACGAAATCGATCAATTTCAGAGTATCTCATCAAGTGGAAGAACTTACCCACTGAAGATTCTACATGGGAGGATGAGAAGTTTATACAGAAGCACCCAAAGCTACTCAAGTGTTGAGGACAACACTTTTTTGAAGGAGAGGGGCATGTTAGGTCCCTATATTACCAGTATATTCCCTTCTTGTTATTAGTGTAACCCCCTTATTGTTATTATTGTACCCTTGTAACCCCTATTTTGCTATTATTGTGCCCTTAAATTATTACTGTTAGGTCGGCTAGGATTACATTATGGCCCACTAGGATTACATTATGGCCACATGGAATCCTATATATAGAAAGGAGGTTTTGTAAATTGTATCATCGAAGAATGGTTCATTTATGTAATGTATTGGAGGTTGCCCCCTCGAAGTGGCTCATTTCTAAGGCGTTGATATCTCTTTTCTTCTATTTTGTGGAGATCCATGTCCACATGTACAACACAGTTATGAGGTGGGCCAAGGCATGAGAAGGTTTGAAAAATATATAATGAAGGTGAAGGAAAAATTAGAGACATTATTTTAGATTATTGATTTGTGATCTGTTTAGATCTAGATTTTTCATTTGACATTCCATGCACTCTTATGTTGTTTAGCTAAGTCTGCAGTGTTGTTTAGCACAAGGTGTTCCCGAGCGGGAATCCCACCTCTTTCCTTGAGTGACCTCTAAAGAAGAGTGTTTGTACGAAATTCATCATCAAGCATTAGTGCCATATTGTTCCTACTTTCTACAAAACATCCATATTCAGAAATTGCACATTTCTGAAGATCAATTTGAGAGGAGGAGGTTGTCTTTCAATATTTCACTTGAGGAAATAGTGAAGGATTCATCCTATCACCTTGAGGTTCAATATCATCCTTCCAGTGGTTCATATCTATATCAAGCATCAGGCCAACCATTATTGATCTCCTAGCAACAACACTTCCATCAATAATTGCGCAGTCCATTCTTGTAGATCCAAGGGAGAAGGGAAGTTGCTAGCATTTCAGCTAGTAATCTAGTGGAGGAACATTCCTTCACATTGTATGCATTGTTTCAATAATACTTGAGCTTCATAGCCATATTTTTCTGCAGGCTATAAAGCCTCCTTCCTTTACAGTGCAATTTTTATGAGAAGTTGTGTAGCAGCAACTGTAATCTTCAGAGGAGGATTGAGGAGCTAGATCTTAAGCTTCTAGCTTGAGGATCTAGTGAAGGGATAAACCCTTCAAGCTTAGATCTGATCTTGTGACATATTTCAGCCATCTATTTTTCAGATCTAGCTTCAAATCTGCATAACCCAGTAGACCAGGTATCAAACTCTAAGAGGGTAAATTTCCAATTTCATAGATCTAGAATTTCCTTTCTTGGTTATCTTGGGTTGCCATCATAGAGCCCAGATCTAGAATCTTGGCATCATCAGAGCTCTATTTTTCCATATATTTGCATTTTCCTTTCAGCCAAAAACTAGATCTACATTATCTGCTAAAGGGACAACGCATTATTTGCTTCCAGCAGCTCTCCAGTTACGCAGTGCTTGCTTGGGCATGTTTGCAGGGTCATTCTAACCTATGTATTTGGCTTGATTGTCTCATATTTTGAGCACTGTTGTACTGTTTATCCATCTCCAATGATAATAAAAGGCTCACCTATTCTGTAGATTCTATGATTTTTGAATCTTTACATGTACATTTTCCGTGTTACAAATATTGTGTATGTGTATGAATGCATTATTCCATTTTGGGATATTACAATGGTATCAGAGCATAATATTGGCTCAGATTGTGGACATTTTGACCACATATGAAAAGTAGATAGTAGAGATCTAATATGGAGGGATTAATTTTTTCCTCATCTTTCCTTATATCTATGAAGGATCTCTCTCAAGAGATCAATGAAACAAGAAGGGAAAGGCAAAGAGAAACCTCAAGAATGTTTCAAGATGAAGAAGTTCCTAGCACTTCTTTTCAGCAACAAAGAAGATTGGAGAAGAAAAGAGCTTCACATTATTCCACTAGATCCACTTTATTTGATGAGAAAGTGGTTTGGTCTGAATATGATGAAGGCTTGGGGCATGAGACCCTAAGTAAAGATCTATCTGAATACAAGTCACAACCTAGAGCATTGAAAGAGAATCTCTCTCTCCAACAATTTCTGCAACTCAAAGAAGAGAGGAGATCCAAAAGCAACAATAGAATAAGGAGGCATAGATTCTTCTTGCCTACATTTGATGGATCTTCCACAAGCACATTGAGGGCTTGGAGGGAAGAATTATTTACCTTCTTTCTAAAATATCCTATGTCAGAAAGAGAGGCTGTGGAGTTTGTAGCGCTGCACCTATATGGTGAAGAAAGAAATTGGTGGTTCAGTCATGTATCACACATGGAAGTGTCTGCTTATGCAAATTTTATGCAAATACTGAAGAAGAAATATGGTAGAAAGAAACCAAAGACATCTCACATAGTGAGATCTCCCATCATCCAAGGAGATAGTACATGAATATCTAAAAGAATATGTCATCACTATCACTCAGGAGGAGGAGCTTCTACCACCACCAACTACATATGTGCTTACATCAAGAGGAGGATCACTTGCATCTTTGCAAGATGGTCTTGAGTTCTTGACATTTGGATCCCCATGCATTACTAATGAGATGCATTATGAGGATGATGCAGATACCAATTCTGATACACTTGTAGAAGAGTAGCCATCACTCTTACTAGCAGTTGGAGGGACTATTGTTCCAGTTGGAGGAACTCTTGTGGTCTTGCAAGAGGTTCCCACATATCGGTTGATCCAAGGTATGCAACCACTTTCATCTCATATTGTTTCAGTTCCTCTTATTGAAACTTATGGGGACATGTCATCAGGGCTAATGCATAACCAAGGGTTAGAACAATATGTTGATTTGGAGCAGCATTATATCACTGCGCAGAGGACCCTTGATCTAATCAAGGAGGAGATGAAAAACTATCCCAGTTTTTCATTGTTGAGCTACATTCAACCCTTTGAGTTGAAACGTGGAATTTAAGAAGATGGGATGAGTGTGATCCTATGTACAATGACTGGTTATGAGATCAACATTGTGCCTTACTTTGAGACAGCATATACATCATCTTGCAGATCTATAGCGATGTTAATGAGCAACACTGAAAATAAGAGGATCCATTCCTTGTGGGAGAAATCATATGTCAGCTTCAATCATGAAGCAATGGAGAGAAAGATGATAGATGGTAGACATCTTGAGATGGGAAATATTTTCCCCTTTCAATATGACTCTTTCTCAATGAGCATCTCAAATCTCAGAGGAACTTCTACCTGTAGCAGATCCAAAACCTTATGGTTTTGGAGGGCCATTGATGAGAAGAAGGTCTCATTAAGGGATCACATTGGAGGTGCACTTCAACATATCATGGAGTGCAAATTTCTTCAACAGTTTGAGGACGTTGGTGTCCTACAATGGGAGGATACCAAGTTTTTGCAGAATGAGATCCATCATCCTCATTGGATGAATGGTTGTTGATGTGGAGAAAGGGGTTGCCAAACCACTTGCAGATCTATGATATAGGCCAGCAAGAAGCATGGCTACGCTAGTTGCTTTTGGGTGAATATGGTTACCACCCAATGGATCATATTTTCCTAATTCATGCCTTGCACATCACTGGAAGAATGCAGAAGAAAAAGGCATGGTTACTTTGGTTGTTGATGAGAGAGTTTGGACATCTCATGATATATCTTATGTCCATGTATTTACTCTTGTTTGGGATATGTCTCATGTATTTATGTGTACTTCTGTTTGGGATGTATCTCATGTTCATGTATGTACTTGGGTTTGGGAGAAACCATAACTCTCACATGATGTGCCATAAGGGAGCTTGTTTGTATTATGTTGATGAGACATCTTACATGTCCATTACTATATTGTTGCTCCATGATTTGCATCATGATGATGTAAGGATGAAGAAAGAGATCTTGTTTCTTTGGTTACTTTTGGGAGAGTATGGATTGAATTCTTCCCATAAACTGCATGACATTGATGGAGGATGGCAATAGGAGACCTTACAACATTGGCTTCTATTGGGGGATTATGGTCATTGTACATGGTATGATGATGGTGTGATGGGGCATCAATATGCCTTATTAAGGTGGCTTCTCTTGAGAGAATATGGCCACTACCTTTGGTACAATGATGATGTGGTATGGCAGCAAGAGACATTGCTGCAGTGGCATCTATTGAGAGAGTATGGCGCTCATATCTATATTGATGCAGATTTGGCATGGAAACAAAAAACATTATTGTGGTGGCTTCTTTTGAGAGAGTATGGCTCTCTTGTTTGTTTTCATGATGATCTAGCATGGCAGTAGAAGGCTTTTTAGCATTGGTTGTTATTTGGAGAATATGGTTTGACATTGTTCATGTTCATCCATATGTCTCTACTTCTTGTTTTTCACTATGTTAATGTGATGTTTGATTCCTACATGGCCAACATGACTAATGATGTGAGCATTGATAGATGCAATCTACTTTATGTATCATGGGTTCGAGATATAGTTCATGAGTTGGGACTTTCCACTTTGGGAATGAACCGCTTCATCTTATGTATCTCATGTGTAGAGGAGATCTTTGGTCATCATATGGTTGCCACTTGGAGATTCACTGATGAGGATGGGTATCTAACTTTTCAGTTGGAGGCCATTCTAGACATTCTAGAGAGGCAGCTTTGGAGATGGACATGCATGACACATTGTGACAGATGGGGAGGCCTTCCACATGAGGATGCCATTTGGAGGAAGGATGTTTGTTGTAGCATCCACTTTTTTAGTTGCTTGAGGACAAGCAACATTTTGCTGGGGAGGACTGTAATATTCCCAATTTTTCCACAAGATAATTGGAATATTATAGTTCTTAATAAACTTAATTAATTAAGTAAATAACAGGGTGGAGGGACCCAAAAATCCCAAAGATAAATAAAATCCACTTTTGATGTGTGTATGTGGATATTTCAAATCTAGATCTACATAATGGAGTAGTGGAGCATCTACTTAATGTGAAAGGAGTGGAGATCATGTCTAATTAATGAGAAAGATCATGGAGGTTGAAGTATTCAACTAAGATCATGGAAGGAATCAAATGTATGATCATAGATGATTAATGATGAGATGATGGAGGAAGTGGTGCATTAATGTACGCATGATGGATAGGGTGATCATTACATGCACACATGATGGAGATCATGGAGAGACATTGTAGCCAACATGGAGACCCATGTTCACATGTACAACACAATTATGAGGTGGGCCAAGGCATGAGAAGGTTCAAAAACTATATAATGAAGGTGAAGGCAACATTAAAGGAAAGCATTTAGATTACTTATTTGTGATCTATTTAGATTTGGATTTGTCATTTGACATTACATGCACTCTTATGTTGTTTAGCTAAGTCTGCAGTGTTGTTTAGCACAAGGTGTTACCGAGCGGGAATCCCAACTGTTTCCTTGAGTGACCTCTAAGGAAGAGTGTTTTTACTACATTCATCATCAGGAATTGGTTCCATATTATTCCTACTTTCTGCAGAACATCCATATTCATAAATTGCACATTTCTGAAGTTCAGTTTGAGAGGAGGAGGTTGTCCTTCAATATTTCAGTTGAGGAACTGGTGAAGGATTCATCCTATCACCTTGTGCTTCAATATCAGCCTTCCAGTGCTTCAGATCTATATCAGGCATCAGGCCAACTATTACTAATCTCCCAGGAGCAGCACTTCCATCAGGAATTGCGCATTCCATTCTTGTAGATCCAAGGGAGAAGGGAAGTTGCTAGCATTTTAGCTAGTAATCCAGTGGAGGACCCTTCCTTCACATTGTATTAATTATTTCCATCAGCCTTGAGCTTTATAGCCATATTTTTCAGCAAGCTAGAGAGCTTCCTTCCTTTACAATGCAACTTTTATGAGTAGTTGTGTAGCAACAACTGCAATCTTCAGAGGAGGATTGAGGAGCTATATCTTGAGCTTCTAGCTCGAGGATCTAGTGAAGGGATCAACCCTTCAAGCTTAGATCTGATCTTGTGACATATTTCAGCCATCTATTTGTCAAATCTAGCTTCAGATCTACATAACCCAGCAGACCAGGGATCAAACCCCAAGAGGGTAAATTTCCAATCTCATAGATCTGAAGTTTCCTTTCTGGGTTATCTTGGGTTGCCATCATAGAGCCCAGATCTAGAATATTGGCATCGTCAGGGCTCCAGATTTCCACAGATCTGCATTTTACTTGCAGACAACAACTAGATCTACATTATTTGCTAAAGGGACAACGTAGTATTTGCTTCCAGCAGCTCTCCAGTTACGCAATGCCTGCTTGGGCATGTTTGCAGGGTCATTCTAACCTATGTATTTGGCTTGAGTATCCCATATTTTGAGCACTGTTGTATTTTTTATCCATTTCCAATGATAATAAAAGGCTCACCTATTCTGTAGATTCTATGATTGTTGAATCTTTACATGTACATTTTCTGTGTTACAAATATTTTGTTTGTGTATCAATGCAATATTCCATTTTGGGATATTATAATTCATTTTATTTGGCTAACATGACTTTATTTCCACATGACAAATTATGTTAAACTAATTTGAAGTTGTTTGATTTATTTGTACTACTATCGTGTTTTCTCTTTTCCTTTCTTCTTTGTTGTGCGCTATAAATTGTAAGAGTTATTGTTCATGATAATGACTTTCTGAACATTTTAGGGACCAAATTGACCAAATGGATGTGTGTGTGTGTGTGTCTATTGTTTTCTCTTTTAATTGGTAATTTTTTTTTAATTAATAAAACATGCTTAAATTGCAACATAGTTTTTTAAAAAGCTTCTTCTTTTCTTTTGATTGGTAAATGACATTTTTGTTGGCAAAATGGAATTTATCTTTGATTTAAATGCAGATTATGATGTATTTACTATTATTGATATAATTTTCATTTGTGGGTCGTCAAGGTCATTAGGGTTTTTTTTAATTGTGTAAATGGGTCTTATGAAATTAAGATCTCGAATTCTCTGTGCTGCAAATTAGAGAGGGATGGGGATGTTTACCCAAGTCTTTATATGTTGATTTTTGTAGCTTCAAAATTCCTTTTGTATAGGTTGGTGTCTTGCGTGTAGGAGAAGAAGTATTTAGGAGTTTGTTTGAGAGGAGCATCTAATATGGTCTCCTTCATAATTTTTAACTTATGAAAATGTACATTGATTAATTATTTAATTAATGTTTACTTTCGATTAATTTTTTTTTTCGAGGATAAATAATTACTTAATTAAGTGAATTTTCATGACCCTAGGGGCTTTGCACCATTATAAGGTGTGCTCGATGCACTTTGACTTCTTGAGCACGCGACACTAGTGTTTCGAAGCTTCCTAGTGTAGCATAGTGTTAATCCACTTAGACTACGCCTCACAACATAATACTCTTGTTAACTTCTATATTATTATATTGTGGAATCATCAATATAGAACAATAACCATATTATGACATCTACCACATAGCATGATTTAATTTGCAACAATAAACCAACCACATAAACCATACACATGTACACAAATATTATAGGGGAATGACCCTCCGACCCTCTCTTTATGTAAAAATCACAAGTTTACAATGACCCGAGACAATGGCTCGGTCCTCATACAAATGTGATGCAAAAACTGAAAGCCATAAGCCAGAAAAACCCTTCACATGAATTTCCACCCTACTTGAGTCTCCTCTACCCGACTGTAGCCTATTTCGGTTATGTTACTCGCTAGCCGCCTACACCTACCTACTAGTTAGTGATAAAATCCTTTAACCCCACAAAGTGTGGTTGGTGGAAAGGAACTCAGAGAAGGTGTTGTCACACTAATCCCAAATCTCTCTGTTTAAGCTCTCTCCTAGGTTAGCTAAGGGGGGTGGACCCTAAAAGGAAAACTAAGTTAAAATATTTGAGGTTCTAGGAGAATGTTATAGTGAAATTGGATTACTTTTATGAATTTATAAGAAAATATGATGTGAGAAAATTGAAATAAAAATGACAATCATTCAAGATGAGAAAAGCATAAAAATAGTGTATATAAAGACTTTTCTCAAAAATTGAAAGATATATTTGCTCAAAGTAAAATGTAATGCTCTCAAAAAAGTGAAAGCAAAGTAACCCTGAAATGAAAACAAAATGTTATATTGCAAGGTACAAAAGTTGCCTTTGAGATAAGAAAATTTAAGAATCAAAAAATTGAAACATATCTTGCCAAAGCTCCACAATTAGTAATTAACTTGGAAAATGTGAACGAGGAAATGCTAAATTCCAAATGTAAAATTAGACTTGAAACATGGAAAGAAAGCACTTGTTAAGAGAATTACAATACTTTCTTTTGGAATAAACTTTGCATATGAAAACTCAAACCATCAAGAGACAAGTAAAGTAAATGTGATGAAGTAGTGCTCTTGGTTAATTTTATTAGTTACCTCTACAACAATATTTCAAATGAACTCTTCAATCCTCAAACCTCACCCTCTCCCAAAGCTGTGGATCTCACAGTGAGGAGTCAAGAGAGGAGTAGAGGGTCCCTAAAATGTCTATTCAACCAAATTATGTTGGAGGTAAAGTTTCAGTGAGGCTTGGGGATTTATATCCAAGTTGTGTTGATTTTCCCAATTAAATTTCTACATACAATGCTTCAAAATAAATAGAAATGGGATAGTTCTCATTGCAATAACAAATTAAACTTGAGAAACAAGAAGGGAAATAAAGTCATATTTGTTGCACCAATGAAATGAAAGTAGGCAACTTAAATGAATTAGATTTTCTTTAAGCTATAATTGTTTCAAGTGAGAGACATTGCTCAAAATATGTAGCATAAATGGACCCAACAATGAAACATGTACCTAAATAAACATGAAACGATTAAAACTTGCCAATAATATAAATTGTTCACACATAAAAGAGATTTTCTCAAGTTTGTAATTTTTTGGAACTTATGCATGTTAGATTTTTTTAGACACAAGATTTAGTGAATGGAATGTGGAGCGAATATGTTGTTGATTTTAAGCAAGAATGCGATAGAAATAAGCATAAAAGAAACTAGAAAAAAAGTCAATCCACCCACAAAAGGTCCTTCCTCTTCAACTGAGGAAGCAAGATGGCATGGGAAAATTCCCAAGCTCCCTTAGGAAAAAGATTTATTTTATTAGCGGTTACAATGAGTAGAAAAGAAGCCTCTAAGAAGGTTGTCATAGAAATGAGAGGAGTGTTGGAAATACTGAGAGCGAGGTGAATCATTATTTCTTTTCAATTTTTATTATAACTAGTTAGATTTTACACAAAAATAGAGAAATGAATACTTTATTATAGAAGGAAGGATAACGATCCTTTTACAAATGAATGAGTACAATGATTGCCAAGCACCAACTTGGACTTAATGAGGCTCCGACCTTTAGGGCTTTGACCCTATCTTCTTCAAGGCACCAACCTTGTGTTTAGGGGCACCAATCCCTAGGACACCAATCTTTTTGTCTTCTTTTAATAGAGAATGTGAATAGTACTTACTTGAATGTCCTTGACATAATTCTTTACTGTTTGGTCATTTCCAAAATTCTTCACTGTCCACTAGTCTTCATTACTGCGCTTAAATTAATCCATTATTGATGTTGTATTCATTGTCCAAGAAGAAAATGTCACTATTCCAATCTCCTGTAGGTGACCGAGCTAACTGTGATGAGCTCCTGTAGCTTATACGAATCTACAGCCCAACATTAACTCTAGTAAATGATATTATCACAGTTCTTCTGCACCACACAACACCAATAGTTCTTTACCACACAACACTAATAGTTCTTTATCACAAAATGCTGATACTTCAACACTATCTAGATCATTCTTTTACCACAGGTACACCAACAAATATTGTAGTGTCTTCATTGTCCAAGATATCTTCCTCCATAGTTCGAGTTGTTATATTGAAATAATCCACAAGAATATTTATCACCAACAAATGCAATAGAGTCTTCACTGTATGAGGTATGGACCTGATATTTGTAAAATTCACAGTCTGAAAGTGTTGATGCCACAGTCACAGATCTAAGTCACAGGGAGGACACACAGTCTGAAATTACAGTCAAGGTTGCAGTCCAAAATCACAGAGAGGAATTATAGTCCAAAGTTACAGTCAAGGTTGCAATCCGAAATCACAGAGAGGACACACAGTCCAAAATTATAGTCAAGATTGTAGTCTGAAATCAAACAGAGGACACACAATCTGAAATTACAGTCAAGTTTGTAGCCTGAAATATTCCACAAGATTGAAAGGTGCGGTTTTGACTTCAAGCCCAGAACAGGTTTATTCTTCCTTTTCTTTAGGTTCACAAGATGTGAACAGATCTTATCTCTTCTGTGATGCGTGTCCAAACTGTGTAGAAGAATGAGTACTAATCTATTGTTAGTTTGAAACAAGGAGAGTAATCACCTATAAACACACCTAATTTTCAACCCTTCACCGAACAGATGCGTCCTTAAGAAGGTTGACTTGTCCTAGAAAGTGAGGTCGGCTCACTGGGCCATAAAATTATGTATTAACTTAAAAATTCAATAACTCTCAAACCACTTGGAGTTTTGGGTTAAGTAATAACTCGTTGGAAATATAAAATTATGCTCTTTCAAATGGTGGAGGTTTTATGAATGATTTTTTCCTCAAAGGTATCATAAAATTATTTTTAATATGATTAATCCTTTGTGAGTGCTTAAATAGAATGAAGGACCTCTTTATTGATTCATTTGACTTAGCTTCGTCATGCTTGCCTTCTTTATTCTTGCTAGTCATTGTCATGATTTCCTTCATGGATATTTACATTAATGACAATTAGACTAACAAGGAGATATTTACAAAGATAAGAGCTTGGAAAAGATAGAATCTCCTTCTTAAGTAAGACAATAAAAATCAAATGGAAAAAAATCTCTAAATCAGAAAGTTTGCAAGCGTCAAAGGTCCATGACCTAGATAACTTGTTGCTTCCCCTATAGAGCTCATGACCTTCCTAAAAAATCAGTCCTTGAGTTCATGGAAGGTCATGCATGTAAGATGATTAATAGTTTTCCAACACCTCTTCCTCAAACTCTTTGTTGTCCAAAGCTCAAAACTATGGGTTGCCAAAACAAAATCAATTATTAGTGTAAGAGAGAGAGAAATAAAAAAATAGTATATTACAAACTTGTATACAAAACACTATCTCAAGTAATGGGAGTGGACCCCCATACTTCCCTAACTTAGAACTTTCTCTTGAAATATCTTGTATAACTTTGAAATCTCTTAAAGAAGTATTTTAAACTTTAAATGAAATAGATGATCAAGTATCTAGAGAACAATAAAACTCCCTCTTGGTCTTCTTTGATGAAATACTTGGGGTGGAAAGTAGTTGATTCTTGGATCTCTTTGTATCTAGGAGTGAGTTGATCTATGTGAGACTTCTCCTACACCCAGATGGATTCCTGGACACAATACAATTAGATCTTATGTATAGAATTGAACAAGTATTAGTTTTCAAAAATATTAGAGCATCATAATAAATAAGATAAACCAAACGTTCCTCCGAAAATGACTTGGCAAGCTTATTTCTAGAATACTACTCTAAATCAATGATATGTGCAAGATAGCTTTCACACATCAATATAAAAAAAATGGAAAATTTAAAATAATATTGATAAAAAATGTAAATGAATTCAAACAAAATAAAAAGACTATGGAAATAAATCACCTAATAACTCCAAAATAACACTGACCAAATATCCCCAAAGTATTGATTATATTAACCAATATGCAAGTAAAAAATGACGGAGTTTCTTCAAGCCCAATAGCTCATAACACGATACAATATGAGAGCCCATCTCTCTATTATATAGAGAGTTGGGAGAAAATCCCAAGGAAGAATGCATGTGAAAAACTAACTCGAAGCAAATCCCAAGGAATAATAAGTCAAGTTCGACGTGGAGAAGACAGAGACACTAGAGAAAAATCGAATTCCATATGTGCACCTCAAGGGAAATCGAATCCATATGACCAATTAAACTCATCCATGAGTGAATCAAAGTATCGTGCTACCTCCAGTCAACCAATTCTAACTCGAACTAAGTGATTCCATGTTCTAAAATGGGTAGCTGACTTGTTATTCTATGCAAGCACCTCCCACTCAATTAAAACAAATTTAAGATCTTGTTTATACATGCATGTGCGGAATTGCATACTTGAATCAGGTGTATGTTTTTAACTGTTTTAAGGATTATGTGTGAGGAATTAAAATTTTGTTTTTATTGATAAAAATCATGTACAAAAAGTATAAATTTCAGCAAATTAATCATCAACACATAACAATAAATTTAATAAAGGGTTCACCTGTATGTCTTGGGCTACGTCTCCTTGAGCCTTTGTCAATTGAGTTGGCTCTTTGGGATTAGGATGGAAAATTTATTTTAAAAGTTACTACTCAAATCAAATGGTTTTTTATGCTATACCAATGGGTTTATAATACCATCATACCCCTGGAATGACTGCTAACTCTCTGGAGATGGACCTAGGCTCCCTTAGACTTGACCTCTTCTGTTGGTTTCCTTAAGCTTCCCTGAGCTTCTCCATGGAAAAAAATCTCTTAGAAGTCATTTTATGTCCCTGAAAACATTTTCTACTGTCTCCAGCACGTACCATACATCCAAAATTGGTTGTTCATTTCTCAAATTGAGCTCTAGCTCCCCAATCTAGGCCTCCAACCCCTGGTGGCACTTGGTTGCCTGAAACTTCCTTGTGGCTTATTCGGCTATAAAAGTCTCCAAATGGATCTGAAAATCCCTCCATTGGATTAATAATGTCTAAAATAGTTAGAATATACTATTCACTTGCTGGAATTGGCCTCTGGCTGCTCTGGTTAGGCCTCCAACACCTGGTGGCACCCTGTGGTTCTAGACTCATTGAAAAATTCTCTGTAGCATCTCGACCTTCAGAAGTCTTCAATTTTTTATAAAAACATCGTCATTAGATTCAAAAGGTTCAATTTAGTTAGAATATACTATTTATTTGTTGAAAATGGTCTCTGGCTGCTCTGGCTAGGCCTCATTCTCCTGTTGGCCCTTGGAACTTCTCTGAAGAAAAATCACACTTAGAAGTCCTCATCTGGCTCTGAAAATCTCACCATTAGCTCTGAAATGTCAAATAAATTTGAAATTGACTATTCACACTCTGTGAATGGTCGAAAATTGAGTCTCCAATGCATTTTCCCAGTTACACCTAAGAAAGCTCCACTAAAATGTGGAGGACTCCAGTTAACTGGAGTCAAATTAAATTCCCCGCTAGAAATGGTGTGCTTTGCCAAATAATATTTCAATTGAACCGTAGAATTTAACTGGAGTGGTTGGGTACATGACTCCCAAAACGCGGTTAACAAACCGCAACTATCGGCGGAACCATAGTCGAAAACTGTGGTTTGAATGTTGAAACTTCAGTTTAAACTCGATGTTAAACCTTATCTGCACGGAGAAAATGGTTAATAATCATTGCAATGTGAACAAATCTAGAATGCTAGCAGTGACTGCGGAGGTTTCATGGTTGGAGGTTGTAAATGGTCAGAGTTTTATGCTGGACCATGTGACTACCATGGTGACTGGTGGCGGTCCCCAACCCTCATACACCATTTCACCAAACAATAACATAAACCCGCCCCTTAGGGGTTAAGCAAAAAATGTGTAAAGAAGATGGTTAAGTCATGTGCATGGCGGGCAGGAGGTTCTGCAGTCAATTCCTGCGGACTCGAATAAACTTTCCCACACTCATTTCAGGTCCACGTGGCGGCCCCAGGGCTGGCCACGTGGCGCCTTCTCATTGGTCCTCCAAAACCATTCAACGAATCAAAATTCGACACTTGTCAACATTTAATTGGCCCAGAAGGAATATTTCAATGAATATTCAATGAATATTTTAGGAATATTCCCTGAAATATTATTTTTTGCTGATTGTACCTTTTCCCAGTTAACTCTGGTCAAATATCAAAATTTGCAGTTTACTGGACTTTTCAAAACATGATAGCTTCTTCATACGGTGTCGGTTTCTCGAACCATTCATGGTGCCGGAATCAGGAAGATGAGATCTATCTAGTAGATCAAGTTTGACACACTTTTGAACACTTTGAATTTTGAGCTATCACTTGTGTCTTGATCCAAATCTGATCATGCCCCATCAGTATAAGATGATCCTGAGGTAGCTTTGTGTAGGCTCCTAGGAACTACGTGATCCCTCCAGTGAAGTGCGTAGTCTGGCCCAAAGGAAAGTTGTAAATCCTCCAAGTGAAGCTCTATGTGTTGAAGTACTCTAGATAACTTGTGAGAAGAGGCCCCACATAATCTTCAACCCAAATGTCCTATAGAATATTCCCTCAGTGCATGAGCTCCACTAATTAATTTGATTTTCCACATATGCAACTATTGCTTTATCTCTAGGAAATTTGATTTTATGAAATAATAGTGTATTTAATGATGCAGTGTGCTCAATCATCTTCCACATGTCCGTTGACTCAAATATTTGTCTTAGGATAATTTCCAAGTCATTTCCACATCATTCTGTCACATGGAATAATTTATTTCTCTCTATTTTATTTAATTCTAGCCTAATTAATTGCCACAATTTCCACTAAACTTAGGAAGGGTTTTGAGTGTCCAAAACACATTGTTAACCCCTCAAAGTGTGTCATAAAAGAAATTTGATGGTGAGAGGTGTAATTTTTATTACTCATACCCCATACAACTTCTCTAGACAACACTTATTACAATCTAATTACAATTTTTATTGCAATTTTTGACCTGCATGAAATCTAAAAAATTAAAAAATGACTACCTAGACCTTACCAAATTCCACGATTTTTTTTTGGTGATCTAGTATGGTAATATACATTGACTCTAGACACTTTTACTCACCCAAGGCCTCACCATCAAGCCGTACTGCGGATTTGGGGTATATTTGGAGGAAAAAGTTCAATTAATTATTAAGTCATGGTAGGGAGATGGTAATTAACCAAGTAAAAAAAACCTCCCAAAGTAATACTCACTTTCTGGCAAGGTCCCAAGCTACCTAGGCCTCTTACATACTCAATACTGACTCAAAAATCATCATTATTAGCATCGCTTATTACAATTCTCCGTAGGATGTGGAATCTGGGTATAAAAGAAAATGATGAAAAGTAGAAGTAGAGTTTAAAAATTCTAGAGATATGATTATATCTGATGGTACAAGTGTCATTTGGTTCATCCTTGGGTTTGAAGTCTTCATATAATCATCAGGTGCCACTCCAATGGTCAATAGGTTCATTTTCCTTAGCTCGGTCAAGGGTCTGCGCGACCGTAAACTTGCCCAAGCTCTCTCCTTCATACTTCAACTTCAAATTGTTTGTCGCACTCTTCTTAGTCTTCTGTTCACAACTTGCGAATGCCTCCTCCATTGTATTCTCCCTTACACACACATATATATATCCAACCTTCACTCAATTGAGTTGAGCTTGCTACCCTTCGCCTTCAGTTAGGTCGGTTCATTTACTCGAGTAGTTCTCTCCATACACTATGTGAGTTTGGTTTGGGGTGACTATCTCTCCAACACTCGACTTGTTTTGTTGCTCCACTCAGTCCATCCTTGTTTTTTGTTAGTTTTTGTAGCATCAGGCAAGTGTTCTAGTCTCAACTTCGGTCAGAGAGGCTTAGAAACACCAAATCTCCAGAATCCAATTTTTTTTTGAGAAAACACCTAGAGATGACTCAATTAATTTAATTAATCAATAATTTAATATTTCATAAGTCTAACTTAGGAAAAGTGATTAATTAATAGGAATTAATAGAGAAAGGTGAGATTTCTCTAGAAACTCACATGGATCAATTGAGAGATGATCTTAGATGTTCATGGGGATCTAATCATGGTCGTTGGTCAGCCAATGATAGATTATAAGAGGAGGCTTATGGAGTTGGAGATATGCACACTTAGAGGTCGATTTCCTTGGCAGAGATCAAGCTATCGAGCAACGACAACAAAGCAAGTGTTAATTTTAGATAACAATGGTATGTTCTATGCTTGTAACACTTACTTCAGTGTCCTTTTATTAGCCCAATAGTAATAACATTAACCATTAATCACATTGACAGTAACTATAGATAGGACATAAACAATAAAATGCAGAAGACCACCCAAGACAAGAGAACACAAGAATTTGGCTCAAGCTAGGGAAAAAACCCAAGATGGGGAAAACCCTTAATCAATCATTCTTATTATCAAATATAAAATGTTCAGCAGAGAGAGAATATCCAATAGAGTACAATAGATGATCCAATACCACTTCCCTTAGTCAAATAAATGGCCCAATCAAAATCTGCAATTCTACTCTGAGTCAACAACAGTCTAACAAGCCTAACCAAGAAGTCAACAATGGTCAACGCAGTAATAAAAGTGTCATTCTTGAACTCGGTCAAGTTCAAAGCAATTTGGCCTTCCTTGGAGATTAACCAACAACAACAAAAATCATCAAAGGTGCAGTCAAACTTGGTCAACCAAAAAGTCTACTCTATAGTCAAACAATCAGCACAGGCCTGCAGTTAATGCATGTCAACTTGCCCAAAAAATCTCAGTTTCTGTGCCAATAAATGTGGCCTACTAAAATAGAGAGAAACCCACCAAAACTACATTCAAAAAATCCTTGGTCAACGCTAGTCAAAGTCTCCCAGGAACATAAATTTAACGCAGGTCAAATCTATCCTCCACAAACTTGCATGTGTGAGATGAATAAATGATCAATCAGATGTACGAATCAATTAGATGAGGAGAGAGATATGTGTGAGATGATATGCCTAAATGAGGTTTCCTCATTGTCTATTTATACAAGTCAAGTGGGTCAAAAGACATGTCTCTTGGGCTTCATGAGCCTACACGAAGGTAGGGCCGACCTTGAACATAAGTACATGTGTTGGCTTGTCTTCAAAATATATTTTTCCTTGTCCAAATTCAGTGATCCTTAGGTTGATTTTGATCCTCTTGAAAAGAGGAATTAAATATAATAATCATCTTCTTCAAATGAGCTTCCTAAAGTTGAATTTGGTCCTAGTTGCACATTTTAACACTCCCTCTCAACTAGGGAGAATTTCACCTCCCAATATCCATCCATCATCATGCCATCTCTGCATATCAACTCATCTCTGCTGAAGATTGATATAGATAATGTGAAGAATCGATTGAGAGTGAATAAAAAAACCTTACCACTCTCCACTAACAAAATTCATCCCACATAACTAGAGGTAGAACCCCAATTAGACTTGATCCTGAGCGATCAAGTTGTTGAACATCATGCATCCTAGACACGGGGAGTATGATAGTACATGATAATTCCATCTATAGTGCTATGGTCCCTAACCATTTTTCCCAACTCATTGGCCAAATGAAAGGTACATCCCAAGAGTCCCAAACTGCAAGGATAGGATGTATGTTGGGGCATTCGCAGGAGAAGGTGAACAATCATCCTTCTCATATTCCATAGGAGAAGGTGAACCACTCATCATATGCATATATTATCAACCTAGGGGAAGGTTAACCACTCACCATATTCTCCCATATATCATCATGGGGTATCATAGGGGAATGTGAACCACTCACCCTGTACATAGTGTACCTATAGGGGAAGGTGAACCACTCACCCTGTGGTCGCGTGTAGCTCCAAGAAGTACCCCAGGCCCCCAGGAGTTCCTAGAGCTCAATGTCAAAATCAAGTGGGACCCTCATGGGAGGGTTCTTCCAAGACTCCAAGTCTCTCTCGAAAGGTTCAAAACTTGAATTTCCCCAAGGGCTTCGTGAGGATACCCGCAACCTATTCATTTATCCTGATGTGTTGGAACTTTATTTCTCCTTATTGTACCATATCCTGGATAAAGTGGTACTTAATATCAATATGCTTGGAACGATTGTGGAACACATGATTCTTTGAAATGTGAATCCCAATTTTATTGTCACAATATATAATTGTGCTATCCAACACATATTCAAATAGCTCAATGAAGAGCTTCCTCAACCAAATAACTTCACAATAGGCCATACTCGTTGCAATATATTCAGCCTCGGCATTGCTTAGATCAACCGATTTCTACTTCCTAATCATCTAATAAATTGAAGTAGATCCTAAAGAGAAGCAGCATCCTGACGTGCTCTTTCTATCCACCACATTGCCAACCTAGTCAACATCAAAATATCCATGTAGCCTCATATTCCTTACAGTGTATCTCAGTCCATAGTTGATAGTGCCACGAAGATAACTTAAGAGATTCTTTGCAACAACCCAATGTATGTGATGAGGCTCAACTATAAATTGACTCAAAGTATTTACAATGAAGCATATGTCTGGTTGGTAGTTTAGCAAGAACATTAGGCCCCCCACAAGTTGTCTATATTCAGAAGGATTTTCCAATCTGAGACCAAAAACACTTCCACATAGCTTCTTGAAGTTTAGTTCCATCGGAGTAGACACAAACTTGCATTCCACCATCCCACCTATTTCTAACAACTTCATAATGTATTTTCCTTGATAAAATAAAATATTTTCTAGCTTTTTCCAAACCTCCAAGCCTAAGAAGTAATGCATCAGTCCTAGATCCTTCATCTCGAATTCGAAAGTCAACTCCCTCTTGCATTGATAAATGAGAGGGTCTACACTAGTTAGAAAGAGATCATCAACATAAAGGACCAAAATAAGTGGCATGTCCTTTTCAACCTTGAAGTATAGGTTTGGATCAAAATAGGTCCTTGTAAATCCAAACTTCATAAGATAGCTACCAATCCTCTCATACCAAGCCCTAGGGGCTTTCTTTAACCCATAGAGGGTTTTTTTCAACCTGCATACATGAGACCTTCGATCTTGTACTTTAAACACCTGCGGTTGTTCCAAATAGTCTTCCTCCTTAAGTGAGCCATTCAAGAAGGCAATCTTGACATCCATCTGATGTAGGCTCCACCCTTTACTTTTAGCGAGAAGAATTATAGATCAAATAGTGGTATATCAAGCAATGGGTGCAAATATTTCATCATAGTTGATTCCTACATTTTGAGAGAAGCCACGAGCTATGACCCTTGCTTTATATTTTTCAGCACTTCCACAAAATCCATGTTATCTCTTGTATATCTATTTTGAAGTGACCATAGACTTGTCCTTGGGTCTAGGCGCCACTTCATAGACATCATTCTTCATGATCGATTCATATTCCTTAGACATAGCATCTTTCCATACCTGGTTCTTCACGACTTCTTCGAAGGTGCAAGGTTTAGTTTGAATGATGGTACTCATGGCATCCAAGTACCCTTGATACCTAATAGGCTTCTTACTTTCCTGAAACATTCCCCTTGGAGCATAATGTTTTTTAGCATCTTCAAGTGTGTCCTTGAGCCATAGAGGTATTTTCCTTGAGGTAGGGGGATCACTAGGAAGTGGATCAAGAGGATCCATGGAGCCATCAACATCGAGCATAGGCTCATCCATTAGAGGTTCTTCTTTTTTTTGGCATCATAATCATCATCCTTCCTTAATATGGGGAGATCTCTGTGTTTCCCAAGGGCAGTGTCTTCAACAAGGGTAACATCTCTGCTTACTTCTACATCTCTTTGACTAGGGACATAAATTCTACATGCCTTTGAATTTTCATTGTATCCATTGAATATACCTTTCTTTCCTAAAGCTTCCAACTTATTCCTTTTCTCTTTAGGCACATGAAAATACACATGACAACTTAGGATTCTAAAATGAGGAACATCAGGTTTCTTACCAGTGAAAACTTCTTCAGGGGTCTTGAAATCCAAATCTTGATAAGGGCTTCTATTTTGAAAATATAAAACAGTGTTGGTAGCTTCTCCCCACAAGAATTTCGATAAAAATTGATCATAGATCATGGCACAGGTGGCTTCCATGATTGTTCGGTTCTTCCTTTCAGCAACACCATTATGCTCTGGAGTGTATGGAACAAATTTTTCCCTCTTAATTCCAACCTCTCTGCAAAATTCATTGAATTCATTGGATTCATATTCAGTTCCATTGTCAGTCCTCAACATCTTGATATTCTTCCCTATTTTATTCTCTTCCAATGTCTTGAAAGAACATAACCACTTGAACACTTCATCCTTCTTCTTCAAGTAATAAATACATGTTTTGCGTGAAAAGTCATCCACAAAAATTGCATAGTATGAGTATCCTCCTAATGAAGTTACGTGCAAGATACCAGACAAGCCATAATGGACAAATTGAAGAATATCAGTTGTCTTGCTTTCATTAGAAGGGAATGGTCCCTTTGTATGTTTCCCAGCTGCACATCCCTGACAAACTCCCTCATGGTTCATTTTAAACTCGGGCATCCCTATGACCATCTTCCTTACCCCAGGTAAGGCTTTGTAATGTAAGTGGGAAAATGTCCGATGCCATAGCTCAGATTGAAGAGAAGTATCACTTTCCAAAGATACCACCCCAGGTAAGGCTTTGTAATGTAAGTGGGAAAATGTCCGATGCCATAGCTCGGATTGAAGAGAAGTATCACTTTCCAAAGATCCCAAAGGACTTCCACCAACTTGATAGAGACCATCAACCCTAAATCCAAGAGTAAAAACATCTTTAGGGTTTATATTCCAAATAGGTACCTTTCCATCAATGAATCCTACCTTGAACCCTTTGTCTTCAATTGCATAAATAGACACCATGTTCTTCAAATCGGGCACATATAACACTTCTGGTAGATGTATGGTTTGACCATAATTCAAGTGAAGAGTGACAGTTCCTATCCATTTCACAGGGTATGTGGCTTTATATCCAGGTATAATATTTAGATTAGTTTTATTCTCAACTAAATTGGAGAGGGCCTCCTTGTATCCAGTGAAATTCCTTGAGGATCCACTTTCAATTAACTAATGATCTAACGTGTCTAGAGGAGAGGCAATTTATAGAGCAGAAATAAAATAGGACTCATCTTTATTTTTTGCAACATTGATTTCATCATACTTGACATTTCTTGTCCTCTTGGGAGGACGACTATTTCCTTCTCGAGTAGCAGAATAATTCCTCTTTCCTTTGTGGTTGTACTTGTTGTTCCTTTGATTTCCATTGCTTTTGTAATCGCTGTTGTTGTCATTGTCATATTTTGAGGATTTTTCTTGTGAGGACACTCTCTAGCATAGTGGCTGGACCTATTGCAATTGTAGCATCTTCCTTTTCCTCTTCCTTTGAATCCCTTCTTAGATCCTTGACCCTGTCTCCTTGGACCAACATCATTATTCCTCTTACCATGTGCAAAGAAAACAATAGCTTCATTTCCATTGTTGGATTTATCTTTCTCCGCCATCCTTGTTTCCTCTTGAGTGCATCTAGCCAATAACTCATCAAAACTAGGTATCCTGTCATTGTTGAGAATGTTGGTGGTAAATATATCCCATGATCTTGAGAGACCTACAAGAGCAATGAGAGTGAGATTTGTGTCAGCAATAACTTCTCCAATAGATATTAGGTCATTCTTGATTTGAGTTATTCTCATGTAGGATTGGATAGAATCCCCTTTATCCATCTTGATATCCTTCAACTTGTTCTTGAGAAATATAATTTGACTTACATTGTTCACTTTGAACATCCCAACCAACTTATCATACAT
This sequence comes from Pinus albicaulis, assembly GCA_034641835.2. Classification (NCBI taxonomy): domain Eukaryota; kingdom Viridiplantae; phylum Streptophyta; class Pinopsida; order Pinales; family Pinaceae; genus Pinus; species Pinus albicaulis. The sequence continues at coordinate 1,303,872,198 of CM076583.1, read as the reverse complement.
TTCCTTCGAAGTTCCCAAATAAGAAATATATGCAACCTAATGCTTTTGAATGGATTCAATCAAAATTTTCTTTTCTTTCACCTAAAATTTTCTATACTTCATCTTAGTAGCAACAAGTGCATTTGAAGGAGGCTCCAACACTTTTCCTTGCACATAGTCCAATAATTCATGCTCCTCCAAAGACGAGTCCAAATTCATCTTCCATGCATGATAGTAATATTTTTCATTGAGCTTGTCCTCAGTCTTGAAGTAAGATGTAGAAGCCATGGAGACTTGTCCAATAATATTTGTTCAAAATATATCTTAGTGATTTCTTTTCTCTCCTTCTTGGGCCTGTCCTCACCTGGGCTCTGAAACCATGTTAATTTTAGATAACAATGGTATGTTCTTTTCTTGAAAAAATTACTTCAATGTCATTTTATTATCCCAATAGTAATCCCAATAGTGCGGTGGTGGATCAAGGTCAAATAAATTCATTCTTACTTGGAAAATAACCAACAACAAAAAAATCATCAAAGTAGCAGTCAAACTCGATCAACCAGAAATTCTGCTCTGTGATGAAACAATCAACATAGACTTGTGGTCAACCTGCCAATAAAATCTCAATTTTTGTGCCAATAAATGCGGCCTGCTGAGACAGAGAGAAACCCACCAAAACCACTATCAAATGAAGTAAAATAAGCCTTAGTCAATGCTGGTCAAAGTCTCCTAGAAACAGAAAGTCAACACAAGTTAGATCTGTCCTCTGCAAACTTGCATGTGTGAGATGAATAACTACCCAATCAGATCTACAAAAAAATTAGATGAGGAGAGATAGATGTGTGAGATGAGATTATAAAATGAGGTTTCCTCAATTTCTATTTATACAAGTCAACATGGGTCAAAAGACATGTCTCTTGGGCTTCATGAGCCTACATGAAGGTAGGGCCAAACTTGACCGTAAGTACATGTGTGGGCTTGTCTTCAAAAAAATATTTCTCCTTGTCCAAATTCAGTGATCCTTAGGTCAATTTTGGTCCTCTCGAAAAGAGGAATTCAATCCAATAATCATATTCTTCAAATGAGTTTCCCAAGGTGGAATTTGGCCCTAGTTTCACATTTTAACAACAGGGAAGAAGAGTTTGAGCCAGAAGGGATTCAGAGACAATGAGGGAGTAGAGACATTGGTTCTGGAGGAGATTCCAGTTTCAGAAAGTCGGTAGCAGTAGGGCCAAATTTTCCTCAATGCGGCTGCGCAAGGATTGCACATGCAACTTAATAGGAGTAGTTCGATTTAGCTAAAGAGAGGGTTGATTTAGTTGCTGGAGGTCGGGAGAAATTCCAGAAGGCCTAGTGAGTCATTCTCAGAGGCTGAGTTTGGGTGGATGTCTTGATTAAAGCAGCATCTAGGCAGTGCGAGTTTGGCCTGTGCAAAGGATGACACAGGGGAAAATCAAATAGCTAGTTTGTGCTAGATTTGGAGTTGGATCAATATCGGGTAAGAAAAAAATTGTCTCACTAATTTTTGGCCAGATTATCTTGTAGAGGATTGCTAGTTTTGGGCATCCAAATTTTTCTCAGAATTTTTCTATTGCATAATAATAATAAAACCCTCATTTGCTGCACTGAATTTCCCAAGTTGGGTTTTTACGGGGACATTTGTCCAAAAATAATGGTGTCATTTTTATTGTGAGTTTGCTCTATATTTATCAATTCCAGATTTATTTTTCATTGTGTTTTACTTGGGAAGAATTGTAGTGTGATTTATTCGTTGTTTTACGTAGAAAATAAATTGCATAAGTATTCAGTAAGAAGAATAAATTTCCAGTCATTGCAATTTTGAGGAATTATCACATGGTAACAGTGCATTGAAGATCACAACAAGATCTCAGAAGAAAAGGAGAAATTTTGCAGCTTCAGAGGGAGTCTTTTAGAAAAATTTCTAGGTCTGTGTAGAGGGCCATCTAGGCAGTGAAAATTGATGGGAAGAGTTTGATTTTCAGTTGCAGGTGGCAGAAAAAGTTCGAAAAACCCAAAAGAAATTCCAGCAGGCAGTGGTGTATTCGAGAATAAGTTCCGGTGAGTAGTTCATTATTTTTTTTTAGTAGATTTGGGTACAGTTGATTAGTAGAAGTTTTGTAGTAGCAAAATTAGCCATAGGTGGGAGAGAAATAACACACACTGAGTGATTTTTCTCAGAGGGTTTTTAGATTCATTTTTCTAGAGGAAATTCATGATTTCTAGTTGCAGGTGACAGTAGCATCTAGTGGGATTGCACATTCCAGGAAGGAGTGTAAGTAGTAGAGAAAACAACCAAGAAGGAAAGTGAGGAGATTCTTGTTTATTTCCTAGTTGTGAGTTTTGCAAAAAATGGTGTCAGTAGGACTTTGAGATCAGGATAGGCTAGATGGAGCCTTAAACTATTGTATCTGGAAATTGAGGATGTCTTTCTTGCTAGATGAGCATGGTATTAAGACGTATACGAAGAGAGTTGTAGCTGTACCTACAGACCAGCAACAACTATAGAACAACAATAAGGAGATGTCCAAGTCAAAGCGATTGATCCGTAATGGTGTTCGGGATCATATAGTCTCACACTTAGCAGCCAATAATACGACCAAATAAATGTGGGATGCGATTGCTACGATTTTCCAGAATCCTTCCTAGAACAGGAAGATGTTCTTGAAGGATAATTTGAGGCTCATCGGGATGAATAACGGTGAAGGAGTTAATCCTTATCTCACTAGGATTCTGGTTTTTCTAGTCGAGCTTGCCACAATAGGAGAAACACATCAAGAGAGTGAGCTGGTGCGTACAACTCTCAATGGTTTCACCCCGGAGTGGGCTAATTTCATCCAAGGCATCATTGGATAGGAAAACATACCAGGTTGGGATTGATTGTTGGAAAAATTTATGCAGGAGGAGACGAGGCTTACTCTAGTGAAGAGAAATATTAGTGGCAGAAACAACAAAGGACTGAAGGGTGTGAAGGAAGAGGAGAAAGTATCTTTTGCATCAAAGGGGAAAGGAAAGAAAGATCCCCATCAGGGACAAGGCTCATGGGTTGGAGAAAAGAAAAATTAAGGAATTGTCGAAGATCAAATTGTTAAGGTGTGGTGAGTTTGGTCTCTTCGGTACCCACTGTCCCAAGAAGAAGAAGGAAAATAAGGAGAAGAAAGAGGAGGAAACATATTAAAAAAAATAAAAAATTTGTCTTCCAGATTGGAGGATGAATTCACACTATATGTAGCTATACCTCCAGGAGAGAAGTGGGGTGACATTGAACTTTAGTCACTAGAGTTGCAGATATTTGGGAGGGTTCAAGGAAGACTACATCAGACAGGTGTTTCTTGGATCATTACCCTTACTACAAGGGCCCACAGTATTTTGTAGTAGATGGATTAGTGTTCAGGATGTCACAATCAGATCTTGAGGGATAGTTGCAGAGCTAGTGGCAGTCAGTCATTGAGGGGCACAAAATGAGTCAGGGCGCAAACAAACTCAATGGACATTTCAAAGACTAGTCGCAGTCAAAGACTCATGAGATAGATGTTGAGCCAGTACAGGGACACAATTGATTTCCTCAGTGAGGCTGTGTAAACAACTTCAGAGGAGTTCGATTTAGCTGAAGAGAGGGTTGATTCAGTTGTTGGAGGCCAGGAGAAATTGTAGAAGTCCTAGCGAGTCATTCTCAGAGGTTGAGTTGGGATGGATGTATTGATCAGAGCAACATCTAGGTAGTGTGAGTTTGGCTTGTGCAGAGGTTGATGCAGGGATAAAGTGAATAGCTAGTTTGTGCCAGATTTGGAGTTGGATCAGTGTTAGGTGAGACAAAATTTGTCTCACTAATTTTTGGCAAGATTATCTTGTAGAGGATTGCTAGTTTTGGGCATCGAGATTGTACTTAGAATTTCACTGCTGCATAATAATAATAAATCCCTTGTTTGCTGCACCCATTTTCCCAAGTTGAGTTTTTCCAGGGACATTTGTCCAAAAATAACGATATCGTTTTTATTGTGTGCCCTATATTTCTCAGTTCCAGTTTGATTTTCTGTAACATTTTATTTGTGAAGAATTTTAGTGTGATTTATTTGTTGTTTTCCATAGCAAATAAATTGCATAATTAATTATTTAGAAGAATAACTTTCCAGTTGCTGCAATTTCAAGGAATTTTCACACTTGGGCTGACTCGCTTCAACATGCTTTTGGGGTGTGCTCCTTGGTTATTACATGCTCTTGTGGCGCCCATGCCACCAACTTGCCATGCAGTCTCTGTTGAGATTTCTGAGTGTTGGGGTAGTGTCGGATGTGCTCTAGATCCCAAACTTTGTGGAGGGACTAGAGTACATGAGATCTCCAAGACGCAGAAGAGATTTAAGAAATTCCATTCTGTTTAAGAGATATTTAATTAATTAATATTTTTAATTAAGGACCATAAGTCTAACTTAGGAAAATTAAAATATTAAAGTTAATTTAATTAAACATGTGATGAAAATGAATTATGTCACATGGATCAAGAATGTTCTATTCTTAGCCATCGATTCTAGATTGGATCATGACCACTGATGTTTCAATGAGAAAAGTATAAGAAGATGACTTGGGGTCAGTTGGAGGACACACACACTGGCAGAGCACTGAAACTAAACTGGAATTCTAGGGCGTGGTTTGATAATAATTTCCAGAAGTGTTTCAGCTACAATGATGGGTAGTATTAGAGAAAGGGATGATTTGATCCTAGGCCAAGAGTGCAATAAGGGCAGAAAAGCATCATAGAGGCAGCAGCTATGCAACTTAGCCAAGAGCCCAGCAGGGGAAATGCAAAGGATTCAGGGGTTACGCAAGCTTGATGCAAGCCCAGAAAGGGCAGCTCAAGGGCAGCAGGAAGCCAACAGGGCTGACAAAGGCCTAGCCATGGCATCGTAGCCTAGTCTGGGGTGACGTAGGCCCTTCCTGAGCAGCGCAGAGGCTGACACAGAGGGCTTCAAAGCAGCATTGGGGTTTTTGAAGACTGAAAAGGGATGAGTTCTGTAAATCCCATTTGACGATGTGAATCAATCAGTTTTTTTGTCTCTAGAACAGAGGTATAGCTGTAGTTTATTTATTTCTCTATTGGGTTAACCATTTTAGTGCCCATATTTGTTGTACTTAGATTCTACTTAATAGTAAAACCCTCCAGTAGCCAGAAGACCAGTTTTCCTACATTGGGATTTTCTGGGGACAGTTTTCTAGGAAATCCTTGTGTTTCACTTTGTCATTGTGCATGTATTCAGTTTAGATCTGTATGTGTAGGTTGTTAATGTATTTTCTTCGATGTTAATGCTGAATATTTCACATTAATAACTTAATGTAAGTAGGAGAAATATGAAATTTAACAATAGGGTTTTTGTTTGTGATATTTAGAAATTTTCACATGGTATCAGAGCGATTACGGATCTAGCTTGGATCTCTAGTAAGAAGGCTGAAGAAATCCTTGTTGCAGAAAGCAGCAACAACAATAGATAAACCGGACCAGAGAAGGCAGCGCAACAATAGAAGGAAACAGAGCCACATAGAGGTAAAGGGTGACGCAGTCTCCATGCAGATCCACACACTTACTATGCAGAGGCAACGTTGAACCTGTGATGAGACGGTCTGCTCACACAGAGGCTGGCCAGGGTGACGCAGTCCAGAAGCTGAGTGCTATTCAGAGTGCTGGAATTTGAGCTGCAGACCTTCAATAGTTGCTGGTGGGGTGAAAATTCTGTCGATGCAAAATTTAGCCTAAGATAGGTTGATGAAGAGTGGGAGGAGAACAACTTCTCAGAATATTTCCTACCAAATAAATATGAAGATCGATCATAGGATCAAACAGAGATGATTCATTTTTTTTTGCACACTTCCAAGAGAGGGAGTCAGTTTTCAAAGTGAGCAAAGGGGGCCTTTCTCACCAAGGACCCTAGACCCAAGTCTCTAGCATAGAGATGAGGATTCATTTCGACACATTTTTTTAGCAGATGGAACCCCATGAACTACGTGATCATGATAGGTTGGACAGCCTATCAAATTTTTCAATTTGGAAGGCCAAAATCCTATTATTCATGGAGGCATACGACTTAAGGGAGCATGCATAGAAAGTATTGGCCACACCAACCGATGCGAAGCTCTTGGAGAAGCATGAAGAAGCAGCGGCACACGCCAAGTGCTTAATTATGGATGGGGTCAAAGATCATGTGGTTCCACACATAGGCGAGAAGGAAACGACTAATGATATGTGGGTAGCTCTAACCACACTATATGAAGGAAGATCTGTCCAGAGGAATATTCTTCTGGAGAACTAGCTGAGGTTATTCGTGATGACCAAGAGAGAGGAGATCAACCCTTTTCTATCCAGACAACTATCGATCTGGGATCAACTGACTGGAATGGGAGTAAATATAGGTGATGATGTCATGGTGAGGACTGCTCTCAATGTAGTCACAGAGGATTGGGAATTTTTTTTCCAAAGTCTCTTGGGCAAAGTAGACCTTCTGAATTGGGACAACATGTGGGCTATCCTCCGATAAGAGGGAATCCTTCAAATGACAAAAATAAAGTTCAACACTAGTTCAAGAAAAGTGAAGAAGGAAGAAGAGGAAGATGCAGCATTGGCATCAAAGAGGCATCAAGGGAGAAAGAAGAATGATCTGTCAAAGATCAAGGGTTTCTAGTGCGACGAACTAGGACATTTCACCAGAAATTGTCCTCAAAAGAAAAAAGGACAAGGAATCTTCTAGCTCAAAGGTTGTTGTGGCAGACGATGGCTCTAGAGATGATGTAGCCATGAGTGCTCATGAACCAAAAAAGTGGGGTGATCTTGATATGTAGAGAAGCTACAAAGTGTGGGCAGGATCCTTGAGTAGCTAAACGCTTGGATCACATACAAGCTATGGGAGCCTTAAGACGGTAGCGGGATAAGTGGAGTAGTGGGTTCAAAAGATCATGGATGAAGCAGAGGCAAAGGCTGACATGCTGAGAGGGAGAAGTGCAGTGCAGATGTAGCAACAGCAAGCGCAAAGGGGTTGATGTGGCTTAAGCATCATAGAGCAGGCTTTATTACGTAGTGCAGGGCTGTAGTAGCACAGAGTAGGCTTTATTACACAGTGCAGGGCTATAGCAGTGCACAGGCTTCAAGAAGACAGCATAGCGCAACATTAGCATCGAGGATTTCAACGCAAAGGAGGTATTCTTACGCAGTGCGGAGCTGCAGCAGCGTAAAAGCCTCTAGATGTAAGCATAGAGCAGAATTCTATGGAGCTTTAGTGATGAAGATGTAGCCAAACTAACTTGTCTGAAAAATATTGGGCAGGAGTACTTCAGTTACTTACTCTCAACAACTGAGTTGCAGTGCAACAATTGGTAGCACAATGCAGCAGATTGAGAGGGGCTGCAGTACAGATGTAGCAGTGGCGGTGGCAGGGTCATGGGTAGTAGTATGAGAGAGTAGTAGAAATGTAGTGATGAAGGCCAACAGGCCAAGCATCAACTCAAAGACCCACACCAGAGATCAGTGCAGAAATTTGGGGTGAATTATTATTGCTAGAGCACATTCCTCGCTATGAGGGAGTGTTGAGATTTTTGAGTGTTGGAGTAGCATCAAATGTGCTCTAGCTCCAAAAATTTGTGGAGGGACTAGAGTACATGAGATCTCGAAGACCCAGAAATCGATTTAAGAAATTCCATATTTTTTAAGAGATATTTAATTAATTAATTTTTTAATTAAGGACCCTAATTCTAACTTAGGAAAATTAAAATATTAAAGTTAAACAAATGAAACATGTGATGAAAATGACTTAAGTCACATGGATCAAGCATCTTCTAATCTTAGCCTTTGATTCTAGAATAGATCATGGTTGTTGATGTTTCAACCAAAAAATTATAATAAGATGGCTTGGGTCAGTTGGAGGACACACACAGTGGCAGAGCACTGAAACTAAGCTGGAATTCTAGGGCATGGTTTTCTAAGAATTTCCAGAAGTGTTTTAGCTATAGCGAGGGGTAGTATTGGTGAAAGGGATGATTTGATCCCATTCCAAGAGTGAAACAAGGGCAGAGAAGCAGTAGACCAAGGCAGCGTAGAGACAACAGCTACTCAGCTCAGCCAAGAGCCCAACAGGGGCAGCGCAGAGGCTTCACGGGCTACGCAGGCTTGACACAGACCCAAAAAGGGCAGCGTCGGGGCAGCAGGAGGCTAGCAGGGCTAACACAGGCCCAGCCAGGGCAACATAGGGGCAGCGTAACCCAGTTTAGGGTGATGAAAACCCTTCCTGAGCAGCACACAGGCTGACACAAAGGGCTTCTGAATAGTGCTAGGGTTTTTGAAGACTGAAAAGGGCTGAGTTCTATGAATCTCATTTGAGGGTGTGAATCAGTCAATTTTTCTGTCTCCAGAATAGAGGTATAGCTGCAGTTAATTTATTTCTATGTTGGGTTAACCAATTTGGTGCCCATATTTTTTGTACTTTGATTCTACTTAATACTAAAACCCTCCAGCAGCTAGAAGACCGGGTTTCCCGCATTGGGTTTTTTCAGGGACAGTTGTCCATAAAATCCTTGTGTGTCACTTTGTCATTGTGCATGTGTTATATTTAGATATATATGTGTAGAATGTTAATGTATTTACTTCAATTTTAATGCTGAATATTTCACAGTAATAACGTAATGTAAGTAGGAGAAGTAAATTTGAAATTTAACAGTAGGGTTTATGTTTGAGATATTGAGAAATTTTCACACTCTCCACAAGAAACCCCAAATCTTGGTTTTGTGACTCTTGAGTTGGTGTGCCCTCACCAAACTCCTTTTTCTTTGCATTATTTGTGATATTATTGTCACAAATAATGCGATGGCAGTGTCACTCTTGGTGTTTCGCCTCCCCAAGGCATCCGACGTGTGTAGTTGGCTTGTGGACGAGATGTGAGTGCGCCCTGGGACCCTGGGCCCCCCTCTCAATAGCCCTCAACTTCTTCTCCCATCTCCAAAGTGACTCACGGGTCTCCCATCCATTCTCTTCTTCCATAGAATCCTTCCATTTGACAAATTACTCTCTCTTCTTGTTTTTACAAATGCCCAAAGTTTTATAGCCCACTATCTCCTCAAGCTGCAACTCTGGATGATCGACAATCAAGTTTGGGGCACATGTTGTCTCCATTCTACTTAGATCATTTGTATCCACCTTTTCCTTCTTCAATTAACTGATATGAAAGGTTGGATGATGGGCTCTCAAGTGGAAAGGTAACTCTAACTTATATGTGACATTACCAATCCTCTCCACAATGTAGAATTCTCCCTCAAACCTCCTAACCACCTATTTAAAAATCTTGGTAGGCAGTGGGAACCGCTCCTTGGTCATCTTGATGAAGACCATATTGCCGACATTGAACTTTGCATCTTTCCTATTTTTTTCTATTCATTTCTTCATCCTCTTTGCTGCATATGTCAAGTGCACTTGAGCCATCTCCAACATTTATTGCTAAAAATTCATGAACTTCAGAGCCATGGGACTCCTTCTATAGTGGCCCTGGATGACCATATTTGGGGTAATAGGCATATGTCCATTAACTAACTTGAATGGACTATATCCCATAGAAGCACCCTTCTACAAGTTGTTACTAAATTGAGCTGCATACAACAAGTCTGACCAGTTCTCCTGATCGACTCTCACATAATGTCTTAGGTAATCCTTCGATAGGGTGTTGATATGCTCTGTTTGTCCATTTGTTTGCGAATGAAAACTGGAAATGTGTAACAATTGCGTGCTCACAAATTTGAATAATGAGGTCCAAAACTTCACTGTAAACCTTATATCTATGTCTAATACAATACTGAATGAAAGACTCCAATAATTCACCACATTCAGGAAGAATTTCCTTGTTGTCTCCCCTACATGACATGGTACCTTTGCAACTACGAAGATGACATACTTAGAGAATCGGTCCACAATAACCAGCACTTCATTTTACCCTTGCACCACCAACAATTGTGAGATGAAATCCATCAAGAAACTCACCCAACGTCTGTTTGGAATCAATAAAGGCTACAATAATCTTGCATTTCCTCTGGTATCACAGCTATCCTACTGGCCTATAATGCAAGTATGTACATACTCCACATCTTGCCTTGTGTTTTTCCAAAAAGTAGCCTCTATCCAAAAATGCTAGTTTTCTTTTGCTGTCCTAGGTGGCCACCCCAAGGTGATTCATGACACTCTTTCAAGAGTTCCCTCTTGAGTCCAACTACTTTAGGAACATAGATGTGTGATCCAAGAGCAAGAGATCACCTTTCAATGGGAATTTCCTCGTCTTTCCTTCCTTCACCTTCTTAATTATGTTCTTTGTTTTAGTGTCGTACTAGAACCCATCGCAAATTCCTATCTGCAACTCTTCAACAAAGTGAATTCGACTCTCTCCTAGAGTAGGAATGTCCTGTTATTCTTTCGGAAGCATTGCCAATTGTTCCTTTCTACTCAAGGCATATGAATCTACATTTATTTTCCTCGGCCTATACTCAATAGTGATGTCAAACTCAACCAAAAAATTTTGCCATCGAGTCTGCTTCGGTGACAACTTTGATTGTGTAGCAAAATAACTTGTCACAATGTTATTTGTCTTCACCAAAAAAAACTTCCCCAACAAATAGTCTCCATACCTGAAGAAAATGCACCACTACTGTCATCTCCTTCTCATGGATGGGATACCTACTCTCTCAATCTTGTAACTTTGTGCTCTTGAAAGCTACGGGGTGACCATACTGCATCAAACCTCCTCCTATGGAGAAATTAGATTTATTTGTTTGCACCTTTTTATCGCTAAAAATAGCATGGATCTTAGGAGGGGTTCCTATAGAGAAACTACTAGGCTAAGGGGAAACAATGGAGTGATAGCCCATTTTCACCTCAGCTAAATCTCTCTACTCTTTACGAACTTTCACCAATGGGAGGAGTCCCGATATTAGGGAAATCATTAGAAGAAATATATCAATAGTGTGAGCATAGTGATTTCCAAGACTATTCAAAGGAGATTCTATAATTATAGGGATTGCTTGGTTTGGAAGCAAGATGGATGGCTCTCTAAGAAGGGCTAGAAGGAAACTTGGACTTAGATTTGAGGGGTATGTCTTGATATGAAATGCACTAAGCCGAAGGATCCTAGAAGGATAGGGGTTCTAAGTAATCCTTGTGAAATTAGAGTGACAAGGTTGAGGGACCTGTAAACAGTGCTAGATACTACCTGTTAGTTCCCAAATCCACCTTAGGCTGAAATAAGGCAAAAAAAGGACAACACCAAACCACGCTCAGCCTCGTAGCTAGCCCTACGAGGACAGGAGAGGGCTCTCTCCGGGTCAATCTCAATGAAAATGTTCAAAGGGGCTTGAGATGACTAAAAAAAAAACTGATCTTAGGCTAGATAAACAAATAGGAGGGTTTGAATTTGATTTTTTAGGGATTTTTTGTTGGAAAAAGGGAAAATCACTTTTTGGGCTTGGGGATGAGGCCAAATCTTGTAGAGTTCAAGTTGGGGCAGGGTAGGCAACGAATTTGATGTCTTAGATCGAGTGAACGGATGGAAAAGACTGCTAAGGAGCTGAAGAGGGAAAGAGAGTGCAAGGATCCTCTTCAAACTGACGAAAACATATAAAACTAAACAAAAGTCTAAGGCAGAGCACCAGCAAATCAATGAATTCTACCTCAAATACTCATTTGTTTAATTCAGAAGCATAGAGAAGGGGAAATGGCTTACATATAACATTAATGAGACTTAAAATAACATGAGAAGAACATCATCAAAACTCAGAAGCCACAAGGATCCCAACAAGTGCTGCAAAACTCTGGTCTTTCCTTTGCCAAAAACTGAAAATGTATGTACAATGAGGTGCCAAACTTTTCCCAAGAGTCCAACCCTGAAAATGTCTCAGAAAATACAATATATAGACAAGTCTAACCCCTTCCCATGCCTCTAGGGGTCGAGCTCATGCTTCTAGGAGCAGTTTGAACCAATTCTAAACAAGGAGCTAAAATCTAGGCAGCCAAACAACTTGCCTCTATATGCTAGGAAACTGATCCATTCACCTAATTTTCACCTTTTAGTGAATGAATCATCTAGAACAAGTAAATACATGCCAAAATTACATCATGGTTACCATATTACATCAAGCTAGATCAAAAATTACATCAAGAGGTGAAACTAGTCAAAACTGACCGAATTCCTGAGCTGGAAAGTGAAAAATAGGCTGAATTCCTCTATGCGCCGCGCTCAAAAGCTCTATGCGCCGTGCTACTTTGGACCTGTTTTTGGAGCACCTACCGAAGTCCAAATTGCACTCATGATAGCTCGTTGGAAAGCCCTAGATGTCTGCTATCCAACCCAAGTGGAATTTGTCAATTTGGAGCTCATTTTCCCCTCCAAAACTTCAATCTCCAAAAAGTACTTCCTGCTGGTGCAAAAGGTGGCAGAAAGGTGATTTTCATGGTGTTTTGGCCCTTAAGACCACCCAGAATTTGATGAAATGCTTCGGCCATTCCTGAGCATGCATAAATTACCATTAGAAATCCAAAAATATCAAGTTGTCCTCCAGAAGGTGTCCCAATCATAAGTGCGCGTCGGGAGGCGCGATGCGTCGGGCGGAAAAACCAGTTTTGCAACCAAAATTTTCAAAAATGACAAAATTTTCTCCAAATTTGCTGAAATTTGGAGTGACGGTCTCCCATCATGTCTCATGCTCAGCCAAGGAAGCATCGGCCAAGATTCGGAGTGGATCCGGCCTCTTTCGACGTTTCAGTGCCTTCTCAGTCTTGCTTTCAGGATCTTCATTTTTGCTCTACAAACGTGTGTGCGGGCCCAATAGTGATTCTTCATATGTCTGAGCATGTCTTTGTCCCTATTTTCCTTTTCCAAGAGCTTCTCCAGATGAATTTTGACATGCGTAAGGCAAGTCTCTCGCTCAAATGGTGTCATGTCCCCTGGTCTCTTCCGGGCCAATTGTCGATCTTCACGGATTTGCCGCAACTCTACAAGTGTGTGTTGATCCTCCAGCTGTTTATTGCGCTGCTCTAAGTAATATATCACCCACTGAGCTCTCTACAATTTCTCAGTCAACGTGTCAATCTCAGCCTTTTGTTCCTGGATGATCTCTTTCAGTTTCGAGCTAGGAGAGCTCGCATCAACATCGATCAAAACAAAATCAATATCTTGGCCTCCTGAGGGGCCCTCATCGTGCATAGGCCTCTTGCCTCTATCCTGAACCTGTACCTGTGCTGATGTCGAAGGCAAGACCCCTTCCACACCATGTGGAGATAGTACTCGCACTGCTGATGAAGTCAACGAGACCCCTTCCACCCCGGGTGGAGATAGTACTCGTCGTGTCGCTGCAAATAAGGCTCTGTGGCCTCTCTGATATGTCACATACACTGGAGCACTGATAGGCTCAGTCTCAGGAACCTTGAACTGGTGTGAAGGCTCTGCCTCATCATGAACAACCTCGGGAGAAGGCTGTGGCGCTGCAAAGAACTCACGGGAAATGAACTCATCGCATGTGATGCCCTGCTGTGCGAGCTGATGTGCCACCATGATCTTGATGAGCGCGTAATGGTAAATGCTGTTATGTTGCTGCGCTGGGGTCTTCTTCTGCACAAGGACCGTCATCCGCTCTATGTTACGGTACATGAAATATGGAATTCTCATCAACCGCACTCTCGTGAAATGCATCAACAGTCGGATGTGATACGCATACAAGCGTGAAAAGCGCCCTTCACAACTGAAGTACCTGATGATAAGTTTCATCAATGGTGCATACTCTTCCTTCAGAAAACGGAATGAAAAAACCCTGCTCAACTGCCTCAAATATCCAGGTCTGATGTAAGGCTCATAATAAGCTCTATCCAGCTGCTGTCTCTTATTCCACTCCTCTCCAATGTTCGGTATCCCGGTCGCCTCAGAAATAGTCTCTGGTGTCAAAATGAAGTTCACTCCAGCAATATTTACACGACCATTATGCAAATGTAGTACAAATAGGCGGGCTAACTCATGATGATGTTGAGTTCGGGCAATCATCTCACAATAATGGAAACATGACTGACGCAGAAAACAATCCATTGCAAGCGGACAAGCCTGCAATTGGGTCAAAGAAGTGGGCTCCTCCCTGACATGCCTGCCACTTTTGTGAGATCTCCTCGGTACATTAAGCTCTGCTCTAGAATCACTGTCCTGCTCATATCTTGTTCATATGGTGAATCTGTCTCTGACATGGTGCTGAAAATGTGTTTGTCAACTGTGTGTTTGGTTGGTCAGAAAATGAGCAATTGGTGTATCTGTTTTAATGCCAAATGTGTCACATGTATATCAGGGTGCTATAGGAAATATCACAGTGGGAAAAGGACTGTCAAATTGTGAGGACAACCACTGTTTTGAGGGACTTAGGAATTTGGGGATTTATAGGTGATTTAGGAAAAGGTAATAGTAATGAGGGGAGTTTTTAGGAGTAGGAGTGCAATGAAAAAGTATACTTGGGTTCAAGGATATTGAAACAGTCCTTGAATCTTTGGTAATCAGGATTTAATTAATGATATGAAGTGGTGAGAGGTGATAGGGTTTGGGGGTTCAACACATGAACATAAATGGGAATAAGGGATATGGGAAAGTGGGTAGTGATATCACAATGGGACTGTGATATGATAATATGGCAGTGACAATAGTGATGAAATAGGAGAGAGACTTTGGGACTGCGGTGTATAATGTGACAAGACTAGTAGTGACAACAATGATAATCAATGGCAGGAGCATACATATCAATGAAATGAGAGTTTAAGCACCAAAATTCACGTTTTGAACCACCTCTCTTTAAACCCTTGGGAGCAAATTTTGATGTGGATATAGGGTTAAATATTTCACCATTCAAACACCAATATCTTCACTTCTAAACCACAGCACCATAGTTTAAAATCATTGAACGGGCTTGGACAAAATTACTTGGAGAAGATAGCACTGAACCAAATCGAATTTTCACCGAGTGGAATTGATTTTCGGCCTTAGGGCTCTAAGCGCCGCGCGCAGACCCAGTGCGCCGTGCTGGTTTGGTGTGTCATGCCTGTGGAAATTAACACTGCGTCTTCCGGCTCAATGCGCCGCGCCTCTTTTGTGTGCACCTTGCCTCTCTTCACACACAGTCACGACCCTTCTAAAATGCAGTTTGTTCTCCAATCTTTAAAATTCGACTTCTTCTTTGCATTTTATGAATATTTCCTAATGAAAATGGTTTAAATAGCCTTGAGAAATATCTTGCAAAAGATGGCTTTGATTTTTTCTTCCTCCAAACCCATTTTGTAATGTTTTTTATTTTGGCACTTTATCATTTAATGAAACTCTGTCTTTTGGCTTTTTTCACTAACTTTCTAAATTTGAAATGATGAACTTGGTTGTTTTTGCAGGGATATTGGTGTTGATCTTTGGCAAAGGAGAACCAGAGTTCGCTTTGAAATTTTCATGGTGGGAAAAATACATAATTATTACAAAAATGAATTTGACAATTTCTTGTTCAAAACAGAGTTTTGAATCAAGAAATGTCCTCTCGAGCATGTTTAATGATGAAAATTTTGAATTGAGAACTTCTTTGAAAACCATCCTCATGGCCTGCGGGCATTTATTGAGCATGTCAAAAGACTAAACCCTAGACTCAGAAAATAAAAGACTCTTTTTGACCACAATAATCATTTATGACTGTGAATGACATGAACTGAACTTTGACGATTTTGGAGAAATTTTGACTAACCCAGCAGGTACAAGCATGAGGGAAACAAGAAAACCAAACCCTTCCGTCAGTCAATGGCATGCCCCTAACGGAATGCAGATGAATGAGCGGAATGAGACACCTAAACAATGAAATGCAAATAGAGAAATGATCTCTGACGGAGGGCTGTAAAGACCGACTCTAACATTAGCTCCAATGGGGATGGTAGCTCCTTGGAGGTGCCAAGAACGGCAGATCTTTGGGAGAGCAGACCAGTGCCTTTGTTCATTGGGCCATGGAATCCATTATTTGACAAAACAACTCAAGACTGTTGACTGAATTTATTTGAATGAAATTTTAACTTAAACTGACTCAACTCTAAAAACAGAAATGACTGAAACAAACAGACTCAAATCAAAACTGAAATCCTTCTTCAGGATTATAGCCTTCGCTTCGGGCCCCATACTGAAGAAAAGACTACAGTGCACACTTACAATGAAATTGAAAAACAGTGGTATATACAATGGCAATGAAACTGCAGAAAATACTCAAAAATGGTAGCGCTTGAGCAGCCGACCATTGATCGGCCCTCTTGGACAGTCTTCACCATTCATCTCCTTCAAAAGAAAGGCGTTCTGACCTCGATATGCTACAATCTTGAATGGACCTTTCCAGAGGTTCTCAAACTTACCGTGTTTACCTTTGTCTTCATTCCTAGCATCCCACTTCAGTACCACCTCTTCCAACTGGAATTTATCTGCCTTCGCTTTCCTGTCATAGATATTTTTGATTCTTTCCTGCAAATTAAATGTATTCTGGAAGACTTCTTCTCTCGTTTGCTGCAAGTGAATCATCTGATTTATCCTTCTCTGCATATGACTTTCTTCACTATCAGCTTCTTGAAGAAGCTTGACCACCGGAACAGCAAGTGATGTAGGAAAAACTGTATCTACTCCATAAACCAACTCGAAAGGAGACATACCAATTGACTTCTTTTGACTTACCCGATCAGCCCATAGCGCATTCACCAGCTTCTTATGCCAACTCTTCTTATTGATGTCCAACAAATTTTTAATGATATTGACTAGAGACTTATTGGAAGATTCCGCCACACCATTTCCTTGTGGATGATAGGCAGTTGAATGCCCCAAAATGATTTTATACTTTGCACAAAACTCAATCATTTTCCTTGATTTAAAAGCCGCTGCATTATCTGTGATCAATTTACCCGGGCAACCAAAACGGGACAAAATGTTGTTCTCAAGTAAAGAAATAATTACCGAATCGGTGGCTTGTCTTGTGGGCACTGCTTCGATCCATTTCGTAAAGTAATCGGTGGCTGTTAGAATCCATCTATGCTGTCCTGAGGAAGGAGGATGGATTTCCCCGATGAAATCCAAACCCCACTGCTGGAAAGGGGCGCTTACCTCGATAGGCTTGAGTGGCAATGGCTGTAATTTCTGTCTTCCTTCGAAAATCTGGCACTCATGGCAGCCTTTAACTATTTTATAGACATCAGTAAACAATGTCGGCCAATAGTACCTAGCTCTCAAAATCTTATTGGCAGTTGTCTTCCAAAAATGATGATCGCCGCAGTCACCTTTGTGGAAATCTTCCATTACCTTCTTCGCTTCTTCCTCCACCAAACAATTCAATAACACACCACCTGGATCCTTCTAATAAAGTGCAGAATTCAAAATACAAAATTTTGCAGCTTTCAGTTTCAAGGTCCTACCTTTGTTTCTGGTCATGCCGGGTGGTGATGACAAATTTTGAAGAACATAAATGATATCTGAATACCATGGGGAATCAACAAAAATTTCCGATACCTGAAGTGGCGAATTCTCCTCATCTTCATCAGACATAGCAGCGATCAGATTTATGTCTAATGCGTGCAAATTGGATTCAGCCATAAGTTTTGCCAGCCCCTGTCCCTTGATCAGTTTCGTGGGCTTTATTTCCACATCATATTCCAGCAAAGCTGCTATCCACTTACCACGTCTTCCTTCCGGATCAGTCTGTACTAAAACATCTTTCACGGTAGCGTTAGGAACATAAGCTAAAATATGGGAATGCAGAATGTATACCCGGAAATCCTTCAATGCCTTTACCAGTGCCAAAGCTTGTTTCTCAATGATGTTGTATTTCAGGACTGCATCTCTAATAGTTCGACTGAAAAACGCTATGGGCTTCTCATTTCCATCTCTTTTTTGCATTAACAAAGCTTCCATGGTGTGTTCCGAAGTGAAGGAAAACAAAATGAAATCTTGTGTGTAATCCGGGCTGATTAACACCGGAGCTGAAGATAGTGCCAACTTCACCAAATCAAAGGACTTTACCGCATCTTCCGTCCACTTCACTTGGCTATCCTTTTTCAGCATATTTGTTATTTCTCTCAAATGCTCAGCAAGGTTAGGGACATGTTGTACGGTACAACAACCCCCCATTTTTAACTTGTTCACATCAAATAAGTTTATGCATTTCTGTTGATATGGATAATTTGTCTCAAATTGTTATGTATCTCTATTCTTATGGATTTAACTCTGATTTCTGAGTAACGATTTGCTTAGAAATCTGCCTTACAAAACTGATTTTTTTTAAATAATAATATGTTGTGAATTTCTTCCACATATTATTGTTTAATTATTGGCTTGATTGATTTGATAATCAATATCATTTTTGTGAATTTCTTCTGGAGTGTTGTTGATTTATTATTTCAGTCAAATGGTCTCAATAGAATATGTTTTGGTACTCACAAATGTGAGCTAAATTGAATTTTTTCGTTGGTTTGACATTAATTAAAAGCCAGACATATTTTAATCCTCATTACTTAATTATTTTGCTCTTAGTTGGGTTAGATTTTCATCTACCTAATTGAGATAGGATTTAGATTAGTTTCTTTTTGCTTGCATTATAGAATAAGTTTGCAATTAGATTAATTTCTACATTCTTTTAATTCCTCTTCTCGAAGAGGCAAAATCTTAGTTGTGGTTTGGCTGAACCCAAATCAGCTTAAGGGTCATTTTCTTGCTTGATCAACAAGAAGAATTGATCTGATATCCCTGTCTATTGGTAGTTAAGGACACATCATAAACCAATAGCGATAGGGAAAAGGTAACTGGACCTAGTTAAACCAGTCGGAGCCACTATCATAAACGGAAAAGGAGCTGCATTAAGGTCCGGACCGGGTGGTTATCCCCCAATGTTGTAGCAGCGATTTTCGAGGCTTCAACAGGACAAAATGACGCAGAAAGTTCATTTTACCGTTAAAAGAATGAATTTCTTTCTTGTTCCTAGGAGGGTCAATTTGCTGGATTGCTTCAACACGTGCCGGATCAATACGAATGCCATCTTTGGAAATAATGTGACCAAGTAACTTACCGTCATCCATGGCGAATAAGCTCTTCTTAGGATTAATCAAGACACCATATTTTCTGCACTTCTGAAAAAACAACCTTCAAGTGATGCATGTGCTCTTCATCTGAATTGGAAAACATCGTTAAATCATCAAGGTATATAACAAGGAAAACATCTTTTTCATTCGCAAAAGCCATGTCCATCGCCCACTGGAAAGTTGCACCAGCATTCTTCAAACCAAATGGCATCTTGGCATAGTGAAATGTCCCCCACGGAGTGGTGAAGGTTGTTTTGTCACTGTCGTCCTCATGGACCAAGATTTGGTTATATCCAGAATACCTGTCGAGTAATGACATTCGAGATGCACGCACTACTCGCTACAATATATGATCCATCTTAGGCAATGGATAATTGTCCTTCAATGACACCTTGTTCAAATTTCTGAAATCAATACACAATATGATCTCACCTGTCTTTTTCCGCACTGGCACTAAATTTGAAATCCAATCAGAAAATCTAATAGGAACAATGATTCCTGCTTTGTACAACCTTTTTACCTCCTTCTCAATCGATGGCAGCAATTTCGAATTGATTCTTCTTAGCTTTTGTCGGAAAGGCTTCTGATTAGGCTTAATTGGGATAGTATGCTGGATGATATTGGTGTCATACGTCTTTAAATCTGAGTAATCCCAAGCAAAAGCATCAGCAAATGAAGACAACAAACTCACATATTCAGCTCTTACCTTCGGTGACAATGACTTGGATAACTTTACCATTTTGGGGTTTTCAACTGTCCCAATATTTACATCCTCTACTCCTTTTTCAGTCGGTCGTAAAGTTGGTTTCTTGGCCACATCATCTTGATCGAAGAGTTCTTCTAAAGGTATCAAACCTTTAGGAATAATGTTATCTTTCAGCTGTAACACTTCCATTTGATTAACTTGAACATCATCACCATCATCAAATTCCATATCGATTGAGGTATCTTTGAACTTACCTTTACTTTGCAGAAAATCATTAATCTCATCATCATCTTGGAAAACTTGCCAACATCTTTGATTATCCGGGATGGTAGGACAGTGCTTGACATGGATCTCAAATTTATTAATTGAATTCATTGGGATTTTCAAGTTACTTGCTGCCTTGGCAAGCGCATCTGCAATTCCATTTTGAATGCGAGGAATACAAGTCAAGGTGTAATCTGAAAACTGCTTCAAAATATCAAGGACAACGTTCCAATAAGCCCGCATACGTGGATGTTTCGTTTGATATTCTCCCTTTACCTGCTTAATCACCAATTCGGAGTCGCCATATACCGCAATTCTCTTAGCTTTCAGCTTTCTAAGAATCTTTAGGCCAGCAATCAGAGCTTCATACTCAGCTTCATTGTTCGAACAATCAAATGCTAACTTGTAAGAACATACCCGTACATTGCTCGGTATCTTTTTTGGAGCGGAAGTACCCAAATTCCAATCCCAGCACCATCACTGCCCACGGCACCATCGAAGTCCATGGTCCATAGACCCTCTTCATCATCCTCTAAGTGTTGAAATTGCGGTAGATCTGTTTTTCCTGCTTGCTGTCCACTCTCTTTAGCTGATTGCTCAATTGTGATTTCCGGTAGCTGCCTTTCTTTCTGTAAAATTTCTCTGAAATTCTCGGTAATCTCTGGGATATCTTCTTCTTGAACTAACTGACTATCTACATCATTAAAACTATCGGCAAACAAAACAAAAGACTCTAGATCTGTATGTACATAATTAAGTGGATGATTAACCGGTTTCTCCTTAATGGTAATCATATACTTCATTTTTTGTTCCCGATACAACTTTCTCATTTGGCCAAACACGGGAATTGTCGCATAGGAGAAATCTAACTGTAATGTCCATTTCAATTTTTCTCCCCAAGATCTAGAAAGAAACATACCAAATCTCGGAGGAATGTCTGCTACAACAACGTCCATCAAAACATTCTTTGTAGGAATCTGATCCAAACTTACAACCAAGTCTTTAATGAGCCCAATACATCTCACTCTGCTAGAATCAAATGAATAAATATTGTGGTACTTCCTGGTAATGTCTAAACCCAACTTTTCCATGATTGCTTTCGGCATAAGATTATGGGAAGCACTGGAATCGAACATGGCGTTATGCAACACAAACTCATGCAACCAAAGACTGATATAAAAAGGAGGGACTTCGATGTCCAGAGACTCACCATCTAAAGCTGGTCCAAATATCAGTTCCGGTTGATCATCTTCAATATTCACCATGTCAAACATGGGATCGAAATTCAAAATTCTAGAAACCTGACCTTTATAACTGCTGTTCCTCATTAGTTCAGTCAAGGGAATAGATACCTTCAATTTCGAAATCTCATTCTCCAAACTAAAAGCTGAAGTCTTTTCGATCTCTTTCGCTGGAACCTCTTTTTTCTCAGCCTTCTCTCTCGATGCATTTGGCTGATTTGATTTTTCTGCTGATGACGACTTAGTGGCAGCGGGATCAACTACCTCTTTTGCTTTCTTTTGTGCAATAGGTGAATCATTTTTAGGCGCTGAAACTTCCTTCCTCTTCTGAATTGGATTGACTGGTACATCTCTATTTATAAGAGAGTATTGCTTCTGCTGAGTTGACAATGCATTCATGTAACCTCTTTGATACTCATCTGACTCCTCCTCAAGGGCTGCATCATTTGCTAGGATAAAATCCTCATCTCTTTGTACCGCTGAACTTTCTGCATACTCATCATCTTCGATGATATAAATGGGAAAATATTCAGGAGTAAAGAAATGATTTTCCTCCCCCACTACATCATCTTCGTCATCTGAATCCTGACCAACAAAATTCTGCTGAAGAGGTGTCTTTACTTGCTGCTGGACTGCTGGTTCTTGTGCTCGCTGTTCTCGTTGCTTAATCCTGAATTGGGGCTGCTACTGACCACGGAAGTTAGGATTCCAAACTTGTGGTTCGGGCTTATCAATAGTGAGCCTTTCGAACATCTTTCCCATTTCACGAAGTATCTTATCTGTAGATGTAGAAGCTTCTTATTTTATCACAACTTTCTTCTCGGCTTTCAGTCTAGCTCTCTTATCATTCAATTTTTCCTCAACACTCACGGCAATCTTCTGCATGTCCTCTAAAGTAGGCGGATCTCTATCTCGTAATGAATAGGCCATCTCTGGATCAAAACCATCCGGGAATTTTAACAAAGCTGACTTCTTAGAAGGCCTCAAGTCATCAGGAATTGCATTATACATCGTATTAAATTTGATAATATAGTCTTGGACGGACTCACCAGGATTGCGCTTGATCTTAGTATACTCAGAAGTGATTTGCAGCGGATCTTTCTTCATCTCCCACCAATCTAGAAACTGTGTCTGAAGCTCTTCCAATGTATTAATACTTCCGAGCTGTAAATCTCTGAACCACTTGCGTACCTCACCTCCAAAAGTTTGGACAAACAGTCTCATGGAGACATTTTCTTCATCAATTTCATGCAGGTCCAAAAAGTTTGTCATTCTAAAAATATGCTACTGAGCGGGCACACTTTGAGGAGTACCATCAAACAAAGGAATTTTACTCTGATAATCAGTGGGCATAGGATCCAAATTTGCTGGCAAAACGAGGGGCGTGAATCTAGCAGCCATGGCTCTTGGTGGATTTATGATTTGTCTCAGAGAAACGGGTGGAGTGGGAGCAGTAGGTGTTCAAGGTGTATGTGGAGGAGATGGAGGAGGAACTACTGCTGATTTCTGATCAGATATCAATGGTTGCACTGGAATGGTAGGAATAAAAGAAGGCTCAGCGTGAACTTGTGAATCAGATGTAACTATTGATGGACCAAGAGTTTCAGAAGCAGATTCTATGAATTTCGGAATATTCGTTGCCACAATGGAGTTTTGAAGATTCAGAATGTAATTATCAATGGATCGATTAGCTTGTTCAACCTCAAGGTACTTAATGAATTCGAGAATTATGACGGTAGAACTTGTAGCACTTTCAGATTTGGTTTCAAACAAGGATAACTCGAACTGATCATCAAACTAAATGTCTTCGATGTATTCAAATACAGTAGGGTATGAATGAGATTTAAACAGAGGAAACACAGGAGCTTCTCGATGGAAAATTCTTGGAATCAGATTGGGATTCTCATACACTGGAGGCGGATTAGGATCAGGATTCGATCTAGTATGTCTCCTAGAAGCCAGTGTGTTGATCTATTAAAAAATTAAAGGACAAAAAAATCTATTCAGCCTGTCAAATTCTAGACTCAATCATCCAAAAGTCCATAACGATGTAATATACTGGGGTAACTCACAAGGCAAATGTCTCGTTCACAAGCTAAACCGGAGATCGACTGAAGCAACGTTTATCTACTACCGCTAATGCAAGGCAAAAGCATTTCGAAAGCTACCTGGCATGACTTCAGACTCCGTCTGTAACTTATGAAGCAAATAACATCAACAAGAAAACCGTTTTCTCCCCAGTATGGTCGCCACTATGTTAGTTCCCAAATCCACCTTAGGCTGAAATAAGGCAGAAGAAGGACAACACCAAACCATGCTCAGCCTCGTAGCTAGCCCTACGAGGACAGGAGAGGGCTCTCTCTAGGTCAATCTCAATGAAAATGTTCAAAGGGGCTTGAGATGACTAAAAAAACAACTGATCTTAGGCTAGATAAACAAATAGGAGGGTTTGACTTTGATTTTTTAGGGATTTTTTGTTGGAAAAAGGGAAAATCACTTTTTGGGCTTGGGGATGAGGCCAAATCTTGTAGAGTTCAAGTTGGGGCAGGGTAGGCAACGGCTTTGATGTCTTAGATCGAGTGAACGGATGGAAAATACTGCTGAGGAGCTGAAGAGGGAAAGAGAGTGCAAGGATCCTCTTCAAACTGACGAAAACATATAAAACTAAACAAAAGTCTAAGGCAGAGCACCAGCAAATCAATGAATTCTACCTCAAATACTCATTTGTTTAATTCAAAAGCATAGAGAAGGGGAAATGGCATACATATAACATTAATGAGACTTAAAATAACATGAGAATAACATCATCAAAACTCAGAAGCCACAAGGATCCCAACAAGTGCTGCAAAACTCTGGTCTTTCCTTTGCCAAAAACTGAAAATGTATGTACAAAGAGGTGCCAAACTTTTCCCAAGTATCCAACCCTAAAAATGTCTCAGAAAATACAATATATAGACAAGTCTAACCCCTTCCCATGCCTATAGGGGTCGAGCTCATGCTTCTAGGAGCAGTTTGAACCAATTCTAAACAAGGAGCTAAAATCTAGGCAGCCAAACAACTTGCCTCTATATGCTAGGAAACTGATCCATTCACCTAATTTTCACCTTTTAGTGAATGAATCATCTAGAAAAATTAAATACATGCCAAAATTACATCATGTTTACCATATTAAATCAAGCTAGATCAAAAATTACATCAAGAGGTGAAACTAGTCAAAACTGGCCGAATTCCTGAGCTGGAAAGTGAAAAATAGGCTGAATTCCTCTATGCGCCGCGCTACTTTGGACCTATTTTTGGAGCACCTAACGAAGTCCAAATCATGCTCATGATAGCTCGCTGGAAATCCCTGGATGTCTGTTATCCAACCCAAATGGAATTTTTCAATTTCGAGCTCATTTGCCCCTCCAAAACTTCAATATCCCAAAAGTACTTCCTGCTGGTGCAAAAGGTGGCAGAAAGGTGATTTTCATGGTGTTTTGGCCCTTAAGACCACCCAGAATTTGATGAAATGCTTCGGCCATTCCTAAGCATGCATAAATTACCATGAGAAATCCAAAAATATCAAGTTTTCCTCCATAAGGTGTCCCAATCATAAGCGCGCGTCGGGAGGCGCAACGCGTCGGACGGAAAAACCTGTTTTGCAACCAAAATTTTCAAAAATGAAAAAAATATTCTCCAAATTTGCTGAAATTTGGAGTGAAGGTCTCCCATCATGTCTCATGCTCAGCCAAGGAAGCATCGGCCAAGATTCGGAGTGGATCCGGCCTCTTTCGACGTTTCAGTGCCTTTCTCAGTCTTGCTTTCAGGATCTTCATTTTTGCTCTACAAACGTGTGTGCGGGCCCAATAGTGATTCTTCATATGTCTGAGCATGTCTTTGTCCCTGTTGGCCTATGCCAAGAGCTTCTCCAGATGAATTTTGACATGCGTAAGGTAAGTCTCTCGCTCAAACGGTGTCATGTCACCTGGTCTCTTCCGGGCCAATTATCGATCTTCACGGATTTGCCGCAACTCTACAAGTGTGTGCTGATCCTCCAGCTGTTTATTGCGCTGCTCTAAGTAATCTATCACCCACTGAGCTCTCTGCAATTTCTCAGTCAGCGTGTCAATCTCAGCCTTTTTTTCCTGGATGATCTCTTTCAGTTTCGAGCTAGGAGAGCTCGCATCAACATCGATCAAAAAAAAATCAATATCTTGGCCTCCCGAGGGGCCCTCACCGTGCCACAGGCCTCTTGCCTCTGCCCGAACCGTACCGTGCTGCGTACAAGCAGACCCCTTCCACACCATGTGGAGACAGTACCACGCCGCCGATGAAGTCAACGAGACTCCTTCGGCACTCGGTGGGAGATAGTACTCGTCGTGTCGCCTAAATAGGCTCTGTGGCCTCTCGATATGTCACACACATTGGAGCACCGATAGGCTCGGGGCCTCAGTGGAACTCGGAATCGGGTGTGAAGAAGGCTCATCATGAACAACCTCGGGAGAAGGCTGTGGCGCTACAAAGAAGTCACGGGAAATGAACTCATCCCATGTGATGCCCTGCTGTGCGAGCTGATGTGCCACCATGATCTTGATGAGCGCGTAATGGTAAATGTTGTTATGCTGCTGCGCTGGGGTCTTCTTCTGCACAAGGATCGTCATCCGCTCTATGTTACGGTACATGAAATATGGAATGCTCATCAACCTCACTCTCGTGAAATGCATCAACAGTCGGATGTGATATGCATACAAGCGTGAAAAGCGCCCTTCACAACTGAAGTACCTGATGATAAGTTTCACCAATGGTGCATACTCTTCCTTCAGAAAACGGAATGGAAAAACCCTGCTCAAATGCCTCAAAGATCCAGGTCTGATGTAAGGCTCATAATAAGCTCTATCCAGCTGCTGTCTCTTATTCCACTCCTCTCCAATGTTTGGTATCCCGATCGCCTCAGAAATAGTCTCTGGTGTCAAAATGAAGTTCACTCCAGCAAGATTTACACGACCATTATGCAAATGTAGTACAAATAGGCGGGCTAACTCATGATGATGTTGAGTTCAGGCAATCATCTCACAATAATGGAAACATGACTGACGCTGAAAACAATCCATTGCAAGCGGACAAGCCTGCAATTGGGTCAAAGAAGTGGGCTCCTCCCTGACATGCCTGCCACTTTTGTGAGATCTCCTCGGTACATTAAGCTTTGCTGTAGAATCACTGTCCTGCTCGTATCCCTGTTCATATGGTGAATCTGTCTCTGACAAGGTGCTGAAAATGTGTTTGTCAACTGTGTGTTTGGTTGGTCAGAAAATGAGCAATTGGTGTACCTGTTTTAATGCCAAATGTGTCACATGTATATCAAGGTGCTATAGGAAATATCACAGTGGGAAAAGGACTGTCAAATTGTGAGGACAACCACTGTTTTGAGGTACTTAGGAATTTGGGGATTTATAGGTGATGTAGGAAAAGGTAATAGTAATGAGGGGAGTTTTTAGGAGTAGGAGTGAAATGAAAAAGTATACTTGGGTTCAAGGATATTGAAATAGTCCTTGAATATTTGGTAATCAGGATTTTATTAATGATATGAAGTGGTGAGAGGTGATAGGGTTTTGGGGTTCAACACATGAACATAAATGGGAATAAGGGATATGGGAAAGTGGGTAGTGATATCACAATGGGACTATGATATGATAATATAGCAGTGACAACAATGATGAAATAGGAGAGAGACTGTGGGACTGCGGTGTATAATGTGACAAGACTAGTAGTGACAACAATGATAATCATTGGCAGGAGCATACATATCAATGAAATGAGAGTTTAAGCACCAAAATTCATGTTTTGAACCATCTCTCTTTAAACCCTTGGGAGAAAATTTTGATGTGGATATAGGGTTAAATATTTCACCATTCAAACACCAATATATTCACTTCTAAACCACAACACCGTAGTTTAAAATCATTGAACGAGCTTGGACAAACTTACTTGGAGAAGATAGCACTGAACCAAATCGAATTTTCACCGAGCGGAATTGATTTTCGGCCTTAGGGCTCTAAGCGTCGTGCGCAGACCCAGTGCGCCGCGCTGGTTTGGTGCGCCGCGCCTGTGGCAATTAACATTGCGTCTTCCGGCTCAATGCGCCACGCCTCTTTTGTGTGCGCCGCGCCTCTCTTCACACACAGTCACGACCCTTCTAAAATACAGTTTGTTCTCCAATCTTTAAAATTCGACTTCTTCTTTGGATTTTATGAATATTTCCAGATGAAAATGGTTCAAATAGCCTTGAGAAATATCTTGCAAAAGATGGCTTTGATTTTTTCTTCCTCCAAACCCATTTTGTAATGTTTTTTATTTTGGCACTTTATCATTTAATGAAACTCTGTCTTTTGGATTTTTTCACTGACTTTCTGAATTTGAAATGATGAACTTGGTTGTTTTTGCAGGGATATTGGCGTTGATCTTTGGCAAAGGAGAACCAGAGTTCGCTTTGAAATTTTCATGGCGGGAAAAATACATAATTATTACAAAAATGAATTTGATAATTTCTTGTTCAAAACAGAGTTTTGAATCAAGAAATGTCCTCTCGAGCATGTTTAATGATGAAAATTTTGAATTGAGAACTTCTTTGAAAACCATCCTCATGGCCTGCGGGCATTTATTGAGCATGTCAAAAGACTAAACCCTAGACTCAGAAAACAAAAGACTCTTTTTGACCAAAATAATCATTTATGACTGTGAATGACATGAACTGAAATTTGACGATTTTGGAGAAATTTTGACTAACCCAGCAGGTACAAGCATGAGGGAAACAAGAAAACCAAACCCTTTCGTCAGTCAATGGCATGCCCCTAACGGAATGCAGATGAATGAGCGGAATGAGACACCTAAACAATGAAATGAAAATAGAGAAATGATCTCTGACGGAGGGCTGTAAAGACTGACTCTAACACTACCAACATATATGGAGTCTCCCTGATGTGAAGTCCCAATTATACCAGACACTGTTTGGAGTGGGAGCCCCATCCAGAGTATCAACCCGACCACCATAACAAAAAGGTTTGTTTTGGTTTCAAAGGAGACAAGATTATATACATAAACCTCGAATAAGGAAGTAAGTTGACATTGTGAAACACCGATTGCAATGTGTAAAAAGAGAGCTTCATGAGCGAGAGACAAAAGTGAGTCTTTGGAAGGAAGTAATAGTACTAGCCTAAGAGAGACACACGAGAGCATAAAAATTTTCATTAGCAAAATTGTTCACATAACGATTGTAAAGCGAATACAACACACATTCAACAAGATAAATACCAAAGCCACCAAGATAGTTCAATTTCTCCAGTACATATGAACACAACATATATCATAAAAATACCAAGAATAGTCCTAAAACATTTTCCATACATGCATGAAAATATTTTGGCTCATTGAATTTCAGTTAGGTAAATGATCCAAGTACACAGTTACAATGGTGATGCACTAATTCCAGTAGTGGAACATTAAGTCACTTCTTGCTTTTCCAAAGAATATGTTTCTCTCTTATGCGAAGTGGAGAAGCCAAGACTAGCTCTCCAAAGCCTAAGCCTCAAAAATCCTTTTTCTTGAGTTATGGTGTTTCTTTTATGAGAAGAGGAATGACCTTTCATATCCCCATGACTCTTGAGTTTCCTGTTGATTTCTGGTAGCATTGGATGTGCTCTAGCCTCAAGAATTTGCAGGGAGGCTAGGACATATGCATTCCACAATAACCAGAAATCATATTTGGAAATTCCACCCGGAGACTGTTTAACTAAATTAATTAATTATTTTTCATGGATGCCTAAGTCTAAACTTAAGAAATTAAAATAATTAAAGGGTATTAATTAAATTGGGTGTGAATATTCTAGAAAAAGACCGATATCATGTCAAGATAATATGAGCCGTTGATTAGGATCTAATATGGGCTGTTGAAATTTCAACGCGAATATTATAAGAAGGAACTTGATGGGCATTTGGAAGACACACTAGGCAGGTAGTCAATTTCCCAAGCAGATCTATTTTCTCACTGGTTGAAGTTTGGCAAGAGAAAATAGAATCAGAGGGACAGATGCAGGTGAGAGAGAGAGAGGGGTTATCGACAACAGTCAAGAGTGTAGGAAATGATAGGAAGAGGCAATACAGAAGATGGATGCAGATCAGTAGCGTAGAGGCAGTGATGTAGGAACTGCGAAGAGGGTGACGTAGTGCGGCTAGTGTGAGGGCACGAGGTCCTCTTAGGGGTCAGAATTTCACTGTGGAGCGTGAGAAATTTGTTTGTAAATTTATCTCAGTGATTCTTCTTATATTATTCTATCAATATATCGTACATGAGATTTTTCTAAAGATTAATAAAAGAAACCCTCATCTACTGCACCGGGTTTCTCGCATTGGATTTTTCCAGGGACAATTGTCTAAAAATAACTGTGTCATTGTGTTTATTACTGTTTTAGTATCTTCATTACATTTATTTTCGACAGTAATTTATTTGTGAAGACTGTAGTGTATGTATTTCGATACTTTTCGTAGATAATTGCAAATAATTTGTTTTAGTAAATTAATAAATAGAAGAAATATTAGCAGCTGTTGCAGAGGGATTCATAATTTCTAAATTTGCACATGGTTTCAGAGCTAAACAGGAGGCAAGAGAAATCTAGAGTAAACGAAAAAGGAAGCAACACAAAAAATGTGTGAGCAGCTTCTCCAAGTCCCCAGAGGTTGCGCATTCCATTTGGCCAGAAGGTCAAGTTTCGAGGAAAAATTCATTTCTCTGAGAGAGTCAATAGGGATATCAAAATTTGTAGATCGAAGATTGTCAGAGGCAGAGGGAGAAACACTATTTCTTTTGCAAAGCAGATCTCCAACTAAAATGCAGTATTTTGCAGTTGCAAGATCAATGTTGGGAAGGAGGATAACACAGAACAACATGGATAGTCAAGATGTTTCAGAATTATCTTCCATATTGGAAGAATAATTCACATGTTTTTCAAGTTCGACGTCAACGGGTGTTTGGTATATTGATAGCGGGGCTTCAACTCACATGTTTCAAGTACAAGAACACTTCTCAAGCTATCAAGAAGAGAAAATGGACTTCCATATCACTATAGGAAATATAACGAAGTGTACTCCAGTAGGGAGAGGCACCATAGCGTTTCAGATGGAAGCAGGAACCAGCATCAAAGCCACTAATGTGATGCATGTGCGAGGATTAGGAATGAATATGATTTCAGTGTCCCAATTATATGACCATGGTTATGATGTATACTTCACAGGAAGGAAGGTGTATGTCTAACATCTTGGCTGGAATAAGATGACACAAATTAGAGCTCGAAGCAAAAGATTGTATAGACTGAAGCTTGAGTCTCCAATGACACTAATAGGCAGTAATCATAATGGTGAAAAGGAACTAAATGAACTGTGGCATAGGCGAATGGGACATTTACACCATGGAGCACTAAGGATGCTCAGAGAGACTATTACAGGAGTTGTAGTCCTCAGTACTGAGCATGATGATGTATGTAGAGGATGCATACTAGGGAAGCACGCTAAGGAATTTTTTCCTAAAAGTGATAACAAAGCTAGTTATGTATTGGGATTGATACACTTTGATATTTGTGGCCCAATATCCATGAGAGATCTTCGAGGTGGTGAGTAATTTGTCAAAATTATTGATGATCACTCTAGAAAAACTTGGATCTATTTCTTAAAGACCAGGGATGAGGGCTTTGATTAGTTCAGAGAGTTCAAGGCTCTCATAGAAAACATGACATGGAAAAAGATAAAGGTATTGTGTTCAGATAATGGTGGAGAATATACGGATAAAGACTTCAACGATTTCTGTGTAAAGGAGGGCATCAAAAGGGAGTGTAAAACTCCTTATAATTCACAACATAATGGAGTAGTGGAGTGGAAGAATAGAACAATCGTCGGGGGAGAAAATACTGTGTTATATGACCACGATTGCCTAGATTCCTATGGGTATAGGCATGCAACACAATGATGTATATTTAGAATATAACTCCTCACAGAGCACTGGGGAAGAAAATGCCTGAAGGGGTCTTCACAGGGAAAAAACTGGAGGTTAGTCATCTTAGGATATTCGGGAGTGTGGCATTTGTCACATTCCAAACGAGAAGTGTAGTAAGGAGGATCAGATTGTAGAAAAGGGGTACCTTGTAGGGTATAACAATACCTCAAAAGCATACAAAATCTACATTCCTAGCAGCAAGAAAATTTTAGTAATGCGA
The DNA here is from genome assembly GCA_034641835.2 of Pinus albicaulis. Taxonomy (NCBI): domain Eukaryota; kingdom Viridiplantae; phylum Streptophyta; class Pinopsida; order Pinales; family Pinaceae; genus Pinus; species Pinus albicaulis. The sequence goes on along the minus strand of CM076583.1, from coordinate 1,303,840,644 downwards.
GATGCAAAGTTCATGGAAGATAGAGCCTTCAGAAAATCTCGAGAGATGCCAGCAGAAGATCAATCAACAAATGTTCCACTTTTCTAACAACAATAGGGGTAGTAGTGAGGAAAAGTAGGAGGACATACACTAGGATCGAGTACAGTGACTAGCACCAGTATTTCCTCAGGAGTAGGAGACCCATGAAGTTCTTAGTAGATGGAACAACGGGAACAGGAGAAGGAGTTGATTGAGCCTCCCACCACCAGTGGTAGAGCCAGTAGGGAAGTTCGGTAGAGGTACGCAGAGGAGTTTGTCAGAGCTCCTAGAACTGACAACAGACAATGTAAAAAGCTTGAAAAATACCAAGCATTGGTAGCACAGGTTGAATAATCCTTTAGTTTTCAGGAAGGCATATAACACCAAGTGTGGGTGGATTACATGGTAGAAGAATACAGTTCTATCATGATGAATGATGTCTGGGAAGTGGTACCTAGAACAGAGGATAGATGAGTTGTAGGACCAAGGTAAATCTACAAGATCAAGTACGCTAAACATGGAAATTTTGATAAGTATAAGGCTAGGTTTGTGGCAAAGGGGTACACAAAAAGCGAAGGAATAGACTATGAAGATACCTTCTCCCCAGTAGCTAGATATACCTCTATCAGATCCGTTATATCCCTAGCAGCTCAGATGGGATGGGAGATTCACAAGATGAATGTCAAGACATCATTCTTAAATGAGCTGATAGAAGAAGAGGTGTATATAGAACAACATGAAGGCTTCGAGACTCATGAAAAGAGGACTCATGTGTGAAGATTAAAGAAATCCCTCTATGGGCTCAAGAAGGCACCCAGAGCATGGTATGGTCAGATTGATAGTTGTAGTAGTTGGGATTCATCACGAGTGATGTTGATCCCAATCTCTACTATTTGATGGTGGAGAATGAGCCACTTATTCTGGTATTATATGCAGATGAATTGTTTCTAACAGGGTCATTAGGGCTCATAAGGGACTACAAGAAGAATCTTGAAGCAAAATTCGACATGAAGGATATGGGGTTGATGCGTTATTTTCTAGGGTTGGAAGTTTGGCAAAAGAATGGGGATATCCTCCTTGGGAAAGGAAGATATGAAAATATTATAAAGAGATTCAGAATGTAGGATTGCCGACCCATGGCAACATCTATGATATCCAACTGGAAGAAAATAGATACATCAGGAGACATAGAATTAGACCCCACCTTGTACAGACAATTCATTGGGTCGTTCATGTATCTGGCAAACACTAGGTCAAACATTTGTTTCACTATCAACACCCTTAATCAATTCATGGTGGAACCGAAAAGGGTACATTGAGTAGCATCTAGGGACATTCTTAGATATGTGCGTGGAACAATCAGATATGGGTTGAAATACACTCGAGGATATGACATCAAATTGAGAAGATTCACAGATGAGGATTGGGCAGGTAGTTTAGTAGACCGGAAAAGTACCTCTGGGTAATGTTTCAATGTTGGATTAGGAATGATCTCTTGGTGCAGCAGGAAGCAGAAGTCAGTAGCTCTGAGCTCAGCAAAAGTAGAATATATGGCAACTAAAACATCAACATGCAGAGCTATATGGCTTAGAAAGCTACTTGTGAGTTTGTTCAGGAAGAGGATGGAAGCGATTAGTGTTTACTGCGATAATCAAAGTTGTATCAAGCTCTCTGAGAATCCAATATTTCATGATTGGTTGAAACATATTGATATCAGATTTCACTTTATCAAATATTGTGTTTAGTGTGGGGCAGTACAACTGCATTACTTCCCCACAGGAAGTCGGGTAGAAAACGTACTCACAAAGGCTCTAGGTAGAGCTAATTTTATCCATTTCAGGGAGCAAATAGGCATGGTGGAGAACTCGTTTTCATAACAGATGGATTCTCACTTGCAACAACAAGGAATGAGAGGGAGTTTCTGTGTAGATGTAGTAGTTGGCAACAATATGAAGGGTCAACAACAACACAAATGCAACATTTTCACAATAGTTGGAGGGCAGCAATGTCATACAACAGTAGCGTAGAGGGAGATGATGTAGAATCAAAGTGCTATTTCACTAGGTTCCATTACTAGAGAACATTCCTCGCTAAGAGGGAGTGTTGATTTCTTGTAGCATCAGATGTGCTCTAGCCTCAAGAATTTGTAGGGAGGCTAGGACATATGCATTCCACAATACCCAAAAATCGTTTTTGGAAATTCCACCCAGAGACAGTTTAATTAAAATAATTAATTATTTTTAATGGATGCCTAAATCTAAACTTAGGAAATTAAAATAATTAAAGGGTATTAATTAAACTGGGTGTGAATATTCTAAAAAAGGATGGAGATTGAGTCAAGATGATATGAGCCATTGATTAGGATCTAATCTGTGCCGTTGAAAGTTAAACGAGAAGATTATAAGAAGGAAATCTATATGCATTTGGAAGACACACCAGGCATATATTCAATTGCCCAAGCAAATCGATTTTCTCACTAGTTGAAGTTCGACAAGAGAAAATTGAATAAGAGGGAGAGTTATAGGTGAGAGAGAGAGGGTATCGGAAACAATAAAGAGTGCATTAAATGACATGAAGAGGAAATATGGAAGAGGGACACAGATTACCAGTGTAGAGGAAGTGACATAGGAATTGCGTAGCGGTTGACGCAGTGGGGATAACATGAGGGAAGCAAGTTCTCTCATGGGTTAGAATTTCACTGTGGAGCATGAGAATTTTTTTGTAAATTTATCTTATTGATTCTTCTTCTATTAATTTATCCATATATTGTACATGATATTTTGCTAAAGATTACTAAAAGAAACCCTCATTTGTTGCACTGGTTTTCCCGTATCACATTTTTCCGGGGACAATTGTCCAAAAATCACTGTGTCATTGTGTTTATTTCTATGCTAGTATCTTCCTTACATATATTTTTTGCAGTAATTGTTTTGTGATGTCTGTAGTGTATGTATTTCGAAATTTGTCGTAGATAACTGCAAATAATTTGTTTCAGTAAATTAATAAATAGAAAAAATATTAGCAGCTGCTACAGAGGGATTCATAATTTCCGAATTTTCACATTACCCTCATGACTCTTGGACTTCTATTATTACCTTTGGACTTCTATTCAACTCTTGAACTTCTAAATGACGTTTGGACTTATCTTAAAGACATTTTTCCCATATATGACTAAGTGATGTTTCATATTCTACATATGATTCTTGGACTTCCACACATTACATTTTGTCCTTTTCCTTGAATATAAATCATTAAATTCCACATTATGATGTGGCATGACATATGCACACATATTGACCATTATGATGACACTTGTACAAGTTACAACTTGACAATGATGACATAGACTTCATGATGAGGTAGCAATGCCAAGTTGTCGTGCTTGCTGCTTCATTTGGAATTCTTGATGGTAGATCTGATATATGCTTCATTTTAATGAAAAATCCACTTTTTTTCTAATCTTCACCCTCCATAGGGTCTTGGATCAGCTTTGGAATCCTCTGAGTCATAATTCAATGTATTCTTTCTATTGTGGTCCATAATCTTCCTGATGTCTCCATGATAGCTCTTTTGGTTCTTTATGCGTTTTCCTTGCTATCTGATTTGAACATTACCTCATCATGCTAAGAAGGTACTCATACCAATGAAAATCATTCATGACAAGGAAACACCAGTCTTAAAATAATCTATTCTATCATTATCTAGCTCATGCAATAATCATCTCATGATAGGTTTGTGAGAAGGTTAAAAGGAGGCTTGATTAGGAGAGCGTATTCAAACTCATCAGGGCTCACAAGAGGCGTTCAAGGTGTGCTTGTGTGCTCAAGCAAGAGAGAGAGAACTCAAGGGCGCAGGTCATAAGCATGAAGGAGAATCATTTGCTAGTTTAGGATGCGCTCATGCTCTCAAGGAAAGCTGAGGAGGGCACAATGGCACACACCGAAGGGATAAAGGGGTTAGGCTTTAAGCCTTCCAAGTGTGCTCATGTGCTCAAGAGGAAAAATGAGGGCTCAGGGTGCACATTCAATGCACGTAGGAGAAAACATTCATTGATTTAGGGTGCACTCATGCACTTAAGGAGGGCGCAGTTCTTCAAGCCAAAGGCATGCGTTGAAATGAAGGCTTCAGGCTTCATGACTGTGCCATGTGATTTTTAAGAGAAGGATGAAGGCTTTGTGCTTCAAGACTGTGCCATGTGCTCAAAGGTGAATGATGAAAGCTTTAGGCTTCAATAGTACGCCATTCGCTCGAAGGATTTAGGGTTCGTGAGGGCACCATGTGCTCAAAGGCTTCAGGTTTCTGGATTGTGCCATGCGCTCAAGAGGAGACAAGGATTTTTTTTTTCGAAGTGCAGTTCATTTTTTCGAATTACACTTCATTTTTTAGAAGTGTGCTCAGGCTTGGGAGGGTGCAATTCTCTCCAAAAATGGCTACTTGTTCATCTGGAATGCACTTTTCACCGAGGGAGGAAACAAAAGGCTAGGTGACTTATCCTAAGAAGTACTCATGCACTATGAGAGGGAGGAGACCTTAGAAAATACTTAGTGCACAAGTATTAGAGGAAAGATACGTCAATGAGGCTCATGAAGAAGTTGTGCTCATCACCTAGTTAGAGAACTAATTCCTTTACAACTTGCATTGAGAATGAGGAAAACACGAAGAGATCCCAAAATGGCTAAGTGTGAGACGAGCAAAGTAAAAGAGAGAAATTCATCCAAACATGACTCAAACATGGATCACACACATAATACCATCAATAAAATCCAGAAAGATACATGACTCATGGATAATAATCACACCTTGAAATGACAACAAAGATACACCTATTTGTAAGTGCGACAGATGAAATGACACATTATGACACTTAGAACACAAGTTACGATAAGAATGGTGACTGTGATCAAAATGTGTGCTAATTTGTAAGAATGTGTCCAGTGCATTTTTTAATGATATGTAAGGCCATATAATGCAGAAGAGTGCGCCAAAAATAACTTTAGTGATACAAAAGGTGTGACACATGCAAGAGTAAAAAATAATAGAAGCGACACCTATGACAGGATGAAAACATGAAGATGACACTTGAAAAATGCGAATGACCTTGAAAGAGAAAAATGCCAGAGAAAAAATAACATGGAAATGACACTTATTAAAGTGAAACAAAGCACACATGACAGTCGTAAACATGAAAGCAACACTTGTGAAAGCGAAGGTGCGCCAAAAGTGACAGTTGGGAAATTCACTGAAATAGTAGTACAAACGCAATCAAAGTGAGGGAGGCTGTCAGTGAAAGTGTGCACTAAGTGTTGAGATGAGTTGAACATCAAAAATTTACTATCATGGTGGACTATGCTATGATTATTTGAGCTTGCATAAAGGAATCATGCAGATAATTTCAACCAGAACTGTGCATGTGTAAGCAAGTCACTTTGACAAGTAAACTTGTCGCAAAACATCAATCGAGCATGGAACGACAGATCGTTAGATGCTTAGTGGGCTCCAAAATTCAAGTGTGGTACCAGAAACTCATGGCGTTATCAGCATCCTGGGAGATCTGGAGGATGGTATCGCCCCATGGTTTCAACCGTTTCCTGACGACGCGCTTGGCACAATGGAGATTCGCAATCGTGTCCATGAAGGCTAGACGTTGGCAGAGACGTGGGAGGGTAAGGTAGCTTCAACCTGATCGAAAGCAAATTTCGTCCATTGTAAGTCTTCCTGGATACGCTGAAGCATGGGGTGGAACCGTACCTTCGTCCAGAGCTGAGTAGCCTTCTCGACCAACTGAGCGGCCTGAGTAAGCTTCTCCTTAATAATATTCGTTGCTTCTGTGATCCATGCAACCCATTGTGCCCAAACTTCCGGGGGTATTTCACGTTGCTGCCATGCAGTCTGACCACGGTGATGGGTCTCTTGCAACACAACGATGTATAATCCTTGTAACACCTCTTGGGATAGCTATGCCAAATCTATTTGTAGGTTCGTAGCTATTGGGGCGTGGTCGTTAACGATGATAGTGCAAGGGAGCGAACAAATATGGCTTATGCTGGCCGGTAATCTGGGGCTGAGGAGAAGTCGCAACATATCCCTATATTGCTTCGTTCCTTCCTTGTGCAGGACTAGCTATGACTTGACTGCGACAGTGTTGGTGGTGAACTGGCAATTGCGTACCCTCCTTTGTGATATCATCCGAGGGCATCCGGCTGGGTCCTGCGATCATTCTCGGGTTGTGAAGGTTGGGAACTCCCATCGCGCAGCTGTGGTGCCTCTCCGCACAGGGTTCAAAGTCAATTCCCCCTATAGGGGGCCAATGACCAATCATTTTATCAATCTAGACATCCCCAGACCCTCTCAACATGATGTCTGTAGGTGCTGAACTAGTAGGTGCTGAAGCGTTCAGCAGGTTAGGGACCGCCATAGCAACAAAAGGATGGGCTTCCCAGAAAACGTCAATGATCCCAATAATCCAGCAGGAGGATAATAGAGGCAAGGTGCAGAGACAATATGGAGCCCATTACGAAGTTATCTTGTTGACCTTATACTGTCCAGAGCTATCTAATGGAAGAGTAACCCTTACTTGAAACTTACCATCGATCGTCCAGAACAAACTTACCATAAATTGTTGCATTGATGGCCGGCCGCCCATTTTGTGTAATGGTAAGGTTCCCTTCCTACCAAAGTGTGGTGGTATGATGATTGTTATTCATACTTGAGGGCTTTCCCACAGTTCTTCAGACTTTGGATGACGCCTGCGTGCTATTCGCGTACCCCGATTTAAAGCTGACGCTAGGTGTTTTGTAACATGGTTCAGGTACCATTCCAGCAACTTGGCCACCATACTTCTTGACTGGCGCGCTTTTCCCTTGATCAGGGCATACGTGTGCGGCAGGGCTACGTCAAGCATCCTTGTGCCATCTGTCACCTGAAATGTTCATAGAGCCTCAGCCTGCAAATTCTCCCAATTGCGCGTGGGTTGGTGCAACTCCGCATCGAAATATCCCGCAGTCGAATGCAAACCTAGGTCATGAGTAACCAGGTGAGTTTTTTTGGTCTGGGTCTTATCGCACCCTTATGCTTCCCAGGCTAGTAAACATATGTGTGGGTCCTCTGACCCAAAGAACCTCGAGACCCGTACTTCAGCTGGGGCTCCAAGTTGCAGGATCATCTTATCCCGTCACTCCTCCCAAGTGCGGTATACCGGTCCTTGCGTATCCCACCAATGCGCAGAGCTAGCAGAAGTGACTCTAGCCTACGTTCCTTGGGAACTTTGGCTTCAAATGCTCGAAAAAAATCCTTAGTTTTACCGGCCTCATCAAGGTAGGGTAGGTCTCTTACCTTGGTGGAGATGCGGCGAAAGTTCCTGGTGACCCAAAGACATCGTAGCGCCGAAACCTCATGTAACCGACCTTGCCAATTCTCCAGTTCCTCATCAGAGTCAGAAATACATTCACTGTCCTTTTCCCAGCAGAGTACTCCTTCTGCCATGGGGTTAATCCAGTCTTCGACCTGTATAGTCAATTTGTAAATGCGATCTATTTCCTCCTCGTCACGTGTTGGTCGGTATACCACGCACCTTCTGCAGGATCCAATGGGACTATTATGCACGTACCATTATTTTCAAACACCATGCTGCGTTTTTTGAGATTGATGACACCCCCCATGTCTATAGCCCAGTCCAGTCCTAGGAGTGTAGGGTAGGGATCCGCATCTTCCACAATTTCTATTACTTCGAAGTCAGCGAAAAATTTTACCCTTACGATATCGACCATGACTCTTGGAAGCCTTCTGAGAGGGATGATTTTTTGTTGATTTTCCATTCGTAGTTGGATGGTGGACCATTCCAATTTAGGCTCTCCCATTCGTTTCCATGTTTGCTTTGGTAATACATTCACATCTGATCCAAGATCTAAGATAACTTGATCCATCTCGTAGTCACCAATCTACGCAGTCAACTGCATTTCTCTTCCGGTGTGTTTTTTGTAGCTATATAGTTTGTGTACATCCTTGGTCCCGAGAATCAGATTGGGCCGAGCTGTGCAGATATTCATTAATGCTTGAAGGTTCTCTACGGCCTGTGGGTTACGTAGCAGCTTCAGACATGCCTCGAGAAAGGGCTCAACCCCCTCCTCTATCTTGAGGTGTGTTGGCAGCTGCACGGGGGCTACTAGTGTTTCTTATCCTTTGATGTTCAATCCTTCCTGAGAGGCAAGCACTTCCTTTGCTCCCTGGGTGACCATCCCGCCATGTGTCATGATTTTCACACTCGGGTCTACATTCCTTAACTCAGTTTTAACTCTTTGCACATTCTGCGTAGGGGTGGGTTGTTTGTCCTGCATCTTGGCTATTAAGATTGGGAAATCCTCAACCACATGATATAGTTGTCTACAATATTTGCATGAAGGCCTAGTGGGATTTGGGCATTCTCTGGAAAAGTGTCTTACCTCTCCGCAGTTATAATAGATTAGCTGCCCACGTCCTCATACTGCGCTTCCCCCCCGACCTCCTCTTCCCCTGGCTGGGGAGCCTCCGATGTTCGCAGAAGTTCTTGGTGATCAAGGTCTGATTGTACCCTATACAAGTTCCCATGATCTATCATCAAGTCATAAGTGTGACAGTTCTGCTCATCATTTCCCACCGACCGACAGAATTTGCACCATTTTTGCTTTAGTTCTGGGACATACACACCTAGCCGAGGGCAATGGTTTGTATCATACAGTCTTGCTACATGGCAGTCGTCGCACCACAGCGCAGGTCCGCTCAAGCCTGGTCGTGATAGGATGGGTTCCCCACTTGCTCCTGGGCGTACTGGACTAGGTCCTCCCACCTGCATGTAATATGCCAATAGAGGGCACTGATCCTTCGTATGGCCAGATACCCGACATCGTATGCACCATAGATCTATGTAGGCATCCTTTCCTCGCTCATTTCGCAGGTTCTGAATTTCCATATGCATAGCTCCCAGGTGTTTCTAAATTTTCTAGACCCCTACTGACGTATCCTCTCTGGGTGTAGCTTCTAGTTTCATAGTGAATTCCACAGATTTTTCCTGCGACTCAAAGGTTTGGTGACTCATTGGCGTGCGCAGGTGAGGTAACAACATAGCGATGAACCATTTCGTATGTTGTCTATCATCATACTCAAATCTTCCTTCCCTTATTGCTCTCTTCAGTCGCTGATCAGCCTCCCATATTGATTTAGACGCACCTTGTTTGAAGTCCTTTACTTTCGCTACCAATTGAGAGTAAGATTTTGGCTTTCGAAATTGTTACTTTAGAGCGTCTTTGATATCTTGAATAGATTCAATCCCATTCTGGGCAATGTATCTCATATACCAGTCTAGTGCTTTGTCCTCGAACGCCAGGGACAACTGCACCCTCTGTTCACTGTATCATTTGCCACATTTTGCGCAGTCCAGACAAAATCTGCAACAAACTAAAATCGGTCCATATCCTCATCCCCTACCCCCTTGAAGGTAGGTAGTCTCAGGTGTGCAGCCATATCATTTTCCAGCGGGGGTGGTGGTATGGGTGAGTTATTACCTTTGTGTTGCCTGGGCGGCGGTGTAGCCGGGGATCTTGCTCAGCCAGTTCTTGCAACAGATTATAGGCAGATCTCCCCCCGTCAAGGTTGGTCCGATAGTATTTACCACTGCGCGTCACACTTCCATCTAGATTCGAGGTCATTCATTCGGTATGATTACACAGAATGCTCTTTTCACACAATAATATTTTAATTAGCAATGGTAATGTCCTTAGAAATTTGCCCCGGAACCCTTTAAAGAATCGTTGTTCGGCCTCAGAGTATGAGACAAAATGATCAACGGAAAATTTTGTCGCAAATCCTCCTAGCACACTGTCCACCCAGTGATCTACTGTGCGCGTGATAGTATTATCAATTCTTTCCAGCTATTGGATCAGCCCTGGGGTCCACTGAGTGACTCATTCGTCCTTCCAACACTTCTAGAATTATACGAGTCTGGCCAGCCACTCCTGAAGCTCAATCGAAAATGTTACAAAGAATATTTCATAGCTTTTTGTAAGAATGTACCTATTTTTCCACCTTTCCATCGTTAAATTTTCTCTACGATTTTCTTTTACTGCGAATTCCTAGATCTTGTTTTCGAACCAATCCTCAATTTTCTTTCTTTCAGGCTTCCAATATTCTCTTGTCATTACCCGATCCCTTTCTCCAAATGCTCCAGGTCCCGACAACGGAACCATTTGTTGGTGTGAGGGGCCTGACCCAAGTTCGGAGTTCAAGGTTTGCCAACAAACCCCTATACTACTGGCCCTTTCGGCAGTGACCTGCTTGCGCAGGCCAAAGTCTCACCCGAAGTAGTATGGGTGGGTGTTGGAACCAGGTTTCTGCACCCTGAGAAAGGATAGGTAAGGCAAGCAGAGCTGCGTTCGACCCTGTGATACCTAGATTGCCTCTTCTGCGCAAGGTCAATAAGTCTCTTTTCGCATCCATGTGCTCTAGATCTATAACTATATACCTTTATGACAACAGCAAAATAATGCATAAAATAGAATAGAACTGATTCAGATATAGAAAACACACTTACACATATCTTTTGTAGCTTGAAGTTAGAATACACATAATGCAACAATCACCAATGATTCACACAAACAATACACATAGCAGTTCTTAACAACCTTTCTTATTCATCAATTCATCAGTTCCTTCTTATAATACCCTTCCCAACTTGTGCAAACAGTAGTAGGGTCCGCACATAGCTAGACTCTGGATCTCCGCGCACACAACCAACAGGAGTCATTTCCCAAAAAACCTAAATAGACAACTTAAACCACAATTTGCATCAATAACTCTTCATTGCCTACCTTACAATACAAAATGTTCCTCTATTTATAATAATCTAGCCTAGACTTTCTTATGGTCCGCAAACCGTGGTTTTCGAACCCTTGGTTTACCCTTTTAACCCATTACAATGCTTTCGGGGCTTTGACCCACCCCAAAACCCCTGCGCTAGACTAAATCTAATCAAAAGTATTCAAAATTGGACCAGTTTCGCAGCTCGTAGGAGACCCTGTTCCAACAATATGTATACTAATGTGGTGTATGTGATGTATTCATATGTAGCTACCATATGCATATGTCATATACATGATAATACTCTTTTGCTTATAAATCGAAATGGGTCATTACGTACTTCCTCCCTTCAAAAAGATTTGTCCTGAAGTTAGGATTTTGTATAATCATATCAATAATTGCTTTAGATATTAGAGTGATTGTGTAAGGTTTTTACTTTAAGATTGACTTTCTGTGTGAAAATCTATGTATTTTTAATTTAATTGTTACGTTCTGTCTCAATCGAGTCTCCAAGATTTTCTAGAATCATCATATCCTCTCTAATCTCTTCCTCTCCCATCCTATCTATCCTCTACAAGAATATGCCATGGCATCAGTTTTACTGACCTAACCATTCATAGACCTTAAGGGTGTCAGCATCGATTATATCGACCTGATTTCGCAGTAAGCATTTGATAGTCATCATCACACTTCTAGGGGAGTGTGACTCGTACAGTCCTCCCATGACTCTAGGTTTTGGCAGATAAATGGTGGGCAGTACCTCCACTCCTCCTAGAAGGACCAGGGTTAACACCCTATCATGGAATCTCATGGAGTCTCAATTGTTCTTGGAATTCTGTTATCACGTGATTGATTTGGTATCGATGTGTTCTACAAGGTAAATACTTGTACACAATCTGCAATGTAAACATTTTTACACACATTATAACATATGCATCTATATATTCAGTACAATTTATCTCTAGATAATAGCTCCTATATAGTTCATACATGTTTCCATCTATTATATAATGCATTTAGCCATTTTCAGTCTATTTACTAATAAGTTTAGCTTTCATATTTAAAGTGTAGTTATTCTTCTATTTCTATTCCTTCAATCATATTGAGATGTAGAAATGAAATGAATTGATAGATAGCATTATTTATAACGTAATCTACGATCTAGATTTCATATTCCCACAATGTTAATTTAAATGACATATTTCATATTGGTATCCATGTACTAGTAAAGTTAAGAAAATAACATATATCATGTATCAATAAAGTTAATTAACATCATATATCTATGGGTATCAATGTACCAGCGGAGTAAAACTTATCTTTACGTGATATTTCAAAATAGGATCTCAAGTATCAAAATAGAGTAGTCATATGTAAATAAGATTTCCAGTTTCTCAAAATTTAGCATAAGTTGGGGTATTTTTGGCATATGGCCTCAACATCTTCCCAGGTCACCGATCCAAGACTATATTTGTCCCACTAGACTTTAACTTTTTCTATCAGTCGGTTCTTGAGCTGTTGAACCCTACGTTCCAATATACGCAATGGTTTGACCCTAATGGTTCCCTCCTCTGATACCTATAGTTCCTTCCATTGAATATTATGAGATTTATCAGAAATATAGTGTCATAAGGTAGATACATTAAAGACATTATGAATTTTGTGCAAGTGGGGTGCCAGTGCAAGACGATAGGCGACAGGTCCAACTTTTTCCAAGACTTCGAATGACCCAATAAATTGGGGTGATAATTTTGTCCCTTTTCCAAACTGTGTGGTGCTCTTATTTGGCTTGATGCGAATGAAAACCTAATTTCCTACTTCATAGTTTCTATCTGTCCTGTGAGCATCATCATAACGTTTTTGTCTAACCTACGCCTCTTTCAATCGTTGCCTAGCCTTCTTTACTTGTTCCTCCATCTCTTGGATCAATTCTAGCTTGATTATTACTCAGTCTTCTAACATGTCCCAACTCAAAGGTGTTCTGCAGGGTCTTCCATATAATGCTTCAAATGGTGGCATCCCGATTGAACTCTGATAAATATTTTTGTATGCAAATTCAACTAAGGGTAAGTACTTTTCACAACAATATTTTTGGTCCATAACATACATTCTTAGCATATTTTCTAGTACTTGATTTACCCTTTTGTTTTCCCGTCAGTATCAGGATGATAAGCTATACTTAAATTTAACTGAGTTTCCAAGGCTGATTGTACACAAATCTAGAATATTGATGTGAATCGAGAGTCTCTATCTGATATGATTTTATTAGGTACTCCATGAAATCTAATAATTTCATTTATGAATACCCGAGCTATATCAGCAACTTCGTAAGTATCTCTTACAGGTATAAAATGAATGCTTTTTGTTCATTTATCCACTACAACCAAAATGGCATTATGATTTTTTTGTATAAGGGGCAGCCCAACGATAAAATCCATATAAATTATTTCCCACTTGGTCATAGGAATGTCGTCAGGTTGTAGGAGACCTGTTGGGTGACAATGGTCAACCTTTACTCGTAGACATTCAAGATACTTAGCGACAAATTGGACAATGTCATTTTTCATGCCTGTCCAGAAGAAGAGTCTCTTTGTGTCAGCATATATTTTCTTTACACCAGGATGTGCACAATATACTGCCCTATGGGCTTCCTTCAGAATGGTGTTTTGGAGATCTCCACTATCTGGTATATACATCCTTCCATGAAATCGTAAAATTCTGTCATCTTCCAGATCATATCCTTCAAAATTAGGTTCATTTGAATGGTTGATATCAAGCCCCGACCTTACTTTTAAGTACCAACTATCTCTCATGAGATGCTCTAGTACTTGATCTCTTAAGTCCACCTTGATAGGTATGAGGGAAAATATTCAAGATCTTCTACTTAAAGCATTTGCTACTACATTCTCTTTCCCTTTTATATATGAAATCTCAAAATCATATTCACTTAAGAATTCACTCCATTGTCTTTGTCTAGCATTCAAGTCTCTGTGGTTGAAAAAATACTGTAAACTTTGATGGTCACTTTTAAGCATAAAGTTTCTCCCTACCAAGTAGTCTCCATATCTTTAAAGCTAGAACCACTGCGGCTAACTCTAAATCATGCGTAGCATAAATTTCTTCATGGAGCTTTAATTTTCTTTCCTGTATTAATACTGCACCTAACCCCTATTTAGATGCATCGGTACACATCGTAAAATCTTTTTCCATATCAGGTACTCACAAAATTGGTGCACTAGTCAATAATATTTTAAGTTCGGAAAATGCTTTATCACATTCCTCAGTCCATTCATACCTAACATCTTTGCGCTGGAGGGTTTTGATCGGCTTTGCAATTTTGGAGAATCCTTCTACAAACCTTTGATAGTAACCCACTAAACTCGTAAAACTACGCACTTCATATGCATTCTTAGGTATCTGCCACTCCCTGTTTGCATTTACCTTTTCAGGATCTACAAAGATCCCTTCACCAGATATGATATGACCTAAGTAACGGATTTACTTTTGAAAGAAAGAACATTAGGATACTTTTCCATATAACTAGTGTTCCCTGAGGCAAGATAATACTATCCGAAGATGCTCTTTGTGTTCCTTCTCATTCTTAGAGTAAATGAGAATATCATCTAGGAAGATTTGCACAAATTGATCGAGATAACTGCAGATAACGCTATTCATAAGGTTCATGAATACTGTAGGTGCATTGGTCAACCCAAATGGTACCAAAATGAATTCATAATGCCTGAAAGGAGTTTAGAATGCAGTCTTAGAAACATCACTTTCTTTAATCCTTAACTGATGATAACTTGATTGCAGATCAATCTTTGAAAACACTGCAGCTCCTTTCATTTGGTCAAAAAGGTCATCAATGCAAGGCATTGGATACCTATTCTTTACAGTAGCTCAATTTAAATCTCGATAGTCCACACATAGTCGTAATGAACCATATTTTTTCTTGACAAAGATTACAGGAGCACCCCAACGTGAAATACTGGGTCGAATGTGCCATATATCTAATATTTCTTTCAACTGCATTTGTAATTCTTGAAGTTCAGGAGCTGTCACTTTATAAGGTGTTTTAGATATTGGTTATGTACCAGGTTTCAATTCTATTATGAGATCTAGCTCTCTTTTAGGAGATAGTCCTAGTAATTCTTGGAAAAACATTCAAAAATTTTGACAAAATTAGATACTGTTCTAATTATGGTCCTTTCTCCTTGCTTACTTCTTGAACTGCATATACCTGACAAACTTTTATTAAGCAACATTTCATTTACATTACTGAGATGAAGCACAAGGATACCTTTCTCTTAATACCTTGGATTTGCATTGTCTCTCCCTCATCATCCATACAAAGTATTGTTTTCCCGTAACAGTCTACACATGCTTGATGAGATTCTAACCAATCCATTCCTATCACAAGGGCATAAGTTCCTAGGTCTGTGACGTATACTTTTAATTTGGTCAAACGGACTCCTAGATCAACTTTGAAATTGTCAACACTTAATTCTACTGGTTGAATTTCTTCTGAAGCCATTTCTACCTGTCTGAAATCGTTTGGTTTGCAAGCTTATAACCCAAATTTATTTAATGTATATGATGAAATAAAACTATCAATAGCACCAGTGTCAAATAAAATTTTGAGTTTTATTCCGTTTATTGTACTTGAAGATTCCACTATAGTGGGCTGATGTGTTTCTTGGTTATTGTTGATAACAACATGGATTCTATGATTTCCTTGGATATTTGATGATGGTCATTTTCCTACTCTCTGCGAGATCTCTGGACAATCACGCTGAAAATAAGGTCCTACACATCCCCGACAATTAACCTGGAAGGGCCTCCTTGATTCAGATTGTGAATTTCTAGACAAGGAGCTATGTCCTCTTGTGCTACTTCCTCTCCCATTTCTTCCCCTATTAATAGTCCCTTGAGATTTCCAAGGGCTGGTGTTTGATGATTCTGCAGCCATATTATTAACAGTCATGGGAGCTCCTTCTCCTACTCCTCTTGGGGTAAACCTGTTACCATAAAGAGGTGGTCTCGAGCTACTTCCTCTGAAGAAATTTCGAGGAGTCTTTCATGTAAATCTCGGATGTGAGGGTTTTGTTGGCCTGAAATCCCTTTTAATGCATAGCGTGCGCATTCAACTTCCTCTGCTACTGATGATGGTTTCCACATTCTAACCATGGCCATGATTCGAGGATTTAATCTGTATATGAAACGCTCAGCTTGGCGTTCATCTGTATCTAGATAAGGGACATATTTTACAAGCTCCATAAACCTTATCTTGTATTCTTCCACGGTCTTACTACCCTGGATTAGTGTATGGAAGGCTCTGGCTCGCTGCTCTTGAAAGAAAGGTGGTAATTATTTGCATAGAATCTTTCCTCAAACAACCCCTAAGCAACGTTGTCTGATGTAAGATGCAGTTGCTTTTCTAGATTTCCCCACCAAATCAGAGTACTCCCTCTCAGCTCAAATATCACGATCTTCACTTTAGATATAGAATAATATTCTCTTAGTGCGAAGCATCTTATCATTCCTTCTAACCATGCTTCGTCGATGTTCTCCTACTCATCCTCCTAAGAATTCCGGGAGTCTAATCTTTTGCAGTTCCCTATAAATATCTTCCTTGGGTGGCTTATAATCACGGTCTTTAGACTTTCCTAAATGTCTTTCCTCAAGATCTTCTTCTTCGGTATTGGTCGGTTTCAACCCTTTTATTGTCTCCAGAATGGCTTCTAATGAGCGCATTACAGTAATTAGATCAGGTGTTGGAGCGACTGGTGCTAATGATGATCTACATGGTGGCGATAGCAATGGTGTTGGTGATGACGTTGGGGGTGGCGTTAGAGATGACTATACATCTCTATGGAGTTGCCGTCATTGATACGTTCTTACCATCGTGGCTTTTCCTGAATACATAATAATATTTATGAGAATCGAAATACAATTTCAATTTAATTTTCGTAAATTCAAGCTCACAAACGGATATAGTTTTTTTTGCTATTTTTACCTGCAGGCAGGTCTTACTGATACTGAGGCCAAGGAGGGTGGTATCACTACCTCCTTGTCCTAATTCATGGTGATCTATTCTGATGCGTAACTAAAATGCATGGGCCTTCATAGACTATAGTATTACTTTGTAATATTTTCCTAGATTGGACTTATATAAAGTAGGACAAGAACATTGTTTGCAAACATGCTATCAAAGAAATGGAGTTAGGGTGGAGAAAAACCTAAATTGTTTCAATAAGTTATAATGGATACACTGCAAAATATAATCATGAATCATGCTTTTAACTATACTGATCACATTTTCTATTTTATATAATAATAGCCATTTTTTGATCTTAGGATGGAAGATTAATGTATTTTATAAATAATTCTTGTTCTTCTTGAGAATGCTATTGATGTTAATTGAATATGAGTTTTATTTATTTAACTTATATCACCTATCCCTTCACATGAGCTTCATGGTTCAAGGAGTTGCTATTTATTTTCGACATTCTACTAGTCGATGGTCACTATGTTAAATTGATAGATACTATAGTTTCGAAAACTTAACTAGACTTGTTATAATTTTGTCCATCAATAATATATATACTTATTTAATAAACAAATATTACTAAATTAAAATCTAAAATTCAAAACATAAATATGATTTAATAAGAATCCATAAAATAAATAAAACATGACACATATAAAATTATATTCATTAATAAATTTATAAAATATATATAAAAAACAAATTAACATATAAAATTCATTAGTGAGTAATTTTAATAAATATTGATAGCTCTTTTACAATCCCATATATAAAAATATGTTTAATACTTAAATAATCATTTAAATTTAATTAAATTTTCAATATTAATTCCAATAACTTAGTTGTCCGTATTTAATTTTAAATATAGAGTTAATGATTAAATATTAATAAAAATACATATTCCAAAAAAGTTGTGTTCTTTGCAAAACACCATCTACGTTGAAACTATCTTAAGTTTTAAAGTAAAACTCAAATTTATTTTTTTAATTAAAACTAAAAATATGGTTCCACTTAAATAAAAGCGATGAAGTGATGAATAAATCTATATAACATCAAGTAATAGCTATAGTCGTTACAATTTTGGAATTTAATTATAATAAATGTTACCTTTTAAAATAATACATCACTTTACAGCTTCATTTTACTATCTTATCTTTATTAAAAAATTTCAAATTTCCATAAAAAAGTTGAAGTTAAATATTCGACAACTTCTATATTCTATATTAAGTAAAGTTAGTATAAGGTTCGGATATTTTATACTTATTAATTAATATAAAGCTAAGATATTTTATCATCGCTTTCTAGAATTAAGTAAAAAAAAAATGAAACAGTTGGACAAGGGAATATCAAAATAGAGAGTTGCTAAAATATTGACGTTTTATAATTACGGCATCAGAAGATGTTAATGAAAACTATATTGTTTTTCACTCACTGGCGGCGTAACCAGAAAATGCTTCTTGACCAGAAAATGGCAGAAGTAAACAACTGGTTTTTAATTGTAAAATATTTTATATCATTAAGATATGTTTATGGGATTTAGGCTTCAATAATGATTGTCATAGCGATAGCAGTCACTGATTTCATAGGTTTTAATTTAATTTGAACCAAGACAGTCATGCAATTAATTTACAGAGTTTAAACTTGGAATCATGAATAGAGAAGGCACTGACTATAATATTGTTTTTGCAGGTTCGAGAGTTATAAACCTCGCTCTAATGTCATGTGTAGAGCCCTCAATCGGGACATTTGACTATAATTTTCCTACTTGCAGAGTTCTCAATCAGGACATTTGACTATAATTTTCCTACTTGCAGATTGAAGCATAAATCAAAATGAATTGAGACATACAGTAAATTTAACTCACATAAATAACAAATGTATTTACATAAATAACAAATTTATTCACAAAATAATACCTGGGACGAATTTGGTGATGTGTTGGGTTCTAGCTCTTCCCGTGGGTGCCGCGGACGTGTTACCAAATCAATCTTTTCCTCCCAACCAATCTAGGATTTTCCATAGCAATCCTAGATCTAGAAGATATCTCTTCCGCCCTCGTGCCCAAAATTCCAAGAACAATGAAGAATCGGTTCAAAGCAAATTCACACAACTCACTATTTCCTCAGTCAATAGTTTTCTTATGTGTGTAGAAACTAGCAAAGAAAAAACATCCTCCCCCTTTTTTCTCATTCGTATTCCTCCCTGTTTATCAGTTTGAATCACTGCCTTCCACATCTCTTCCTCGGTTCTGGATCCTTTTATCCATCGAACCATATCCCCCCACCAAGATATGATTCAGCCATTTATGTAGATATTATTGTGTTTAATTACTTTAAGATTAACTTTATTATAATTTGTTTTTAAATTACTTAAATTAAATTTATTATATTTTGTTTTTAAATTAATTAAATTAACTTTATAATTTTTATCAAATTATATTATTATTTTATTTATTCACTTAAATATAATTTGTACTTAATTATATTTTTATTGATCAATGCTTTACCATGCATACATATATAATAGTGGTATACGTGTTAAGTACCTAGCTTGATATTTCATTATATCTCGATGAGATAGAAATGCATTACGATATTCAATTCGTTACCCTAACTCAGATATTACCCCAATATTTATTAAAGGTCTCACTCGACATATTTATTATATCAAGGTAGTTAAGGATCTATTTTCATAATTGACTTATTAATCTACTTAACTATTCTCAATACTAGCAGGTATGTATACTAGTGCGGTGTATGGGATGTATGCATATGTAGCTACCATATGCATATGTCGTATACATGCTAATACTCTTTTGATTATAAATTGAAATGGGTCATTACAGAGATGTGAGGTCCTTTTAAATGATTGATGCACTTGATTGTCTTCTAGTGCTTTGGCCCTTGAGTGTCCTTTAAGCTGCCCTTCCGTGACTTTTGTCACCTTAGCTCTGATACCATGTTGAGAAATTTATAGGGGTAACAACATAGGATAATTTCTCTTCTTGATAACTGCTTGTGATGTATTTTTTCTTTTCTTGATTTATTTCTTCTTTCCTTTATTATAATTAATGTTGGATATCATCAAACAACTACTAAAACATAAAGAAAAATGAGACAATAGGACACAAGATATAGACGATCAGCTAGGACCAAAACCTCTCCAACTAAGAGAAAGCCCACAAGAATTCTTCTCTTCTTATAGACCTTCAAATGGAGAATTCCAAGACCTATAACCCTTGACCAAGACCCTCCAAGACCAATTTAAACCTTGCTTCCAACAACTTCTCCAACTTCAAGTTCTAGTAACTCTTCCTGCAATTTCGACTTCCAACAACTCTTCTTGCAATTTCGACTTCTAGTAACTCCTCCTACAATTTTGACTTCCCCAATAGATTCTTTTGGAAATTCGACTTGCCCAACAGATTCTTTTGTAGAAACCCTAACCCTTGCACGTGTGAGACACTGGTATCTTCTTGCTACAATATGAGCCCCAATTTCTTCGTACGTGTGGAGAATATTAGCCCAGAAACAATCCCAGAAACTCGACTTAATCTTCCTCCTTTGTCCTCTTCTTCTTCTCACTCCTCTTTCTTGTGATCGAACTTGAGTGTGTATGGTGTATCTTCCAAGTGAGGTTGAAGTCTTCTTTATATAGGCTTCTCATTGGGTCGAATTTCTCCTTTTAAATTTACTTGTACTTGAGTGTAGGACGACTTGAATATTGCATCATGACTTGGTCTTGGAGGGTTCTTTGACTTGACTTTGACTCAAATAAATTATTTTTACAATATGTAACATGCGTTAAAGGGTCTTTCGTACATCAAAATGACTCATAAGCCCTAGAAGCTCTCAATGGGAGCTTGAACTATAAAATAATTTTCTCTTGAGAACGAAACCCATGCCTCAAGAAAAAAATAACAAATTTAGTTTTCTTGTTACATTAAATATATAAAACCATGATTACATATGTCATTATGAAGACCGACCATAGTTACATATTTCAACAATTTGGTCCTTCAAACTTAGTTTTTCTCTCTATCCCCTTTCCCTTTTATGGTGTCTCTTCATTCTATGTATCAGGGATATCTTCCTCTGTAAGGGAAGTTGGTTCTCCGTAAGTATGTTTTTTCCTATATGTTATCCCTGTATACGGGTTTTCTTCTTTCACGAAAGCACTATCAAGGAGCAACTAAGTCTTAAAGTTGTTAACCCATGATTGAGCAAATACTAAGGTTTTGATACCACTATAAAATCCCTTTCCCTCCAAGATTCTAGTTTTGAATAAATTTCTGGGTTTGTATTTCAAATTTTCCCAACTGGTGTCCTTTGTAAATTAATTCTAGGCACAATGTTGTAGGCTTTCAATCACAATTTAAACTCCAATAATTCATAAAAGGAAGGACGAAGCCTTAGAAGCCCTAATTCTCCCACACGTGTGAAAATTACAATTATTGTAGGGGGATGAAAATTTCGACTTGCATTGAGGGCCGAAATCTAAAGCTAGGGGTCAAAGTTCTGCAATTGGAAGAGATTTGACTTGGTAAGAAGAAGCACATCCTCTAGAAGGTTTGACTTGGGTCTTGGAAGGGTCTTAGTCTTCATCTAGAGGTCTTATAATTCATCATTTGAAGAATCTATAAGAACAAAATATATTTTTGTTGGTTTTCCTTGTTGAGAAATCAATGGAAGTAGATTAGGGTTTGATTCCTCTTTCTTGATAATTACTCGTGAATTATGTTGGCTTCTTTTACTTATTTATTAGATTATCTTTCATCAAGAAATTACCAAATTGTGTGTGTATGAAGATCACAAAAACACCATCCACAAGATGTAGGCAATATGCCAGGGAAAAACCCATCTTTAGGGGAAATCCTAGTCAAAATTCTCTTCCTTCAATAATTTTCTTTGAGACTCTTCACTGTAGACATAGACAAAACCTTTCCTCCACACCAAGTCAACCTTTCTAGATCTTCGACCTAATAGCAGCAACAACTTGTCCCCAACAACTTTGATTATGCAGCAACTTATGGCATCAAGCATAAGTAACAACACAAAAATACTTCAATCTCCCAAACTAGGGCACGAAAGAGAGAGAGAGTAGCACCAAAACTTCGATTTCCTTCTTGTCTTTGACCTTGACCCAACTCGCACTCCTTTTTGCTTCCTTGACTCACTTCTCACTTTTTCCGACTTCAGTAGAGATATTAAACTAGCTTGAGATGAGATGCTTCAAATGAATTCGATCTCCTTCCTTTTTTAGGCTCCTGGTGAGGTCGAATTGGTCTCCTTTAGGCCGACTTGA
Source organism: Pinus albicaulis (assembly GCA_034641835.2). Lineage (NCBI taxonomy): Eukaryota > Viridiplantae > Streptophyta > Pinopsida > Pinales > Pinaceae > Pinus > Pinus albicaulis. The sequence continues at coordinate 1,303,818,446 of CM076583.1, read as the reverse complement.
TCTCTTTTAGGCCAACTTGGTGTGGAGGTGACATAATTCATATTTGATTCAATAATAAACATTTTTACATGATTCAAAATCTTATTGACTCAATATTATGCCTAGGATTCCACAATGGGGACTTTGACTAATATAATAATGACCCAAGCATGAAACCCATGCTTTAATAAGTCATTGTTACAATAATAAAAAATATTTTATTTATTCTTTTGACAAGTACATTACATAATGACTCAAATACATTTTATGAAGAACAAACTTAGTTACATTCTTCAACATTACTCTCTAGAAGAGATTTTGGCCTTGGCTAGCAACCTACATCTTGTGTCCTTGTGTACTATTGATCTTCATGTTTTGGTCATTTTTTGATGATAAGAACAACATAATAATAAGAGAAGAAGAAGATAATAATAAAAAAAAGTAAGAGAAAATAACAAACAGTTATTAGTCTGAGAGAAATCACTTCAATTGTAGACCTATTGATTTCTCAACAAAAACTTGGCCTTCCAGCAACTCGGCCCCCTTCATATAAAATAAATTTCCCTCTAACAACTCGGCCTTGAAATATCCTCCTACTCAGCGCTCTTGGATATGCCCCAATCCAATTACACTTCTCGTTTTCTGCACTCCTATTCCATAGAGCCACTCATACTTAGAGATGCTACCGATGAAATAGGTAACCTGACCTCAAAACGGGAACTCTAGCCCAAAAACTCTCAAAAAACATGAAAAAACACCCCCGAAAAAAAAGTGTGTCTTCCAGAACGCACTTGTTTTTTTTTGAAGGTCAAATTTCAACATTTTCTAAAATTATGCTAAAAAAAAAATTGTTTGTTGAAAAAAGGATTGAAAAAACACCCCCAAAAAAAAAAGTGTGTCTTCCAGAACGCACTTCGTTTTTTTTAAGGTCAAATTTCAACATTTTATAAAATTATGGTAAAAACAAAATTGTTTCTTGAAAAAAGGATTGAAAAAACACCCTCAAAACAAAACCAGTTGATGCTGGAATAACAAAAAAAAAAATTGTGTCATACTTTTGGCATTTTTAAAATAGAAGTAACATTTTTTAATTTTTAAAATTCAAACATTAAAAAAAACCTAAAATTTAAGAAAAAAAATAAATTAAAAAAATAAAAACATTTAAAAGCTTAAAATTTAAAAATATATGAAGATAAAAAAAATAAAAATAAAAGCAAAGTAAAAATTTTAATTCAATCATTAAAAAAAACCTAAAATTTAAGGGAAAAAAAAATAAAAAATAAACCAAAAAAAAATTATAATTAAAATTTAAAAAATATAGAAATTAAAAAATAAAAATAAAAACAAAATAAAAATATTAAATTAAAAAAAAAAAACAAGTAAAAAAAGGAAGGAAATTAAAAAAATAAAATATAGAAATTAAATTTAAAAAAGAAAAAGAAAATGCTTATTAAATTTAAAAAAAGAAAAAAAAAAATTTAAAACAAATAATTAAATTTAAGGAAATATATTAAATTTTAATAAATTTAAAAATTCAAAATTAAAAAAAAAAAAAACACTATTCAAATTAAAAGGAAAAAAATAAAAATTAATTAAAAATAAAAAATAAAAATAAAATACAATAAAAATATCAAATTTAAAACAATATATATTAAAAAAACAAATAAACTATAAAAAATAAATTAAATTTAAATTATAAAAAACAAAATATATATATGAACTTAAATTAAAATAGGTATATACATCAAATTTTATTAAATTAAAAAAAAAAGAGGTTAATATTAAAATAACAAATTAAATTTAAAAACAAAAATATTAAATTTTAATAAATAAATGAATAAACAAATAAATTTTGAAAGAAAAAATAAATTTTAAATATAAAAGAAAAAAATATATATATTGTTAAACGAAAACTTTAAAAACTTTAAAAATCAATTAAAAGTGGAAAATTGAAAAAAGAAAAAGAAAAAAAATTAAATAAAAAAAAATTTTAAAAAAAATAATTTAAAAAAATTAAGTTTCATTTTTAAAAAAATCTAATTTTAAATACACAATTTTAATTGAAATAAAAAATATAAAAAATTTACATAATTAAAAAAAAAAAAAAGAGTAAAACATTTAAAAAACATATTAAATCGAAATAAATTAAAAAAAAAATATAAAAAATTTATTGAATTTTATAAAATTATATTAAAAAACTAAAAGTAAAAGTTAATAACAATGAAAAATTATGAAATTAAAAAAAAAAAAAAAAAAATCAATTAAATAAAAAAAAATGGGCGAAATTTAATAAAAATTATTAAAAATAATAATAATAATAATAAATTTAAAACAAAAAATAAAAAAATTTAAAAAAAAAATCAATTAAAAAAAAAATTTTAAAAAAAAAACAATTTTAAAAAAAAATCAATTAAAAAAAAAATTTAAAAAAAAAAACAATTAAAATTTTTTTTTTTTAAAAAAATCAATTAAAAAAAAAAAATTTAAAAAAAAACATTTAAAAAAAAAATTTTAAAAAAAAATCAATAAAAAAAAGTTGTTTATGGGGGCGGCGCCGCCCAGCGGGCGGGCCGCCCCAATAAAAAACTTTTTTTTATTGATTTTTTTTTTAAATTCTTTTTTTTAAATGTTTTTTTTTTTAATTTTTTTTTTTAATTGATTTTTTTTTTAAATTTTTTTTTTAATTGTTTTTTTTTTTTAATTTTTTTTTAATTGATTTTTTTTTAAATTTTTTTTTAATTGTTTTTTTTTTAATTTTTTTTTTAATTGTTTCTTTTTAAATTTTTTTTTTTTTTTTAATTTGAAAAAATAAATTTTTTTTTTTCAAAAAATAAATTTTTTTTTTAATTTAATATTTTTATTTGAAGTAATTTTTTTTTTTTTTTTTTTATTTTTTTTTTTTTTATTTTTTTTAAATATATACTTACATCTATTTTTTATTTGATTTTATTTTTATTATTATTATTTTTTTTAATTTTTAATATTTTTATTTTAATTTGATTTAAAAAAAAAAAAATTTGAATTTCAAAAAATTTAAAATTATTTTTTTAATTCAATTTTTTTATTTTAAATTCAATTTGTTTAATTTTTTTGATATTTAATATTATAGAATAATTTTTTTTTTTAAATTTAAAATTTAAAATTTATTTATTAAAATTTTTAAATTTTAATTTAATTTAATTGTTTTTCTTATTTTTTTTGTTTATTTAGTTTTTCATTTTTAAAATCTATAAATGGTTTCACTGAAAAAAAAAAAAAAAACACTAAATTTATGTATATTTGTTTTTTAATTATTTGCACGTGGTTTTTTTCATTTTTTTTGTTTTTTAATGATAGGTTTTTTTTTTTTTTTTTTTTAAATTTATTTTCTTTTTCTTTTTCAATTTTAATTATTTTTTTTTAATTTGTTTTTTTTGTAAATTTTAAAAGTTGTATTTTTTTCCTTATTATTATTATTATTTTTTAATTTATATTTTTAAATTTAAATTTTTTATTTTTTTATTTTTTTTTCCTAAATTTTAATTTTGTAATTTTAATTATTTTAAAATTTTTTTAAATATATATATATTTTTAAATATATTGTTTTTTTTAATAAGTTCAAAAAAAAAATGTTTTTGATTTTTTTTTTTTAATTTTTTGGTGAATTTTTGTTTTTTTTCTTTAAATTATGTGTTTTTTTTCTTCAAATTTTGTCATTTCCTTTGATATAATTTTCAAATATTTTTGTTTTTTTTATTTATTTTTGTTTAAATTTTTTCTTTTTATGAGCTATTTTTGTTTTTTTTTACATTTTTATTGGTTTTTTTACTGTTTTTATATATTTTTTTAATCTAAGTTTGTGTTTTATTACATACATGAAAATCACCACTCTAAAAAAAAAAGGTTGATGCAACATCAATACGTTTCAAAATTAGCATGAAAATCACTGCTCTAGAAAAAAAAGGTTGATGCAGCATCAATACGTTTCAAAATTAGCATGAAAATCACTGCTCTAAAAAAAAAAAGGT
>CM076583.1:1303697720-1303814360 GCA_034641835.2 Pinus albicaulis | reverse complement strand
TGGCCTTGGGCACCCATTCTCGCAGACTTGAACAAAATTCATAAAAAAAAGTGTTAAAAATCCCATATGCGGGTATGCCCAGACTTTTCCACGTGTATACGCGAGTCCACATGTACTTTTCCGCGTATGCCATTAAAATCATTAATATATATATATATATATATATATATATATATATATATATATATATATATATATATATATATATATATATATATATATATATATATATATATATATATATATATATATATATAAATTCCCTATTTGTTTGGGTTGATGGTTGTAGATTGGTTCAGCCACCCAGCATGTGTTATTTCCAACTGATTGAAACTACTTTGAGGGAGTATAAAAGCCCCTCATGTGTATGGCCTAAGGGAGAGAGAAATTTATAGACATTATACTTGTTGGAATCCCTAATTCAAGTCTGAATTCTCGTGCCTCCTGCACTTTCCCATATTTATACAGGAAACCCTTGTTTCCTGGAGATGTTAATCAGTTTATATGCCATCTCAAGTGCACAAGTCTTGAAAGTATCTTAGCGAGGCAAGGGCGGGACGGATCCGGACAACGGTCTGTTCGAAGATCGTGGAAGGATTCAGGTGATCTCTCCACTTTTTATTTATGTACATGTGGTTCGCAATAATGAAGAACCATCTTGTTCCTGAACTTATGTGTTAATATCTATTTGCATATGTGAAAATATTGATTATTCAGCATTTATTATTGTTTATATAATATTTCACATGGATTACACTAACATTTAGGAGAAATATATGCTGTACAACTAGGTTTCTGTGCATGTTCTTTCTTGTTTTCCAGGTTGAAGAGGAAGAAGGGTTGCTGGGGGTTTGGATCCCGCGGGATCTACATCGAACGTAGGACTACAGGTGAGTTCTACTATCATTGTTATTTAGTTTTTGGCATTTAAGTGTGGTTGTGTGTGAGTCCTTCTGAATAGCATGCCCTGATCTATGGAGGTTTTGACCCAAAAAATCTCTAGGGTGTTTTTCCCCGAAACAGAACTGGCGACTCCGCTGGGGATCACATTTTTGTGATTCCCTTGTTGGGTGGTTTCAGCTGTTTGAAAGGTTTCCAACAATTTTAACTATTATTTCCAGTCCAGTTAGCTTTTTCTCAGTCAGACTAAAGACCTGGTTCCTTATCCAGGCTTAATCTTTTTTATTTTTCATTATTTACCTTTTCATACGTGAGTTTGTTTATACACAGACGCGTATACATGTTGTTTTCTTCAAAGGAAGTCGCGTATACGCGGGTTTCCTTTGACACAGTCGCGTATGCACGCTTGTTTCAAAACTGTTAAGTAGCGTATGCCTGGGTATATTTTGAAATTTTTGATTTCTTGACTTTTTAGTCTTGTTTGCCTGTGGAGACCTGTTCCTGCAGTGTCTTTATATCCTCTGGATTGTGTTAAAAGTGGTCATTGGTATTTTTTCTCTCGTTTTTGGTTGAAGACTAGCTTATCTGGAAAATCTTGTTTTTAGTGCTTGCATTTCTAGTTCGAGTACCAAGATCTCTTTCTAGGGATTCTTGGCTATTCTGCTTTATCAGGACAGAGAGCTTTTGCTCATATACTCTTTCCTCATCTTATGTTTTTCTTTACGCTAGGATTTTTGCCTGCTTTTGGTTAGTTTCTTGAGTTCATTTGACTAGGTCTTGTTGCAATTTTTGAAGAGTCTTTCTTGATTATTTGAAGTTTTTGTTTGCTGCAAGGTTGTACTATTCTTCTAGGCTGAGTTACTGAGTTTCTTGTCTTTTTTTTCTCATATAAATCTTGCTACTAAAGTGGCACTATAAGATTTGGAGCATTTTTTAAGTTTTGCTTGAAATTCAGTGTTGTTTGGCTTGGGATTTGATAGTTTTCTTGGTCTCTTTGAGCTCTTCTTTTTATAAAATTCAAAAGCTCAAAAAACACTTTTTTTGTCATTTTCTTTTGTTTTGCAATTTTTTTTCGTTTCGTTACATCTTTTGAAGCTTTGTTGAGATTTCTTGCCTTTGTTTTTTGACTTGATTTTGGAAAGGAATTGTCATTGGTTTCTTCCTCTTGTTTTCAAGCATATTTTGATGTCTTCATATTGAGAGTTTCTACTTTTGGGAACTAGTTTTGTGGACAGTCAAAAAGAGATAAAACTGAAGGATATTTGGGAAATTTCTCTCTGCTTTAGTAGATTTTGCATCTTAGAATTTGCATGCTCTTAGTTATTTGCATTAGGTGCACTTAAGCATTTATAGTCTTTTTCATAGTTTTTGCGAGTGTGAAGTTTGTTATTTGAAAAGAAAAATATTTTTTTTTTAGTCTCGTAGAACCCGTGTAGAAATTTCTTTTCATCGAAAGGCAATTACTGCATTTGCATGTAGTTTGGTTTTCATTAATTTCTTTTCTGCGTCACAAAACACCACGAGTTTCATTTCCGTATCCCTTTGACTTAATATAACAGCCGATTAAAATAAGCGCTATAATTTAAAAGCAACTAGCAAGTTTTTATTAAGTGTCATACACCAACTAGCTAGGTTGTAGGGCCTTGGATTAGGTGAGTGGAGAGTTAAATCTCCAAGGCCGCTCAAACAAAAACATAGAAGTTTATTAATTGAGCGAAATCCAACTCCGTTAGGTGGACCGGGAAAGCTCTCCTCTAGAGAGTCAAGCGCGAGGGGAAGTGAAGGTCGAGAAGAGAGATACCCCCTCTCTGATTTGTTGGATCTTGCCTCAAGACCGTTCCACCCGGCTTCTGACACGGATTGGTGCCCATAGTTTCCATTCCTAGGTTCCACATAGGTGACTGCGGGGGGGAATACCCGTGGTACCTGAGGCAGACGTCGTATCACTTCCAGCAGTACTTCTGGGGGGTGCCCATGCGAAGCTTGGGTACTTGTGCCGGCAAAGGATATTGTTAGGAGGTCGGCGTAACTATTTCGGTTACCTTCGTTAGTAGGCCTAGGCTGTAATTATCCCAGACTACTTTCGGGAGGTCCTATTCTTCACTTTCTTGTATTTTGGTGTCTGGTCCTAATCACCCAGAGCGGAAATACCTGAAGGCTGTTTGCTTGATTGTATCTCAGGGATTTTTTGTAGTGAGTGCTCTTTGCTCCTAGCTTGCTTAGCTTTATACTTTTTTGAGTCTAATTAAAATTCGTTAAAGTGGATGATCAAGCGCCTCGTCGATCGAGGAGAATCCGGGGGTTATCTCCCGAGAGTCCAGAGCCTTCTTCAAGAAGGCGTAGGAGTAATTTAGCAGGTGAATATCACCCTGTGGCATCTAACGTAGTGGAGAGATATCCTCCACAAGGGTTTGAAGGTTTCGTAGCTGATTCTGGTGTTGGTTCCGAGAGGAGCGCTCCGCTCACCTCGAGAGTCTTATTTCCGCAGGAAGAAGAAGTACAAGTAGAGGAAGTATCTCAACCCTCTGGGTCACTTCCATCTCCTCTTCCTCCTGATTATCCGTTTGTTGTTGAATACATCGGACCTGAGTTAGAGAGACCAGAAGATCCTCCATATTATTCATACCTTTCGATGGCCACGACTGGGAACGCAGCTTCAGCTGTGAGTGCTGCAAGAATTCAGACTCCTTCTTCTGTAGAAGGAGGAGGCACTATTGCTATATCTTCGATTGCTTCTAGTACTGCTGTGTTTGGCTCTGGTTTCACCCAAGCACATGCTTCTCAATCTGGTCCCTTTTGTTTTGGAATGCCCACTAGTGGGATTCCTTCTTTTTCCTTTTCTGCTGCTGTAGCTGCATCTGCACCCATGTCTTCCATGGCTAGTGGATCAACTTCTTTTCAAGGGTTCCCCTTCGGAACTGGGCACATTCCTAGTTCCAATCCTTCTTTATGGTCCTTTATGTTTACTTCTCAGACTCAGAGTTTCAACCCTTGGTCTGGAGGTCAGAATTCGACCACTTTTACAGGTTGGAACCCTGTATTCACTACAACGAGGGCATGGAATCAATTTTACGCTGGTCACCAAGGGAATGCTTCTTTCCCTTCGTCGAGTGCTTATCAGACTTTTTCCCCTCTTTCTAATGCCTGGAACCCATATCAGGGGCTTTCCTCTTCATTCAATGCTTCAGGAGGGGGAACTGGTCCGGTCTTTGGTAACTCTGCGTTGGGAGGAGGTTCTTCTCCTTTTTCTACGAGTTCTTTCTGGCAACCTGGTGCCTTATCAAATCCAGGGTATTATTTTCAGAATGTAGGGAATTCATCCCATCAAGGATGGAATCCTCAGACTCCGCCTCGTTTACCTTTTCTGGCAACGTTAAACTTTCCAGATCTGTCGAAATTGACGAATGATCCGATCCGGTACAGTTCGGGGTGGCCTCCGGTTCCCACCAAACTACCTTCAGACATTCCAAAGTTTGAAGGCAAGAATGGAGAGGACTCGGCTGAACATATCACCACTTTCCATTTATGGTTCTCTTCTAACTCCCTGATCGATGATTCGATTAGGTTGAGATTGTTTCAACGCACCTTAACTGGAAACGCTGCCAAGTGGTATATTGAGTTAACTGGGGGCAGTTTTGCTACATTTGGAGATCTGGTTGTTACATTTCTAAATCATTTCTAGTTTCCCGTCCGTTATGATGTCGGGACTGAACTCCTAGCTAATTTTAAGCAGGACGACGCAACCCACATTTCTGACCATATTCAGGAATGGCGGAGAAGGAAGAGGCTTATTAAAGCTCATATTCCAGGAGAATTCCTTTTGGAATGGTTTTTGAAATTTCTGCAGTCAGATATTTCTAAAGATGTATCCCTGTCTGGGGTATTTTCTGAGGAACAAGCTATTTTTAGGGCCCAGCAGCTCGAATTGATATATTCTCAGTCTGGGGTCCTTCAGAAATATTTGCCCAATGCTCCTCGCTCCAAATTAGATTTATCCAAAACTAAGCCTGGTCCTCATGGTGATGGAATTATTGGGTCGATCAATAGTGGTGAAGCCAGCCTGCTTACTCAATTGCAGCAGTTGTCTATGCAATCTACTCCTTCTGGTCAAGTTGTGCTGCTGAGTCATCGCCTTCCCAATCTTTTTCGGTAAATGCCGTCCAAAATTTCGATCCCAAAGGAAATCAAAAATCCAAAGGGAAGAAGAAGGGACGGAATAATAAGAAAAAGGGCAAGAATGCGAAGGGTAATGCGAATAAAACAAACGAGCATGTTGGTGAGGGTCCAAAGGATAAAAAGAAGGTGAAGTTTCCATGCAAGTTGTGTGCTAGAGACCATCTTACACACCTTTGCCCTAAAATTCAAGACGCGCAGCGCTTGTTAGCCCAGCAGGGTTCTTCCAGTTCCCAGGCTGTGTTGACAAACCCTTTTCCCCAAGGGCAACAGCTAGTTGTTGGCACGAATCAAAGTACTGGGGCTTCCTCTGAGGGCACCCAGGAAGGGGAAATTCCATCAAACATATACATGATGAGTGCTCACGTGGATGTCGCTACGAGATCCCATGATTATGGCGAAGAAGAGTCTTCGAAAGCTAAGGGTGCTCCTGATGCTACTGAGACGCTTCATATTACGAGGCCTACTATTGAGCCTATACCTCAGATGCCCAAAGCATCTACCAAGCGTACAACGATTAATCCAAATGCTAGGGCTGCCCAGAACTACTCTATTGTGGAAGATCTGGCGCAGAGTCCTTGTGCCATGTCGGCTTTAGAGGTGCTCCAGTCTTGTTTGGCTCAGCGCAGTGCTCTGCTCACTTGGGGTTGTCGATCCAAAAAACTCTCTTATGATTACGTTCGATATGACTAATTTTAAAAAGAGACTTCCTCATCATATGGCTTTTCATATTAAATCATCGTACCGGAAATACAATATTTTTCGGACGGTCGTTAATGAGGGTGCTTCCACATGTGTGATGTCTCTCACATGCTGGAAGGGAATTGGATCTCCTGCAGCTGTTCCATCTGCTACTCTTCTGACCGCGTTTGATGGTCATTCTCACAGACCGCATGGTATTGTCCCAGCTTTTCCCATCTGTGTTGGGGGAAAAACTGTAAATATAGAGGTTGAGATAGTTGATGCAAGCTTGGACTACAACCTTCTGTTGGGGAGAAACTAGATTTATGAGATGGATGCCATTGCATCTTCATTGTTTCGGATTATTTATTTCCCTCACGAAGGGAGGATTGTTACAGTGGACCAACTAGACTGTCCTCCTATAGACCCAAATGCATCTACTGACTCAACTATTCCAAAGTTGGATAATACCAAGGCGCCTGCTGAGAATTTAGGGGTTGGAATGTATTCTTCCTTGATGGGTACTTTCGATATTCCTCCTCCTACTATTCATATAAATGCAATTTCATCCTCCAGGGCTCCTCTTCGAAGAGAGTTCTTTAGAACTCATTATTTTTCAGACCCTTGGACCTTACCTTCCCCTACCGACACATTAGCGGAAGGTCAAGTGGGTGGAATGGCATTTCCAATGTCTGCAGCTGAGATTTCTTATCAGTCTACTGTTGACTCTACAGAGTCCATCCCAGCTCCTCTTTCACCGGAAGAGTTGGATGGAGATGTGGCTCCGACTTGGACACTTAGTTCTTCTTCTTCCCAGGATTTCCTTGATACCACTCTTCCATCTAAAGAGGCCATCCTGGAAGCTATGATTGGTATAGATAGACTGTGGGATGATTTGCATCATCGGTCTTACTTTTTACCTAATTTGAGCGAAGTTGAAACAATTTTTCCAAGTCCTCAGTCTCCTGGTCCTATTCGCCCAGTCCTGAACCCTTTAGCACCAACAGAGGTATATGCTGAAGGGAACATGGCTATGATTTCTCCAACTATCCCGGTGAACATTTCCAAGGATCCCAATATTATTGAGAATGTCTTCATCGGAGCTGAATGTTCCCCTGAAGAGATTCATATTTACACCGATCTCTTTAAAGAGTATAGGGATGTATTCGCTTGGTCTTATGAGGAAATGCCTGGTATCGATCCATCTATTGTCCAGCATGAGATCAAGACTTACGAAAACGCTAAGCCTGTGAGGCAAAAACTTCGTCCAGTCAATCCTAGGAAGGCAGCAGCTATCAAAGCTGAGGTGGAGAAGCTGCTTAAGGGGGATTCATTTTCCCTGTTCCTTTGACTGAATGGGTTTCAAACCCTGTTCCCGTAGATAAAAAACAAGGAACAATTCGAGTTTGTATTGATTTCATAGACCTTAATAAAGCATGTCCTAAAGATAATTACCCCACACCATTTATAGATCAAATCATTGATGAGTGTGCTGGTAATGAAATTTTCTCCTTCATGGACGGTTTCTCCGAATATAATCAGATTACTATCCATCCTGAAGATCAGCATAAAACTGCCTTTATTTGTCCCTGGGGTATTTTTGTTTACAAGAAGATGCCTTTTGGTCTTAAAAATGCTGGGGCTACCTTTCAGCGGGCCATGTCATATGCCTTCCACGACATCAAATAGATTATTGAGGCATATTTGGATGATTTAGCTGCTCATTCTTGAAAGAGAATGGATCATCCTGCTCACCTCCGCAAAGTATTTGAACGATGTTGTTTCTATAAGATTAGGTTGAATCCGAACAAGTGAGTTTTCGCGGTTACATCCGGTCGGTTATTGGGATTCATTGTGTCTAGGGAAGGGATTAGGGTAGATCCCTTCAAGGTTGAGGCAATACTTCGGTTGCCTCCCCCGTCCTCTATTCGTCAACTTCAAAGTCTACAAGGAAAGGCTAATTTTCTGCGGAGATTTATCGTAAATTATGCTGAAGTTACCAAAGGATTTATGAGATTGTTGAAGAAGGGAGTTCCATTTCTTTGGGATGACTTCGCTCAACGCTCATTCGATGCTTTGAAAAAATCATTGACCTCTGCTCCTTTATTGAGTCCACCTGATTATAGCAGGGATTTCCTTTTGTATCTTGCAGCAGCAGAATCTACTATTGGTATGGTTCTGGTTCAGGAGGATGATGCTCTTGCAGAGCATGTTATATACTATCTTAGTCGAGGATTGGTAGGTCCTGAGCTTCGGTATACTCCGATAGAAAAGTTAGCTTTAGTAGCTATTCATGCTGTGCAGCAACTCCGGCATTACATTCTTCTACGAAAAACCTATGTTTTGGCAGCAGCCAATCCATTTCAGTTTGTCCTCAATAGGCGAGTGATTGGGGGCAAATACAATAGATGGATTGTGATTTTGCAGGAATTTGATCTTGAGTTTATGTCTGCCAAGTCCAAGAAATCATTGGTTTTCGTGGAATTGATCTCCGAGTTGCCTTGTGGGGAAGAAATGATCTATGATGAATCCTTCCCCGATGAACATTTGTTTCTTATCTCTCCACAGGATCCTTGGTATGGGCATATAATTGTGTATCTCCAGACTGCGAAGTTTCCCTCTACTTTTTTGAAAGATGAGCGTCGTAAGTTGCGTCACTTGGCTAAGAATTACTTGATTATTGGTGATGCTTTATACCGTCGAGGGGTTGATTCAATCCTAAGACGTTGCTTAACTCTCGAAGAAGCTGAGGCTGTGCTGAATGATTTCCACAGTGGAGCTTGTGGTGGTCATTTATCTGGGCTTGCTACAGCCCAAAAGATCTTGCGTGCTAGGTACTTTTGGCCTTCGATTTTCAAAGATTGTATGGAGTCGGTCAAAAAGTGTCATCCGTGTCAAGTTTATACTCGAAAAATGCGCGCTCATCCAGCTCCGCTTTTTCCAGTCATTACTATCGGTCCCTTTACAAAGTGGGGTATTGATTATACTACTTGTAACCCACCTTCGGCTAAAGGTCACAAGTACATTATTGTAGCAGTAGACTACTTTACGAAGTGGGTTGAGGCTATGCCTACTTTTGGGAATGATGGTGAGACTGCAGCTCTTTTTATTTTCAACCAGGTTATTGCTCGTTTTGGTATTCCTAGAGAGATTGTCACTGATCATGGCAATCATTTTCAGAATAGCATGATGGCTGAGTTGGCTCTAAAATTAGGTTTCCGGCAAGAGCATTCATCTCTGTATTATCCTCAAGCCAATGGGCAAGTGGAAGCCGTGAATAAATCCTTGAAAAAAATTCTTCAAAGGACAGTCACTAAATCTCGATCCAACTGGCATATTATGTTATATCCTACACTTTGGGCATATAGGACGTTAGTGAACACTGCAACTGGCTTTACTCCGTTTCAACTAGTCCACGGGTTAGAATCCGTATTTCCCATTGAATGTGAGATTCCTTCTCTTAAGTTAGTTGTTGAACTTCTTCCTGACACTTCTAGTCTTGAAGAACGTCTCCTTCATCTGGAACATCTTGATGAGCAGCGTCGAGATGCCACCACGATGAATGAAGCGCATAAAAACCGATTTAAAGTTCAGTACAATAAAGCGGTCAAACCCAAGGTTTTCTTGGAAGGCGGCCTTGTTTTGGTCTATGCCCAAGAGAAAGATGCCCTGGGGGCAGGAAATTTTAAGTTTATGTGGTATGGCCCCTTTATCGTTAAAAAAGTCCTTAAGAAAGGAGCATATACCTTGGTTTATTTTGAAGGGAACGAGTTGCCGGAGCCCAGAAATGGGCTCTATTTGAAAAAGTATTATGCCTAGGCTTCGGCCTGACATTTCGCTTTTGTATATAGTATTTTTACTTTGTACATATATGGTTTTTCGATCTTTGATGGGATGGTGATGTTTTTGGATCTTCTTTGGCAGGTTGTGTCAGATGTCATGAGTCATTTTGGTTTCGCCGATGGTGCTAGTAGACACACCCGGAACTTGGCTTCCACGGCTTGGGTGCTTCATCATCCATCTGGTCAACTGTTAGTATCAAGAGGAGTCTGCATTGGTCCTGCTTCCAATAATACAGTAGAATACACTGCAATTATTTATCTACTCTCGGACGCAATATCTTTGGGTGTTGAGTCGTTGGTAGTTTTCTTGGACTCTCAGCTGGTGGTGTCGCAGTTGAACAATAATTATCGGGTTCGAGATCCATTTTTACTCCGGTTGTTCTTGAGGGTACGTTTGTTACAAAGATCATTTCAATTTTTAACTTTCATTCATATTCCTCGAGCTGACAATTGGATGGCAGACTCATTATATAATAAAGCAATTGATTGGCATATTAATCATTCCATACAATAAAATTTAATCATCAAAAACATCATACAATTTTATACATTTGTCACATCACATCAAACATCGCTGTATATATATCATCAGAGTGTTCAAAAAACTATACAAAATTTGGATCCATAAGTCATACAAAAAATTGGGCTTATGCTCGATCATGTTCGGTCTCAAAAAATATACAGTCATCTGATATATCATATCTATCTAATCCTGTGGTCCCTGCCCAGAAGTTGTGTTCCTATAGAACACGATCGCGGTGGAAACTCAGCGAAATAACCGTACCCAGTCACGGGGTACTCCTACCACCCGTCTCTGGATGGTTTCAGGCAGATCTTCCACTGCAGCCATAGGTACTTGGCGGGTTAACCCCTCCAAGTTCCTTTATACAGCCTGGAGGGTCTTGTTTGGATCTACTATATCCGCCTCTCCTCTGCAACGCTTATGTCGTGGGTAACCCTCAGGTCGAACTGGTCCAATATCTGTATCATGATCATTATAAAATTGTAAGTCATCTTGAATCCAATCAAAAACATGTTTGTTTTCCACTTTTTTCCATACATATTGAAAGAATCCAAAAAAATTATATAAGTCAAAAAATTGCAAACTTACCGACTGTGCCCCATGTCGCGCCTGGTGGAAGGACAAGGTCTGGATCGCCTCGGAAATCCATCCCGGCATAGGGATAGTCTTCCACCGCAATGATTTGTTCTCCCCACCAAAGGAAGAACTCATCATCCCAAGTGGTTTGGGGAACTTCACTTCCCCCCAATCTCTTCATCAAGTCAACCCATCGGGCAATTCTTGGATCTCTAGGGCTACTGATAGAAGAGATCACTTTGGGTCTCAGCCCAGGAATCTTCTCGAAGAAGAATTTCATCAAGATTGTACCATAACCAAAATGTTTTGTCTTCACTTTTCGGATAGAAGTCAATTGTTGTTTCATATTCATCAGTAGAGCTGTGCACCAATCATATAAATGAGTTAAGCATTCCACTGCTATAATCATTTGAGTCCTGGATGCCTGGTGTAGGAAGCAGATCTCGCTACACTGCCAATGGTAAAAAGGAGGATTTTCATGTGCAAGTCTCTTAAATATTTGATAGAAATTTGAGTTCCAACTTTCTTGGAACCCTCTACGCAGTAGACGTGGACGTAATATTCCACGGTTAGCCCTCCCAAAGGCTTACCATGCAAGTCTACTGGCTCCCCCCTCTGGGAGAGTCCAGTAATAAAATAGATATCTTCCACCTCGATGCGTATGGGCATTTGATCTATTATGAAGCAGCCTTCTTCCGGTTCCCAATAGTTCACAAGCATTTCGAGCAACCGGACATTACTCTTCATATTTGGCATTTTGAAAAACTTGAGCAATCCGCAATTTCGGAGAATATTTAGTGATGCTTGATCCTGCATGACTTCATTGTCTATGGCACTATGTTCACGCTCTCTCCAAGATATAGTCATCCTGCAAAAACTCAATAATTCGTTCATTAGATACGCATTTTTTCATTTTGGGTTGCGCATACGCGACTTTCTTTGTGCACAGTCGCGTGTATACGCGACTTGGTCATTATAAACCCGCATATGCACAAACCCGTGATTTTAAACAAATTATTCTACGGTGAAAATTCCTAATTTTTAACTTATGAATGGACAAAATGAATAACAAGGATTAAGAGCTTACCTAACAAATTCGGTGAAGTTTGACGGTCGATTGCTCCTGTTTTGACGAAAGAGGCTTTTTCTCCAGAGCACTTTTTCCCAAATCAGCAATGTAACAATGAACCAAATATGAGGTAACTTGTGTATTTATGCCCAAAATTGAAATTTTTTTGCAAAAATTTGTTATGCTTATTTTTTCAATCTATCTTAAGCTGCATAACCCGAATGCTTGGAAGTGCCCAGATTGGTATATTTTCAGGTACATTTTGACGAATTCGAGATTTTTTCCGGTTTTTTATCCATGACTGCTGACCCGTCATGGCAGGTATATGATCTTCACTGGCATATAGGTTAGGGAATCCACTTTCCGTTGCATTTTGCATACTAGCCTCCATTCTGATCACTTGCCATAGGGTCGATCCCTTCAGGTCATGATTATTTTACCCATTTCACTCGCCGATTATTTAATCATGACTTGGTGGTAGAGCCTTCCTTTACATGGGCTTTCTAGTTAGTTCCTTGCTATCACTTGTTGCCCATGCTGCGTTTTATGTAGGCTCGGGAGTCCTCTTTAGTCCTGCCATGACTTATGTGTTGAAGCTTCATTCTTCTTCTTCATCACTATCATTTTTCTGGATATTACCCTAGAGGCTCCCTGGTGTTGTTGAGTTGTATTACTGCATTTCATATTGGCTACTTGTTTATCCTGGCCTTTAGCCGGCTTCATTTGGACTCAATGTTTAAGCCAACTTTTGACCTTGACTGTTTGTACAAGTTAAACCATTGCATGCATTTAGCTATTGCGACTTGACACCCTTTTACCCATGGATGGAACATTCCTCTGAGTATCGCTTACCAGTTTCCACCACCTTGCATTGAGCATAGGATTGTTCCAATCCCAGGAACTAGTGCATCTGTTTTTTGATACTCATTCTATCCATTGTACCATAGCATTCTTTTATTCTTTTTCAGGCTTATTATATGAAAAAGAAAAAAAAATCAAATATAACAAAAAGAGCGGGAAAGGGATATAACTTCATAATTTGATAGCAGTACAGTGTCAGTTTGTCGCCCTTGAAAAAAGCACATACACTTATATATTTCCTTCATTTGGGATGGTTTTAGTTTTGACCTAGGTTCAGCCTTTGCCTTGTTTCACTGGTCAGTCCTCCCCTAGTTGGTTATCTCTTCCAATCATATGGAGAGTTTGTTTTGCCTCCTGCATAACAGACTTATACAGTGCCACTTCTTACTGCCATGGTCATCACGAGTCGTGCTTTTGTTCAAGGGAAGTCTAACCAGAGTCGGCCATTCTGCGGTGTCTCTTGAATCATTATTCAGTCGACCTTCCCGGTTTTGTTAGTATCTTGTTCTATCACATCATATGTTTTGGTCTTCTTCTCATGCTGGTTTGAGAAGGTCTCCATTGACTTCTTGCTGGCGGGTTTGTCTCTTATCGACTACGACACATTGCTCTGAGAGCAAACCTAGAGCCGCACCCTGGTTTTATTTCCATCATTGATAGGTGACCTTGTGCTCATCATTTGATCATCATTATGGGTCTTTGACTGAGTGGTTTCCCCTGTGTTTGACGTCAGCATACATTATCACACTTGGGATTCGTGCAGTACCTTGATTTCCATTTGACCCTATTGGTGGATTTCTCGCCTCTATGTCAGCTTTCATTATTGGTTGGTTCAGAGGGTTTCTTCCGTGCACTAGCTTCATCTTGTGCATGTCGGAAACGTACTTCGGTTTGGTTCCTTCACTCTAATTCGTCTGATTCCTTCCAAATCTTGGCCTGCGGGTTACACTCACGCTGGATTGATTTGGGATGCCTTAATGCCTTCCTTCCAGCAGATCTTTTCCCATCTACTCCGACTCATTGCTCTGGGAATAAGTTCTAGAGTCTTTTTGTCAGTACCTTAGGGTTTGCAGTCATCAGTGGAAGACTCTTCACTATCGACAGTGGGGATTCATCATTTCCTCCTGATTGGTAGATTCTTTCAAGTGTTTGACTTCAACTCATTCATTCGCACTTATTATATTGTACTGGGGCACCTTGACACTCATTTTCATTATTGGTGGGTTGTCTCGCGTTGGTTAACGGTATACATTATTGACCAGTAATCCAACGATTTCTCACATGGTCGACTTCAGCTCATTTATTCCCATTGTGTAGAATTGTGCCATAGTGATCGATGAAGACCTCAGGTTGCATCAGCATTTCTTGGTTCACTTTTGATAGTCCATTCAATTTCTGCCAGTGATGTCGTTCACCGTTATATGTTGCAGTGTCAGTACAACAGCATCCTATATGTTGGCTCCAGAGTTGCGTGATTGTACCATTTATTCCACCTCTTATGATTTGGTACTTGGATATTCAGTTACTTATATGATCAGACATCCAGTTTCAGCATCATTGATCAGCTTGCTATATGTGATACTTAGACATTGATTCTACTTGTACTTCCGGGCCATGCTTAGATGATTCATTGTGTACTTTCAGTTCAGCTATAGTTGTATACATTTTGGATCTATTCTATACTTTAGATATGATGTATTTGTGACTGAGCATGGGTATGCCCGCCTCAGCATGAGTTGACTCTCTGTTTTCTTTCATTGGTTTTTGGCAGGCTGAAATCTGGTGAAGTCCTCTCTTGTCCTTGCGAAGTTCTTTCTATGTGCATAATACATTTCGGCTATCATGTACCCCTTCTGACCTCATATATTAGGGGGCATATGTTATAGCATCATTTTTCACCCTCATGTGATTCATGATTGTCTCTATGGCATTGGGCACCCATTCCCGCAGACTTGAACAAAATCCATAAAAAACAGTGTTAAAAATCCCATATGCGGGTATGCCCAGAATTTTGCGCGTGTATACGCGAGTCCACATGTACTTTTCCGTGTATGCCATTAAAATCATTAAAATATATATATATAAATTCCCTATTTTCGGGCTGGGTTGATGGTTGCTCCAGTAGTTCAACCACCCCAGCACGTGGCCAACTGTTTCCAACTAATTGAAACTACTTTGAGGGAGTATAAAAGCCCCTCATGTGTATGGCCTAAGGGAGAGAGAAATTTATAGACATTATACTCTGTTGGAATCCCTAATTCAAGTCTGATTTCCCGTGCCTCCTGCACTTTCCCAGATTTATACAGGAAACCCTTGTTTCCTGGAGATGTTCATCAGTTTATATGCCATCTCGAGTGCACAAGTCTTGAAAGTATCTTAGCGAGGCAAGGGTGGGACGGATCCGGACGACGGTCTGTTCGAAGATCGTGGAAGGATTTAGGTGATCTCTCCACTTTTTATTTCTGTACATGCTGTTTGCAATAATGAAGAACCATCTTGTTCCTGAACTTATGTGTTAATATATATTTGCATATGTGAAAAGATTGATTATTCAGCATTTATTATTGTTTATATAATATTTCACATGGATTACACTAACATTTAGGAGAAATATATGTTGTACAACTAGGTTTCCGTGCATGTTCTTTCTTGTTTTCTAGGTTGAAGAGGAAGAAGGGTTACTGGGGGTTTGGACCCCACGGGATCTACATCGAACGTAGGACTACGGGTGAGTTCTACTATGGTTGTTATCTAGTTTTTGGCATTTAAGTGTGGTTGTGTGTGAGTCCTTCTGAATAGCATGCCCTGATCTGTGGAGGTTTTGACCCAACAAACCTCTAGGGTGTTTTTCCCCAAAACAATTGGTTATGGTTCCACTTCTATTGTTGATTATGATGTTGATTTATGTCTTATCTGACTGACATATAGTTGCATATACTGGATTTTACGCTTGCGTTTGTTTTGTTTCTTGCGCGTACAGGTATCTGATCATGGATATCGTGAGGATTGTGATCTGTCGGAGCTAAGGAACGGGAGCGCCAATTTCTCTACAAGCGACAGCGTTGGATTCCAGGTAAGCCTTCATCGCTAGTTGGTTTATTTGCAATAAGGAACCTACACTATAGCGTGAACGATTATTGCTAGACCCGGTCTAGGCTAGTAGGGATCGCCTCTGTCTGCAGGGGGGATTTACCTCCACAAAAAGAAGTAAGACACAAGCTCAATTCCATGGACACCTTGCAGAACGTTCTGGAAGCCTAGCAAGTATTCAGAGACGTTGGATGGATTGAATATTTTTAAAAATTGGAAGGCTTAGATGAGGCTGTTGCAATCGAATTCACTCAGAATTTAAATAACCACCATAATCGAGTTAGGGGCCTGCAAATTGAGGTGACAGAAGAATTGATCGCCCAAGTAGCCACATTTCTAGTAGAGGGATGGAGATGGTTCAACAGGAAAATCAATGATCCCTCTTTGAAGGAGGACTTCCCAGAAGGAGAAGAAAAGTTGGAAAAGAAAGGAAGAGGAATTGATAGGAAAGATGTCACCTTGGATTTAATCAAATACATTAATTTTTAGGGAATATCCACAATCGTTTTTAATTATCACTTCCTTCTACTCAATCATCTTCGGCACCAACAAAATATTAACCTCCCATTATAATTATTGGGAAACATTAAGCATATGGCGGCAACAGTGAAGACATTAGCACATCTGGAATCATGTGTGACCAATCATGGAATTATCAAATTAATCATGTTGGATGACCTAAGCCAACAGGGAAGGAGCTGGGAAGAATTCAAGCGAAAAAGGCCTAGGACAAGCCGGAGAAAATAGGTCGTGACTTCGGAAGGAAGTCAAGCAGAAGCTGAGACGCAGACTCAGCCTGTCGGGGCCAAAATTGGGAAAGAACCCACTGATGAATCAATTTGGGATAGACGGCCAAAACAGAGGGTGAAAGTTAACTTTCCCACAAAAAATTTTCCCACAGCTGGAAAGAAGAAAGAATCAGAAGGATCATAAGAAGAAGAAAGAGAACCCTCTTCATCAGGTAAGGACAAAACTCGTGTTCTTATTTTATAACTTGAAAATCTAAGAAAAGAAAATGAACAGTTGAAACAAATATTATCTGAGGGGAAGGAATTCTTGGTACCTATATGCACGACATATTTTCAATGACTAACAGCATTAGGGTATAATTTCTATGGGGAAAACACCAGCCCAATGGAAACAAAAACAAAATTTCAGGAGGATGTTACACAAGAACATATTGAGGATATTGTTGTTACAAAAGAACCAACAATTAAAGAAGAGCCTCGTGTAGTAATTGACCTAGAGGTTAATACACAAGAACCTGTGTAGGCTACTGCTATAATAGAAGAAACAACAATGGACACAGAGGCTACTCTCGGAAAAAATGAAGGGGTTGATACATAATAACCCACTGATGAAGTTGTTTTTACACAAGAACCAACAACAGAGGTGGAGCAGACCCATTCAACAGAGGCTTTTATGCCCATTATTGATGTTGATATTGAATGCAGAGGAATGTTGGGTCCTGTTGTGGGATTAAGTTCTAAGAAAACTTTGTTAATTTCCAAATTGCAGAAGTGGAAACATGAAGCAATATCCCTTTGGGAGGGGGTGATTTCGTTGAAAAAAAATCAGAAGGAGATAAGTACTTTATAGGAAAAATGGATGAAAGAAGAGTTGAAGAAAGGATGGGAAGACTATAAGAGGAAGGAAGCTGTAAAGAAGTAGGAGGAATAGTTGCTACTGTTACAGCAGTAGGTTTAGGATCTAACTATGGATAAGAAAAAACTCCATGACCTTGCCCTCAATCTGTTGGGGTGTAGGTGACCTTACCCATCCTACCCCATTTTTCTGTGGGACTTCTATTTCATGTTTCAAATAAAAATCGTCATGGAGAACATGCCCTATCTGTGCTCTTCCACTTTCACATTCTTAGATTTCTTTCGTTCTTCCAATTTTGATGAACAAAGCTTGCTGTGTGAGTTATTTTTTCATAATATCATTTGCAAGCATGTAAGTATGAAAATGGTAGTCACTATATTCTCCTACATGGGGGATTTACAATTGTGAGCCTTTTTTTCATTCATGAAGAATAAGATTGAGTGGCATGTGTCCACCAAATCTATTGATGACAATGAATAAAATACAACATTATGGATCGGGGAAGAACCAGGATGAGCCACCAAGTTAAGACGGGAATTTAGGAGAATTTTGAACACTCCTAGGATAAGGGAAACTCTTGCCACTTATAGAAGAAGGATTGTGAGCTTCTGCCTTAATCAGTTCTCAGCAATGAAGAGTTGAGCCCTAACTGGGTGCTTGAAACACACATAAGCCAGCAGTGTTGAGCTACTGAAGGGGGACCCATTTGCATTTAAGAACTTTGTGGTAGTTGTTACACATGTAACAGCATATGCACAGATCATACAAACCCTTGGCACTTCTTGGCTTGGGTTAAGGTTCAAGTTCCCTTTGATATAGACGCCAATAGAGGATTACTAGAGTAATTATGAATTGAGAAAGTATGAATCAGAATCTTGGGTACGACAGCTGATGGCTACTCAAGGGTACAGGTCTACAGATTAAGATACAACTAGCACTTATGACCTCACTGACCTGCATCGGAGATATTCTCATAAGATATGAGGGTTTTCATGAGGAATGCAAGTGCTTCAACTGGGGGGAGATGTTTGGTGCCAGTTTTGTACTTATTTCCTACATTTGTTTCCCCCATTTTACCTTACGAATACAACCATTGGGACTATGCTTGCCTCTTTTTCCTACCTTTCTATCTTAAACAGTGTTGTTCCACCTTATTTTCATTATATTTCCATTTCATCGATTATTATGATGTATCATGTCTTTTTTATGATTAAATAGGGATGAATGTTTGGAGAAGTTCTCTGGTCTTTTTTTGTCCTTCTAGATGTCGTTTTTAGCACAAAAGATCTAGAGCATGAGGCGTACAGAAGCAGTTAAAGGTGTGTTGTTACAGTGAGCTATTACACCACAACGTTGTTACATCATGATGTTGTTACAGACCTACTGTTACAGCTGTACCACTAACTGGATATTGTCAACTTCTAATGTCGACCTATCCTCTATTGTTGTTATGCTACAACTGTGATTTGCCACAATAGTTGTAGAAGTAATTACGTATTGTATTTTAGGATAACAACATTTAGGCGGTTTTGATTGTAATCTATATTTTTCCAGTCAGACTTTTTATCAAGAAGTGGTTGTAACTATATGTATTCTATTTTTATCAGCATGAGAATCATAATATTCTCATGACTGATCCATCCCTCATTTTTCAAAAGATGTAACCACTATATAATTCAAAACCCTTGAGGTCGAAAGGAGTAGCAGAGAGCAGTATTAAATTGGCTTTGTAATTTTGGTCACATTAATACAAGCTATCTTTCTGCTGCTATTACATGCATTATCTGGTTTAGTTTCCGTTAAGTTCTTTCTCTTCCTACACCCTACTAGGGAAGAAGGGCCCTCCTCTTTAGCAGGGATTGCAATGGTTAAGGTAGTTGTACATATTTCTTATTCGTTTTATGTATCAGTGGAAGTGTTGTTGCTGTTTTTCTCGATGTGAGTAGATATGCTTCAATTTCAATATTATATATGATGTTACACATATGTGATTAGAGATACTAGCTAGGTAATTATTGTGTGGCGCACTAGGTACAGATTAATTGAGGCATGATTACATTCTTGTAGATCATTTTATTTCTTCATGAGTGATTCCTTCCAACTTTTAATTCAGCAACAAATTCCTTTATTTTGATTTTCTTCTGGTTTGATGTATTGGCACAGACAGTGTGGTTGTCATTGAAATAAAAGACGTCCCTAGATTGATAATTTATGTGTACCGTTTTAGTCATTTAACATTGATTAATACAGTCCCAATAGTATCTTCTACGACTATTGTAGTCTGCAGGATGATGTAGCGCAAAAGATTTTGTACTGCGTGTATAAGGGCTAGGGAAATTTTTTATTTTGGTTCATATATTAAGGCAATGCCAAATAAGTTCTTTCTAACGTAATAAATTACATGTTCTTTACCATCAAGTTCATCTTGGACTAACACCCTAGCCATGGTGGTCTCTGATGCTGATAGGTATAGGGTGTAATATTTTTCATAATTTTTTGATCAATGGGGCTGAAGACAATGTGTCTTTTAGCTCCTCAAACGATTGTTGAGCTTGATCGTATCATTTAAATAGGATATCTTGACAGAGCAGTCACAAGAATCCTTGCACACAAATGGCGTAATCAAGGATAAAGTGTCTCAAGAAGTTGGCTTTCCCCTCTAAGCTTTGAAGTTTCTTGAGGGTTTTGGGTGGTGGCACCTCTTTGATTGACCAAACCTTGAGGGGGTCCACTTGGATCCCTTGTTGGGACATGATAAATCCTAATAGTCGACCTGCGCTGACGTAAAAGGCGCACTTGAGAGGGTTGTAATGTCAGCATCTTTGGAATACCAACCATAAATCCCCCAAATGATCACTTATCTTCTTGGATCGAATGGTTAGGTTGTCCAAGTAAGCTAGGATGAGGTGGGCTAGGTCATGGAAAACATAATTCATGGCCCGTTGTAAGGTGGCTCCAGCATTTTTAAGACCGAACGACATAAGCCGATATGTGAATGTGCCCCAAGGGGTAGTGAATGTTTTCTTGTACTGATCTGTATGTTGGATTTGAATTTGTTTATACCCTAGAATTAGTCCATAAAGGACACGGCCTCGTGACAGGAACAAGCATCAATGACTTTGTCGATAAACGGGGTGGGATAGTTGTCCTTAGGACATGCTTTTTTCAAATCTTGGAATCAGTACAGACGTGAATGGTGCCTTTTTTTTCATGATGGGAATATGGTTGGAAACCCACGATGTGTAATCGATTAGGTAGATGAACCTGAATTTGTGAAGCTTGTTGATTTCTTGCTTGACCGCTTCTACTTTAGATGGGTGAAATTGACATTTCTGGCATACCAGTGGTATGTTAGGCCAAGTGTCAATGTGGTGCTCTTCAATGGTGGGGCTAAGCCCCAACGTTTCCAAATAATCCCATGCGAAGATGTCTCTGTACTCTTGTAGCAAGTTTGTGTAAGTGACTACCTTGTCTGGGGAGCATGTTGCCCCCAGTGAGATTTCTTTGATTTTTCCCGGTTTTCTCAAGATATTTACCTTAATGGTTGGTGAAATATTTTACATATTCCCTTATTCGAACGCGTCAGGTGCCAAGATGGGATTTTTGGACCAGTCTACCTTCCTATATGGAAGGAAGTATTTTGATTCAATGGTGTATATCTCTTGGGTTTTTGGGTTGTTAGGACCGATTGTTTTTTCTAGGAGAAAAAACGAGCGGTTATGCATTGAGTCCCACTGATAATCTGGTTCTGTCATGGCCTCTAAAATATCCTCATCTAAATGGAACAAGGCGTCTAAGGGGGATTTTTTTTGTGTGAGGCCGTGAGGAGTTGGTTCAGGCCTAACAGAGCTGGTCGACAGACACGAATAAGATTCCATAGTTGATGTTGTGGGACTAGACAAGGTCGACAGGGTGCAGACTGGTTGAGTTTGCATCGTTGATGGTACAACTACTATTGTAGTTGTAGCAGTCTCGACACCAATGAAAAATGAGAAGACATCACGAGTCATGGTTCCCATGCATTATGAGATGAACCGTGTGTGGTGTTGTGTGTCATTGACATTGAATAGTGGAATAATTTCCATTGTGGTGGCTTGTGTGAGAACAAGCTTATGCTCCTCACATGGCATACTAAGGGTACTCACACTTTCCTAGATTTGGACGTTGCGTTGAGTGTAGAGGTGCCTAAAAGTTTCCATTAAGGGGCACAACTCTGTTTCATGATTGCGACTTGTTCAAATGGTGCACAGTGTCAAGGTGCTTATCTAGTAGATGGTGTGAGAACTAATGCTACTATTTGTGCCTGAAGTGGATTCTCAAAGATGATTGGGCATTTGGGCAGGTTTGTGCTTCTGCCATCTCTGAGTCTTTGGTTTTAGGTTTTCTGGATCTTTTAGGGAGTTTAAACTCAATTTTTCGCTTGCCTCTCTTAGCCTTGGGAGGTACTCACAATATATAGTATGGTGGAATTGTGAGCAAATCCTGAAATAGCAGCATGTGATCTTCTCTTGATTTGACAGATTGATAAGTGGAATGGTAGTGACCATGCGAAGAATGTCAGTGAGCTTCTTGATATTGATTGACTCTATGGTCATTTCTGTCGCATAGCTCGCATGTCGTACTTGGCTCGTTTTAGGCCCTACTGGGACGATGGGTCGTCTTTTATTTCCTAATGTTTTGGTAACGATGGGGGGTAGGTTGCCTTGTGTCAGGCTTCCTTGGTTCTAGACCAGTTATATCTAGGTTTTGGGTAGCCAATGAGCATATGGTGTCTACCAAAGGTCAAAACTGGGAGATGTAAGTACAGTAAGTGTCTGATGATTGTCATGAAAGATTAGACAATACTTTTTTTCCCTGGTTCTCCATTCCCTTTGGACTGCTGGAGTGATTAGGTACCATTTGCAGACTCATATTAAGTCTGGGCATTGGGCGACCAAGTGGTTATGTGAGTCACATAATGCGTAGGTTGGGCTTATGTGTGGACGATGCTTGGGGGTGATGATGTGCCCCTTTGTTGGCTGTTTTTCTGATGACATGAAGAAAATGGACCTGGTTGCCACATTTTCTTGTGTTGTCAAACTTTCCATGGATTCCAAATTCGATCCAACCATTGAGGTGAGTCTAGCCTGGCGTAAACTATTTAACACCAAACGGAATTAGTGGATATAGGGAAAACAATGAACCGGGTGGTCTCCTGAACACACTCGGCATGAATATTAGACGTCTAGTAAGCCATCATAGCATACGAGGTTGACTGGATACCATCTCTGAAACATATCTAGGGCTGCCGAGTCAGCGATGAAGTCATCTCATTCATCAAAGAGTGCGCAAAGCTGGATAGGAGCTTGAGGGTGATAACAAGAGGGAGCTAGTCGTTTAGGTGACTGTCTCTCCTCGGACACATATAATATGGTCCTTGTTTCTTCTGCCGCTTGAGTGGTGGTACTGTTTGCGGATTTTGTGTCCGAGCTAGCCAAGTCATAGTTTTCAGCGATGAATCGTTGCATGAAATCCAACATGGACAGGATCCGATGGATGTGGGGACAATGGCGCATGTGTTGGTTACTTCGAAAAATCTGACGCGTATGTCATTAATGCCGACCTAAGTTTCTTTGGGCAACATGAGGGACTTGGTACCCACATTTAAATGCCCTTAATTGGAGACAGTGTGTGACTAAATGATCTCACTCATTGCACAGTGCGAAAAATGGGGCCAGGCGAGTGGCTTTCGTTTGTCGACATTGATCTATTGGGGTGACTATGTACGATCATAATGTAGGCACCTCTCATAGGTACAGTATGGTTCTAAGCTCTCCGTCATCTATTTGCATGGGTGGAACTGATGGGTCATGTTGATACAATTGCTCTAGGGCTTACAAGGCATCCCTATATCATAAGATCTATGGGAATTGATGGGGGTAATGCTCATAACGGTCGCATATGGCACATGCGTGGTTGGTGCACAATTGTTTCCCTTGATTTTTCGTGGCATGTTCCTTTTTATGGGAACTTGAGGCCGCAGCATTTCTTTCGGTGTTTAGAAGAGGTTCTAATTCATCTAAATCTGGGAAAATATTGGTAGGATGACCTACGATATCACATAATGCACAAGGTTGTAATGCCCTATGTATTTTGGGGTTTTCAATTTTCTTCCCTTTTTTGTTGGTTTTCTTGGTGGTGTTACCTGGTGCTCCTATGGGTATTTCGTTAACCGTTGTGGCCTCCTAAGGGGTGATATGGGTTATCCTTGTAGAAGTGATGTCAGGACTTCCAAGCATGGCTGGTGGGACCAAATACCACACAGGTATTGTGAAAGCCATGTTTGGAAATGTAACAGTTTCCAAGACTTGCTTTGACACAAAACTAGGTGGGGGGTATAAAAATGGGGTTTGGGGGATGGCATAGGGT
Organism: Pinus albicaulis; assembly: GCA_034641835.2. NCBI lineage: Eukaryota > Viridiplantae > Streptophyta > Pinopsida > Pinales > Pinaceae > Pinus > Pinus albicaulis. The sequence goes on along the minus strand of CM076583.1, from coordinate 1,303,790,632 downwards.
GGGAAATTCATGCCAGTGGCTTCAGTCTTCGTACTACTAGTTTCCATATTTGGGCCGCTCTCGGTATTTGATGATAGCATCATGTACACCGATGCCCCCATGATCTCTTGGGCTACCTTTGGTATGATAGGGGGATCTCCTAGGAATGATACTAGGATCGATGATTGTTTTAATTGGCCGAGGCCAAATTCTTGATACCACATGAGTGATTCTGTAGTTGTGTCTATGTAAGGTAAAACAACATCGAGAGTCATCATGGGTTTTTTATCATAGTATTTAAGCTAGTCAAAGGTGATGATTTGATATTCATGGGGGAACATCATCACTCGAAAGACAGAGGATCCTAATGCAGTCACGACATATATATAACTCCGCCTAAGGAGTATATTGTAGTCTAGTTGTGCATCTAAGACTTCAATGTTTATAAGTATTGTATTTTCAAACAAGTTTATAGGGACATTCTGATATAGACCGTCATGGGTAGAAGGTCGACTGTCCTATACTCTAAGCATGATGTCGAATGGTTTCAGTTTAGGTGATCCCACTTTCTGCCAAATGGATTTGGACATGATGCATTTATATGCTACTTCGTCAATGATGCATCGGTGTATGGTGATATTTTGGACTAACACTGGTAATTGGAAGGCGACCAATGAAGGAAGCCTAGGCTTTCTTTGTCTAGCTCAAAGGCCATTAGGTGCAAATCGAAAGGGTCGATGGCGCCTAATGCGGAAAGTAGGGCTTCCCATTTTTTGGCCATGATTGTAGGACTTCTAAGGTTGACATGGCAGCGGTTGATTGTGCTAAATTATACACTATGTTGTAGTTATGGGCAGCTTTTCAGTGGTGTTATACGCACCTGGTTGGCCCCTTAACAATTTTTGGAAGGGGCTGTTAGTATGAATCTTAATTGCAAGTGTATGAAAAAATACCACTTTAGTTGTGCATAAAAAACAACCCTAACAACAAATATGGCTTCCAATATATGTAGATCTGCAATTATTTGATGAAGATAAATGCTGCAAAAATCTAGATATATGCATTAAAAGACATTAAGCAGTAAATAAAAACAAGAGTTGCTCCATGCATCCAATAGACAAGACAAGAATATGTTGAATGAATTTTGTATCAATGGCACCTAGGAGGAAAATATAGAAGGATGCTACCAGTTCTCCTCAATGGGATGGGTTCTTGTAAGTCCTCAACACTTCAGATCTGAAATTCCTCTCTCTTGATGGTGTAGAAAACCCAGACAAAAATGGAACTCAAAGGGAGCTCACAAGCAAAAAGATAGAAAAATATAACAGTGATGGTGGATCAAAGTTAGACCAAAATTAGAGATCGAAAGTGATCTTTAGGCAACAAAAGGTGGTGCATGAATGGAAAAGCCCTTCTATTTATAACAAAATATTGAGTTAGTCTAGATATTGGTGCATAGTTAAAATATTATTAACCAAATCAAGATCCAACTTTTATGGAATATTCTATTATATTTGTTGGAGGGAAAAATAATTTCACTTGGGTCAAATCCCTTTATTTGTAAATAATAAATAAATAAATGATTTATTTATTATTTTAAGGATGTGGTTGAGTAATAATTAAATAAATAATGATTTATTTAACTATTTATGAGTGATTTAGTCAAATTTAACAAGGAATATTATTTAAATAAGGTTTAAATAATTATTCCTAGAAAATAATAAGATAAATAATAATTTATCTAATTAATTTTCCTGTTTTGGGTTAAATATGACCAGGAATATTAATTAAACTATTGTTTAACTAATTATTCCGTGAGGAAAAACAAACAAATGTGGATTTATTTAATATTTCCTCATGGGGTTTCTTGTTTAGACTATAAAAAACTTAATAAAGGTGGTTTACTAAGTTATTTTTCATAGTGAAAGAAATTTTACTTAGGGTAAAATTGGTCTTACATGGTGTACATAGGTCCATCTAATAGTAACAGGTTAGATGACCAAAAATGGTGTAACAGATTTCCCCCCAGCGTGCGAGCTTTAGGAGCTAATCGTATGAATGAAGTACGTTGTAAGAACTCAATCACTAGACACCGAAGGGGAAGTGAAAGAGAGAGAAATATAAGGTAGAATAAAGCACTAGAGGACTAGACCCTGAGGAGGCAAGACTTACAGGTGTAAAAAGTCTCTTTTATGAGTGAGTACCTGTGCTATAGGCGGCGGCGGAGGCATACCTATGCCCACTGAGACAAAGTACAAAGAATAGTGCATCTAGTAAACAAGGGATTGAATAATGTAGTAAATGATGGCATAAAAATGAGCCAGGTAAAAAAACGATAATGAATCCCACATACATACTGTGCCTAGGATAACAACCATGACTTATACAATAATATCTGAGTACATGAGATGCAAATGTAACCCAAATGCCCCTGTAAATAGGAAAGGGCTCTAAAAATATGACTGATACATGCAAAAAAAAGACGTTGCAAGCGGCTGAGGCAGACATCATCAAATATATTCAGCTGCATCGAAGGTTGTAATGAAGAGGTCATCCAGGCATCTGGGGGGCTACCCATAGGGCCACCCCCTCATGAGGGCTGAAACATCTCACACACACCTGGGAATCGCTGGTATCATCTGCTGCATCACTGAACCATCAAGTATATGGATCTCGATCATGTTGAAAGGAGCTGGAGCTGAGAAAAAATCAAGTCAAAGGGCAATAAGGAGTCCCTTTGCCTGATCCGAGGCACTGAACAAGAGTGGAAGCTGGAACTCTAGACCTGTCTTCTGGAATGAATGATCTGATGTCTACAGAAGGAGGTCCACCATAGGTGAGGCAATAAGGGATCCTCAACTAAGGCACGAGAGAAAATTGTAGAGCGACTGATAGACTGACACCGGGGATGATGATGAAATGGGGGGTATTAAGTAGTGGACATATGAATTCCCTTATTAGAGCATAAAGGGCATGGATGACCTGGCAAAAAATGACACAATATCATGAGGGATAGGGGACAGTAGGACTGAAGGCCATAATGGGCGACATGAGAGAGGAACCAAGCAATGCAGGATGGAGGACTATAGAGGGATACAAAGGGACTCAGGATAGACTCCATGAATGTGATGATGACTCAACTCAAATGCTCTAAACAAGGGTGACTCGATGATGCTGCCACGTAGAAATGGTCTGGTGGGGACCATAAATACATGAGTACATGATGGTTACTCACGATGAAAATCGACATGAGCATGGACAAGTATGGAAGCAAAGTGGCGCCCCAAGCACAAGTGTTGCAAGTGAAGAAATTCAATTTTGAGGAGTGGTGAAGTGACCCTTCTTGGACGAAATGTGCCCTCGTGAAGTATCACATCACAAAAAACTAACTGATACCCATTTGAGGTCTTGGTGAGAGCTTTCCAATGATATAGACAGTTTGTCAAATTGAGCTACGGTTTGGCCGCAGCAGGAAAAAGAAAAATCAGGGGTTTCTCTTGTAATAAGGCATTTTCCCTCCAAATTCCCTCATTTTCATGTGGAGTTGTGGTGAATGTAGAGAGGAGAGAAGGCCCTAAATCTTGCAGCGATCGTAGTGGACAAACCAACCGTTGGAATCGATATTCGTCAGTCGCAGGTAAGAGGCCTAACCCTACTCTTTCATTTCAGTGGATTGAAAGTTCATTTTAGGTCCCCAAATCTCATGAAAAGACCCTTGCACCTCTTCATGGCTGGGTCACACTTTTTTGGGAAAAAACTGCGTCTTGGGTAGCAGGTTTTGGGCAGAAAACTGTGACATGTCCCAAGATTGGGCATGAAAAGTGTGACCTGACAGGGAGGGGTTTTTCTATGCTATTTTTTGGCTGAGAACTAGGTTTTTTTGTTTGGATACATTCTTTCCTATCTGTACACTGAAAAATATGATGGTTTTGTGCATATATGGAAGAATTATGGATCAAATGGAGAGAGAGAGACCTTGGCACATTACAGTCAAAGATCCGGGAGGATCAAGGAGTCCGTAGTGCATTCACCAGGTTTAGGGTTCTAAATTTTATGGAGAACTCTTTGATGAGAGCTGGAGAGCCCAAATTGGCTCGGATTGTCAACTATTGGGACTCGCACCATGAGGTCTTTATAGTGCAGGGGCATCGAATCAAGTTTATGGTCTAGGATATATATTTCCTGACTGGTCTCCCATCACTTGGGATGGTAGGGAATACTCAACCAATGTTACTGGTAGGGTGAAACATCAAGGAGTTTGTAGAGTGCCATCGGTGACCAGTTCTCCATGTCAAAGGGACACAGATACCCATCGGGGATCTAGAGAGGTTAGAGACTCGTGTTGTGGCCGTAGTGGTGCTACGGATCCTAGCCAACTAGACACTCCACCACATCACTGGAGGGCAAATGATGCTTGTGGAGAGTGTGTTGAGTGGGACCTACTATGGGTGGGCCCAGATGATGCTGTCATCATTGAAATGAAAGTTGTCTCTATGCAAGCAGCAAGTGAACCATGACTGTGCATATGGTACAGTGTTGTGCTCGCTCTTCTTTGAGAAGATCCCGACACTTTGACCTCGTATACAGCTCCAGGATGGGAGCCCGAGGGAGCCCAGGATGCGTCGGTGGGGGCGACTACTGTGAAGAGGAGGAGGTGGGGCAGTCGGACGGGTGTTCCGACCCGAGTTCTTTTCTCATTTGGATCAGATGCCATTGTACGTAGACGATTATCCCTATACTGGGATGAGTTATCATGGGGACCTGGACTTACCATTGCCGCCTGGCCGAGTATGGGGGCCTGATTGTAAGGGAAAAATTGCTAATATTTTATGTGCATTGTAAAGTTTCATAATATTTTATATGGTACTAATTCTTCCACTTTTGGTATGCATATACAGCACTAGTAAAACCGACCGGGTATATGGGACGACCTGCGATATAAGGAACTGCCACGCCTAGTGGATCGAGGGTGCCACAAAATGAGGATGCAGCAGCCCTCCTAGAGGACATCCATTGTAGATGTGAGAGGATTTTGACCGGTGTTTCAGAGTGCGATTGGCAAAACTTAGAGGACCAGTACATAGAGCCATGTATTGGTTTACCCTCGAAGTGGCGAGGGGTCATGCGGCGCATGGCGATGGCCGGACAGGGAATGTGTGATCTACGAGCTGCGGGAGTAGAGCCAATAGCTTGGGATCCTCCAGATAGTGATTAGTGTGAAGGGGCAGGTGGTGCCCCCAGTTTTGAGTTTTTGTAACATGCTATGGGCATGTCATACGTATCAGAGTTGATGGACTCTAAAACATTTTATATGACACATATTATGGATATGCATCGTTTTGATGGTTTTATGTTACTATCTTGTGTTAAAGGCATGTGCTAAATGCCAATCTAGAATATTGTTTGCAATGCTATCTACATAGTGATTTTGTGCTCTAGGTACATGACTGAATGTAATGATTTCAAATTCACGCATCAAAATCTTCACTCGTAGATATCTTCTAAAAAGGATAGGATTATGCACACGAGATACACCATTCAATTGCATGATAAGAAGCATGGAATCTAAATGAACATGAAGGTGGAGGATGTGATGTGAAAGGGCATCGGCTAATAAACCTCGTACTGCATCATATTTGGCCTGATTATTGGTAGCAGTACCAATGCATACACCGTTCGAGAGAACAAGCGAATGCAAGGGGGTAAAGATGGCCCAAACTGCCGAGGCTAGATTCTAGGAGTAGCGACTTGCACCATCGGCATAACCAATATAAGGTGTGGACGGGAGGTCCATATGAAAGGTGCCACAAGACAATAAATGGGAGGATGATGAAAAATGCTGGCAACTTGAACGCAAAGTAGAAATCGAACACACACCACGAGAGGGAGTGATCTGGGTAGGATGTCTACTACTCAGACACCGATGGTGAGGTGGAGTGTAGGAGCTACCGGAGGTGTAGCTTGTGCTCGAGCTGCGAAAGTCACCATAGACACGGATGGTGCCATCCCGCTTATGGGCGAGAAAGATGAAGTAAGGGGTGGACAAGGCTTCCATGATGTCATCATCATAATAGAAGATGGAATGACTGGAGGAAGGGAAACCACATGACGCGGCGAAGCTACCTAACTCATCATCATGAGAAGAAAGGTTCACATTTGCATCCTCACGGGGGATGATGGGAGAACAAGCAGATAAGGGGTCTACCGATGTTGAGCCCAGGGTGATCGTTGAAGGGAGGTCAAGTGAAACAACAGGGGAAGATGCAGAGGGAGCTTCCACCGAGGGTCTCATGGATGATGATAGGTAGAGGATGGTGGCCACAGGCTCCGTCATCTCGACATCAGGAGGGGGAATGTCAATGGGAGTGGGTAAATCCTCAAGCTGGCTCGTAGCATACTGCGCAAGTACGAGAGAAGCAGATTGGTTCTGTTCAACCTCATACTCCTGAACTACCTCTGAAGAGGCACGGTAATGCATAAGACGGGGACAATGGTGGGAATAATGTCCATAAATATCACACAAAGCACAAGGTTTATTGGTGTGAATAGTATTAGGGTTCTTGGCTGCAATCGAGGAAGAAATAGAGGCCAGGAGGAGGGGGTCCAGAAGGCTGAATAGAAGGGCTAGGAGTATGTTGTGGAGGGTAAGGTTGCTGAATAGCCGAACTGGGCCGCTTGAGGGAGGCCTGAGATGATTGCATCATGAAAACATTCGATGAGCTGGGATCAGAGATAGGAGGAGGAAGAACAGGGAATGTACCAAGCAATGAGGAGTCTTTGTAGACTCCGGGTGAGGCATTGGTCAAAGGATCGATGGTTTTCTTATTGGCCACCGAAGAGATGATGGACTCAGGGAAGGTCTGAGGGAAGGACATCTTGCAATGAATTGTAGATGGGATAGCGAACATCACATAGGTGTAGCTACAACCTAATAGAATGTTTTAATCTAAGGGGTCATATATGACTTCTACGTCAATGCAAATAGTCTTACTCGTGAGAGTAATAGGACAATTGCAGAATAGGCCAATGGGCTAGGAGGCATGGCCATCCCACGCTCGGAGAGTGATCGTGGAAGGAGACAACTTAGGTGATCCGAGTTGCTTCCAAACCAAAAAGAACATCACACAGGTGGATGCCCCCTCATCAATGATGCACCGGGAAAATTTGGCGTTCCAGATCTTGGCTGGGATTTGGGAGGCGATGGAAGCAGGAAGAGGAGGATGTTCTGACCGGTCAACATCGAAGACAATCAATCAATCATTAGAAGGATCTACAATTCCCATGGAAGATAGTAGAGCTTTTCATTGTGAAGGGCACGACTGGAGGAGTTCTAGTGTTGAAATGGCAGCAAGAGATTACACCAAATCATCTACTATACTATACGAATGGGAAGCTTTGCCAAAAGTAGCATTTCGGTGTAGTGGTCCCTTAGGGATCTTGGTATGAACCTCTGCCTTAGGCTGAGGGATCTCCAAGGGACCATTAGGTGTCGAAAGAGGCTCTGTAGAGACTGAAAAAGGTGGCTCGGGGACAGACGTAGTGGGAGGCTTGTTGTACTGACAGGATTGAGTTTGAAGATTGATGTCTACGGTTATAGGTTGGTAAAAATTCATCATGAGAATCTGGTAATCATAGGTACAAGATGGAAGAGGTTGAATGGCCACCTGACCTTCAAGTGGTTGGGTAGCCACAAATCCTTGCTGAGGGAAAGGATTAGTAAACACAGTTAGCTGAATAGGCACAACACTGGGAGGGATGGAAGGGGAGGCTTGTTTTCCTTGAAATTTTTCTTGAGACTACCACATCTAATTCATTTGTGGTAAAAGAGGACAATCATGCATGTAATGACCATAAAAACCACAACAAGAACAAGGATTGTTCGTGCGAACAGGCTTGTCCTGCTTGGGCTGAGTGCCCTGTTGTTTGTTGGCAGTTTTAGGAGCATTATTTTGAGGATTAGGTTCAGGATTACCAGGAGCAGATGGATTTTGAGTGCCTTTCCTCTTCTTTTTGGAGAGAGGAGGATTAGTCGCGCCCTGCGGTGCATACATCTACCCCTGAAGGGGCGGCGACTGCTATTGCGGGGGTTGAGAAGGCAAGGGAGGGGGGCATACTGTGGATACAGATAATAAGGAGGTTGGATAAAATTTTGGTAAACAGGAGGTTGGGAAAAAGGAGGAGGCATGCCGTATCTTGGATGCATGCTACTGGGAGGGGGAAAATGTAATAACCCAAAAGGGAGAATGCAGTAATACTTAAAGACAATATAAGAACTACAATAAGATAAAAAATAAATATTAAAACAACATCAGAATGTATAGAGAAGCTGAGCCATATTATTATATTGCAGAAGAATCAGTTACACAATGTATAAAATGTGAGTAGATCTAGCCAAAAAGTTGGTCTAGAATAACCTAGAAAACATGCTACAATAGGTATAGTGTAACTGGAGAGGCACTGAAGCAAATATTGCGCTGTCCCTTCAACAGAATATGAACATAAAGCTGCATGCTAAAAATGAAAATGCAGATCTACTAAAATCTGGAGCTCATATGATGCCAAGATTCAAGATCTGGCCAATGTGATGGATTCCCAAGGTAACCCAGAAAAGATTTTCCAGATCTACAACTTTGGAAAATCACCTAGGACTTGATCCTTGATCCACTGGTAAATACATATCTGAAGCTAGATCTGTCAAATAGATGGATAAAATATGTTGCAAGACCAGATCTAAGCTTGAAGGGTTGATCCCTTCTTCAGATTTACAAGCTAGAAGCTCTAGATCTACCTTCTCAATCCTCCAATAATGATTGTAGCTGCTGCAACACAACTGCCAATAGAAACTCCACTGTGAGGGAAAGAGAGGCCTTCTTCCTACTGAAAAATGCTGCAATAAAATCCAGGTTGATGGTAAGACTAATGGAAATGTGAGGGGATGATCCCTCATAGGATTACTAGTTGAAATGCAAGTAACTTCTTCCCTCATTTTAGATCTGCAATTCAAACAACGTAATTCTTGAAGGACATACTGCTCCTAGGAGGTAAATAAATTTTGGCCTAATTCCATATTTTCAATGAAGCTCTGGGAAGCTGATCGATAAGCCCAAGGTGATAGGAATAAACCCTCACCAGTTCTCCAGCTGAAGTACTGAAGACAACTTCCACCTTCCAAACTAATCTTCAGAAATCTGCAATTTATGAATATGGATGTTCTACAGGAAGTAGGAAACGATATGTGGCACAAATTCCTGATGTAGAATGAATTACAACACTCTTTCTAGAGATACTCTAAGAAGGAGGTGGGATTCCCGACCAGGAACACCCTATGCTAAAGAACACTTGAAATCTCTTCTAAACAACCCGAGAAAGCAATGGAATGTCACATGACAATTCCAGATCTCAAAAGATCCTTACATCAAGAATAATCAGCATACTTCATCCTTGCCTTAATATTCTTTATATAATTTTTGAGCCTTCCCAAGCCTTGGCCCTCATCTAGATTGCGTTGTGCATGTGGACAATACCTCCAAGTTTGACTGGACTATTTGATCAAATCAACCATCATGTCTAGGTGTAGTGTACACCCTCTCCATCATGTGTTCTTTAATTGCACAACATCCTCCATCACTTTATTATGAATTTCCCATGATCTTTTGTTTGACATCTTCAAGATCTTAGTTGACTGCATCAACCTCCATGATCTATCTCAATTAATGAGACATCATCTCCAATCCCATTCACATTAGTAGTTGCTCAACTACCTCATCATGTAGATATAGGCTTAATTAGTCCACATTCACACACAAAAAGTGGATATTTATTCATATTGAGGATTGTGGATCCCTCCACCCTTTTATTTACTTAATTCATTAAGAACATTAAGAACTCTAATATTCCAAATATCAGGTGAAAATTTGGGAATATAACATAAAAGTGCAGGAGGTGCTGCCCCCCCTGAGGAAAACCATAGCCCATGGGAGGTTGAGCGTATGGATGAGAGAGAGCTCCAACGATACTTTCGGTGGCATGCGATGCCCCTAGTGCATTGGCACCACCGGGTCTAGGAAGATTAAGTAGAATGGTATAAACATAACCCGACTGAGCGTAGATCAGATCATATTTTAACGCAATTTGGAGAGCGGCTTCTTCGATTTGAGGGAAATGCGATGTGACATATTTTCTCATAGCAGGCAAGAGAGATCTAAGGAACTAGTCCATGTAGACACAGTCTTCGAAGGTAGGGGCTTAACATAGGCTCTTTCTTCTCCACCATTCCTGGACATGATCAGATAGGCGGCTCGCAGATGATTGACAGAAAGAAGTAAAAAGTTCGGTACCGATGTCGTAATGAAGGGGAAGCTGGAAATAAGACAGAAAATCCCGAGCAAGAGTCACAAAGGCGGTATAAGAGGATGAGGCCTAATAAACATACCACTTATAAGCTTCACCAGAAAGCGTACATTGGAACAACCGAAGACAGATAGAGTCATCGATAATGGACTTGGACGAACACCACATGTGGAAATATCGAACATGATTTGTAGGATCTTCTCTAGCAAGGCCTTCAAACTTGGGGATGTCAGAAGGGAGCTTGGTCAGCATAGCAGGCCAACTAGCATCATGGTGTATAGGGTCATTGATCAACTAGTTAAAATCGAGAAGACTGAGGCCTGCCGTATAAGGGAGAAAGGGAGCAGCGGGAGTAGTTCCTGTTGCGGTCCCACTAGTAGTATTCCCAACATTAGGGTTGGGGCTACCACCAGCGTTAGGTCCTGAACCAGACATGGTGAAGGTGATAGGAGGAGAACCGGGGGCGGAACCATAAGGATAACCCAATGAACCAGAAGAGGATTCGGAGTGTAGACTCAATGGAGGACTAACTCGAATCCTACGCGAAGAAGTATCCCTACCAGAAACTGTGGATGAAAGCCAAGAATTATCTGGGATAAACGCCTTGGTGGCGCAATGGTGACGGCACAAACATATCACAAAGGGAAGAGATACCAACAAGGGTGGAGAGGTGCAGGATCAACTGATTACAATGTCAAAACAAGGGCAGAGAGGTGCAGGATCAATTTATTTCAATGTTAAAATATTTTCTTGGTGGTGTTAACCAATCTCTTCTTCACTTAGGGTGTGTGTGTAAAAGTGTGTAAATTTTAATTATTAAACCCAGATGTTTGTAGATAAAAAGAAAAAGTGTGTTGTATAACTGTAAATAAACCTGCAGATAACAGTATATGAAACTGAAATAACATAAAATAAACAGCTAATTATGCATTAATCTAAACGCAAGGAGGCAGGCCTCTCAAAAACTAGTCTATAGGTGGGAAAAAAATCTAGTCAAAACACACCAAAATAGCCAATAGATCTAAGGTCAGGAGGGATAGGGATCTAAAGGTCAGATCTGCTAGAAATAGGTGTAGAAAAACAACAACAAATCAGAGGAAAAATTGTTGTAAATGAGGTGGCGAAAGGCTATAACCTGGAGGGAAGCGAAGGGGACCCTAGAGGAAAACCAAAACAAAACTGAAAAGAGTTTTTTTGGATGGATAAATAGCCAATCTGAAGTGGATCTCAAGGTAAGGTATCAGATCTGAAAAATGGCTAAACACTCTGAAAATTTCAGACAACCTGCAGCAGCTAAAACTCTTCCACAAAACGTGGAGGGTATTGAAGCCCTAGAGGGCTAGGTTCTCACTTATATGAGCAAAACAGAACAATTATAGGTCCAAAATGGTGGAGACAGAGGTCAAACAACCCTGAAAAGAGGCCTAGACAAACCCATAAAACTTTCAGAAAAAACTCCGGCAAAAAGTCCAGGTCACAGTTTCTGACCTGATTTCTGCACAGGTCACAATTTCTAGCCTATTTTCTGTGCCCTGGAGGTTCAGGTCGCAGGTTTTGGCCAAAAAATTGTGACCTGCACTTCCGGCACTCTTGGGAGCATGTTTTAGCAAAATGTGTCGTCTCAGCTGCGGCTGATGTCTGTCACCTACGCAATAGGTCCGAAAACACACAGAAGTTAGAATTTTTAATGTTTTAGGGTTTTATAAGTTAAAAAAAACATCAAGAAAAGAAAAACAAGAAGTTGAAGAGAAATCCCAAGGTTTGAAGTAGCTGGATATGCAAGGATCTGAAAAACGACATCGATCGTAATCGTAAACCTGTGTGGAGTCTCCAGTTGTTAGTATGAATCTTAATCGCAGCTGTACGAAAAAAGACAACTTTAGCTATGCATAACAAACAACCCTAACAAAAAATATGTTGTCAATATCTTTAGATCTGAAATTATTTGATCAAGATAAATGCTGCAAAAATATAGATCTATGCATTAAAAGACATTAAGCAGTAAATAAAAACAAGATTTTCTCCATGCATCCAATATACAAGACAAGAATATGTTGAATGAATTTTGTATTAATGGCACCTGGGAGGAAAGCATAGAAGGATGTTACCAGTTCTCCTCAATGGGATGGGTTCTTGTAAGTCCTCAGCACTTCAGATCTATAATTCCTCTCTCTTGATGGTGTAGAAAACCCAGACAAAAATGGAACTCAAAGGGAGCTCACGAGAAAAAAGATAGAAAAATATGACAATGATGGTGGATCAAAGTCAGACCAAAAGTATAGATCCAAAGTGATCTTTAGGAAACAAAAGGTGGTGAATGAATGGAAAAACCCTTCTATTTATAACAAAATATTGAGTTAGTATAGATATTGGTGCATAATTAAAATATTATTAACCAATTCAAGATCCAAATTTTATGGAATATTTTATTATATTTGTTAGAGGGAAAAATAATTTGACTTGGGTCAAATCCCTTTATTTGTAAATAATAAATAAATAAATGGTTTATTTATTATTTTAAGGATGTGTTTGAGTAATAATTAAATAAATAATGATTTATTTAACTATTTATGAGTGATTTAGTCAAATTTAACAAGGAATGTTATTTAAATAAGGTTTAAATAATTATTCCTAGAAAATAATAAGATAAATAATAATTTATCTAATTAATTTTCCTGTTTTGGGTTAAATATGACCAGGAATATTAATTAAACTGCTATTTAACTAATTATTCCTTGAGGAAAATTAAACAAATGTGGATTTATTTAATATTTCCTCATGGGGTTTCCTGTTTAGACGATAAACAACTTAATAAAGGTGGTTCACTAAGTTATTTTTCATAGTGAAAGCAATTTTACTAAGGGTAAAATTGGTCTTACATAGTGTACTTAGATCCATCTAATAGTAACAAGTTAGATGACCAAAAAATGGTGTAACAGGGGCTCTATAGGTACTTTGGATATGGTTATCAGTGTCGTAGGTGCACTCGTACTCGTACCTGATGGGTTGGTGTCTAGGGGGCGGCATGGTTCCTATTCCTTGTCTAGAAGAACATTTCTTCACCAATCATGTAAATTTCATGGTTTCTGCTCTCGGTATCATTTTGGGGTAGTTGGTTTTGTTTGGTGTTAACCACTCCTTGGTGGGGAAAAGGTTCTTACAATACAATAGGTTGCTCGGTAGGTCCCCCTTGTCTGCGGTTACCCTGAATTTTTTTCAGTTCAAGGAGTTAGGGACAGTGGCATGTGTAATGGTCATACTCACCACATACGACACAAGAATGGTTTTTCATTAGACTGGACCTCTTTTTTTTCCCTTGGGAGTTGTTGTTTGGCTCCTGGTTTTCATTTTGGTTTGGGTTGCCCCCAGACTGAGATCGCAGGTGGCGTTGTTGTTTATTGCCCCCCCGCCCAAAGTCTCCCTTTTTTTTATTCCTAAGCTTATTTTTCATAGTGTTAGGATGGTTTTTGTGGTTCTCCTGGTCATAAGCCTGGCGCTGTTGAGCTTGGGAAGGTTGTACTAAGTTCACCGGCGTATTGTTCTACGGTGGTGGATTTTGTGCAGGGAAAGGGGAATATTGGTTTCCCTATCCCTGGTTGGTGTAAGGTTGTTGGGGGGTATTATTCCATCAGTATTCCTAGCTGAGTATTGGGTCCCCTATGAGAGAGGGTACAAGCCTTCCTGTTGTTGGTGATATGATGACACCCTATTTTTCATATTCTGCAAAAGGGCAGATTTACTTTGGTGGTAGCCAGGTTGTGTCATGTTCTGGGTAGAATCATACAAATATCCTGGGCACGGGATACTGCTGCCTAAGTGACCTTGGGTCAATGAACCGATAAAATCATCTACGGTATTCGATGCACCTGGAAATTCTTTGTAATTTTGCAGGCGCAGGGTGTTTGGCAGGACATTGTAGATATATCCGAACTAGGTATAGATGAGTTTGAGTTGTTGGGATTTGCAAATGGTGTCCTCCTTGGAGATAGGTCCTTGTGTCCCCATGTCTTCTGAGATATTTGTTGTGAGGGTTTTCAAAAACAAGTCCAGTAAAACTCTATCGTTGAGTTTTTATTTTTACAAACTACGATGTCGCTACAATTCGTGGAGATGGTCTGATATATAGACAACTAGCATTTGCCTAAAATGAATTAGCAATTCCATACTTGAATCATGGTGGATGGGTATCTGAAAATAAGTGAGGAACGTGGTAGTGAGGATGCTAAAGGTTCTATGGGAAGCAAAAGGCTACTCAACATACCATTTCATAGCAGGCCTAGTTAGGGTGCGTTGAAAGAGTCTCAATTGAATAGTATCATCAATAATACTATTGGATGAACACCATAGGTGGAAATTCATAATATGATTTCCAGGATCTTCTGCTTGCTTCCCTTCAAATTTTGGTATGTCCGATGGGAGCTTAGTAGGCATGGGATGCCGATTAAGGCTATGTGCAATGGGATCATTAGCTAGCTTTGATAGATATGGAAGGTTTAATGATGCTAAAAAGGGTAACTGAGTATTGAATACCATTGTGTATTGTGGAAACACATGTGTTTGAGAGTAATGGTTTATGGGAGGTGCCTGGAGAATATTACCATGTTGCATAACTTGTTGTATGTTCTATTGACTCTTTGAAGGGGTAGTGCTCATTTTCCCTCTGGAGGTTGTGGGAGGAGTTGAGCATGGTGACCCTGCTGGGGTCTCCACTGGTGTGGTGTTGGGTGATCCTTGGTGGTTTCCAACCAAATATGCCCTGATAAAGAATGAATCAATAATGGTGGTAGTGTGTCATATTTTAAGCCTAAATGGAGAAAGACCTAGCACTCCTCCCTCTAATGGGGGGAGGTCCAAAAAACACCTAGATCGATGAGGTCCCGTTGGGTCCGTAATGGTGTCGACTAGCTTAATATTGGCAATATTTTTTGTTTACCGAGAGAAAGAAGATTATTATCAAAGAAAATATTATCACATGCATAAAACAAAACCAAAAAATAAGAGGTAAGTTTTCCTTTATATTAACACTATGTGATCAAGAAAAAAAAAAATATGGTTTGGTTGTTTTGAATATGATACTCAAAAGCCTAAATAGACCTAATCATCCTTACACTCTCAAATGTAACTGGGCCTTGCAAGATGTATTCTAATGGGTACTCAGGATAACGTCCTGAAAGGACTAATGACGCTTTCCACAGTCGAATAATCAGTCAAGGTAATGGTAAGAGGATCTAGTGCTCTCTGCATTGTCACCTATAGGGAAGGATGCCCTAGATTTCACCACTAAAGTATCGTCATCCCACGTGAGCATTTGAGTCTTGAGATTATTGGCATTCAACTACCAGTACCGAGCATTAGATGGGTTAGGTAGCCCCAAAATGTACCGCACGCACTGGGCCTAAGCTTAACCCCCTCTGAAACAGGTCTCTAGTAATGCTCGGGTATTTGTTCCGTGGGCGAATAGATGGATTTTAAGCTCCCTAAAAATTCAACATCTATGTTTCAAAATGTAGAATGACCATGGAAACTTATTAGATGCCTACCCCCGATGGTCCTAACCTGAACTGCAATTTATTTTGTGGCCCCTATGGGGAGAATTTAGTGAGTTTGATTAGTGATTTGTTTTAGAGAGTCTCAATTTTCTTAGGGTGTGCCTTGGTGAAGTAATTGTAAGAAGAGGACAAAGGTCCCAACACACTAGGTGCATTTTGGTCCAATGCTTATCAATGCTTTGTGTGTGCTTTGGAGTGTACATTCACAAGTGTTATCAGATGCGGATATTCGTTGATACTTTACAATCCTTTTCTAATTACATTGTGTGATTGTTCCTTGCAAAATAAACGATGTGCAGATTATGGGCCGCTTACACCTTGCCTAGTTAGACTAAGTTTGCACTATAGGGAGATGGAAAATTATCTTAAGAAAGTGTTCATATGCATACCCAGGCTCACCGTGAGGTGCAAGGGTGGCAAAGATTACTTGCTTTATTTTCGACAATTTGGTCCTAGTTCAGATTTCTAATGAAAAAATTGAAAAACAAGAATTAGCTAAAGATGTGCGGATGTATGGGCCACTTACTTTTCTGCTAATTACTCTATGTTTTTTGTATCTTTTACCATCAAATCATTTGTTCAGACAGCATATGTGGATTGAAGGCCACTTAATTTTCCCTACTTAAACTATGTGTAATTTGAAATGATAAAAACTAAAATTAAAACTACTTAGTTGCTAGGCTAAACTCTAACAAATAAGTATCCTAACCAGTCAAGAAATATCAAAGCAGAGTGATGGAAAATTTCTTATGGGTTTCCAACACTATAAAACTACAAAAAATTGAGAAAAACAAGTGTAAATTGGGCTTACTGCCTACCGCACGGATTATCTTCCCAGAGGCACAAAGTCCGCACGTCTGTCTAAAAAAAAAGCATGTGGATGATAGAGACTAAAAAAATATGCCTTCTCTTAGATAAATTTATCAGTGAGGGTGACTAAAAAGTGTTGAGAGGAAGAGGGAGTGGTTTTGCAGCAATTTTGAGCAGGAGAGAGGACCTGCATCACCAACCATAAACTCAAAAGAAATAATCTAGTGGAGTCGTCATTCCTATTGTAGTGTTTTTTACGCATGGGCGGATGAAATACATTGTGCTTAGTAGGCAGGTTGCTTTCCTACAAGCAAGTCACAGGTAAAATTGGTTTTTAAAATGTTAGTGGAACAAGTTCAACATGTAATAAGCTAAGTTAAATCGAAAAATAGCATGATACATAAACAAAGAAACAAAAACAAAAACAACATGCACAAGAAAAACACTCAATAGAGAAAACACACTAATAACTCAACAGTGGAGAGTTCTCTCCCTTTATTAGGTGTTGGTGGTAGTAGAAGATAGAATGCTAAATCTCTTGTAGTGGATACTTCGAGATGCGGATGGACAACAATCCTCTTGTTGTTGGACAACACAAGTTGGTTTGCTTTTGAGCAATTTGGCTAGCATAATAATGTGTCTCCCATTTCTCTTCCCATGGCTGGCTTTCATAAACAAAATTTCAAATTTTCCCTCCCTCTCTTGGTACAAGATGGATGTTGACACAAGAGTTGGGGTATGATTCCTTTGTGTGTTTCACTAAAGCCTCAAGCTATCACCAACACGATTGTACTTGGCTATCTTGAGTGAGAATCTTCTTCTCCAAGCGTGCCAAGTGGTCCTAGATGGTGACATTCCATATACTCAGGTCCGCGCGACTATTCCAGGGATAGTCACGATGTTCTTTGTGGCTATCGAAGAAAAATCCACAATAATCGCCAAGGGTCAGTGCTTCCTGTGTGCGGTCCAAAAAATTTCCTGCTGACCTTAGGAAAAGTTAAAACTTTCAGCTCCTGTAATGTGTTTCTTCCCTGTAAATATTTATTTGTACCTTTTGCTTGACATTTTCTAATATCTTTTGCTTTTACGATTTTTCAGTGTTAACAGGGCTCATCAAACTTCACTTGAAGATACTGCAACATTTGTTTCATCCAAAGGACCTGAGTACAACAAGTTGTTGCTACTATATATTATGGTTTTTTTGTGGATAAGGAAACTTAAGACTGCTTCTTTCCCAACCAAGATACAAGGAAACCATCTAGATAGAACATTGCTCTAGTGGTGCTTTTATGATCATCAAAGTTTCCTACCCAATATACATCTGTATAAGTTGTGATAATTAAATCATTCCCCTTTGGATATCATCAGCCAAAATATGTTTTTCCCTAGAGCTATTGAAATATTCTCTTCAGTGCAACAACATGGGAATATTTTGGTGGTTCTTGGAAATGTGCTACCTATGCAACTACATGCATCACATATGGCCTGGAAGTTGTCACATTAAAATAGATTGCCAATCATAGATCTATACATCATGTGGTATGTATCCTTGGTTAAGTCATCTATGCTCAAGTTGCAACCAGTCACCATTCGGGTTTTAACTAGTTTGCAATCTTACATTTTAAATATTTTCAACATTTCTTTGATATACTTAGTTTGACATATAAATATTTCCTTGTCTTCCTGAGATATATAAAATTGCAAGAAGAAAGTCAATTCACCAAGTAATGAAATTTCAAACTCATTCTACATATCTCATGCAAAATTCCTGCTTAACATGTCATCATTGCTGCCAAAAATAATTTCATCCACATATACTTCAATAATGGTCAAGTTGTTGTGTTCAACCTATATATAAAGGTTTCTATCAGCATTCCCTCTCTTCAACCCTTGATTCTACAAGTATCTGTCAAGACATGCATACCATGCTCTAGGAGCCTATTTGAGACCATATAATTCTTTCTTCAACCTACAAACATAATCCTTCTTTTCAGTGAGCAAAAATCCCTAGATTTGTTCGATATAGACATTTTCTTCTAATTCTCCATTCAGAAAGATTGATTTTACGTCCATCTAATAGACCTTGATATTTATTGAACATGCATAGGCCAATAACATCCTAATGGCTTCCATCCTAGCAACGAGGGTGAATATCTCTTCAAAATATATTCCTTCAACATGTGCATACCCTTTGTAGACTAATCTTGCTTTGTTTCTAGTGACCTGTCCATCTTCGTTCAACTTGCTTCTGAAGACCCATTTGTACCAATGACATGTTTATCCTTTGGTCATGGAACCAATTTCCATGTATCATTATTTTCAATTTGATCCAATTCTCCATTCATAGTTGCAACCCAATGTTCATCGTGACTAGATTCTTCAAAGTTTTTACGCTCATATGTGGCTAAGAGCACAAGATGGACTTGTTTTAGCATGCGTAGCTGTCGATTTATTTTGGTTCTTATGCCTTCATTGTTGTCCCTAATTATTTGATCTGAAGGATGGTTCTTTTGATAGGATTTCTTAAGAGTCTTAGAAGGTGTATGTTTTTCACTTCCTGTTTCTTCCTGATTGGCAGTAGTTTCCTCATTTTATTTCCCTTTCTATGGGGATTCCTCTTTGACTTTTTCTAGTTTTTCATCTCGTATCTCTGGTTAGCTTGAATATGAGCTTGTTCAATATTTGTTCCACGAGCTTCATCAAATTTTATATTGATGCTTTAAACTATTTGGTTGAGTCTCTGATTATCACATATGTATGCTTTGCTTTTGCATTAGTAACAAAAAAAAATGCCTTCATCTACTCGAGAGTCAAATTTTATGGTCTTCTGATCTTCCCTTTTAATGTAGAATTTGCTTCCAAAGACTCGAAAATGTTTGAAATTTGTTGGTTTTCCCCTCCCTAGTTCATATGGAGTCTTATCACAGTTGCTTCTAAGAAATCCTCTATTCAATATGTACACATTTGTATCAACTACATGAAGCCAAAATTTGTTGTCCAATTTTGAATCATTCAACATTGTTCTGGCCATCTCTTCTATTGTTCTATTTTTCCTTTCGATGACTCCATTCTGTTGGCGTTTCCTCACTGCTAAGAACTGACTCTTTATTCCATGTTCCTCATAGAAGTCTTCAAATTCTTTGCATTGGATAATCTAGTAGGGCGGTTATTTAAATGATTCTCCTTATCCTTAATAATTAATTGTGAACTATATTTAGATTCTTCATGTTATTTATTAAATTATTTTCATCAAATAATTATCAAGAGCATAAACCATAAAGATCATAAAAGACAAAAGACACAAAATATAGGCTCCAAGTCAGGGAAAAAACCCTCCAAGGGGAAAATGTAGAAATAATCTCTTCTCTTCTTAAAGAATTAGTTGAAATGAGAAATCCAAGACCCCAAGACCAAAGTCAAGACCTCCTCCAAGCACCAACTCATCCCTCCAAGAATCATTTCCAAAAAAATGAAAGTTTGACGAAGTCAATAATGGTTAAATCTCTTCAAACCTACTTCACTTCAAAAACAATTCCTTCTACTTCAGTCCCTTGGAACAGCATAAACCCTTCTTTCGATTCAACCTTCCAAGAGATCCTCCCTCAAGCACATTAAGGTCTTCAAATTCAGCAAGAGTCAAACTAGGTCAAATCAGATTTTTTGGCCCTCTTATCAAGTCTGCAACTTCAGCCTGCAATTTTTTTCCCTACAACAATTAGAGAAACCCTAAGACTTTGAACGTGTGAGAGAAGATGGTCACAAAATTCATATTTTGGTTTATTCTTGAGATGCTCCCTTATTCAAGGCCTTCACTCCTTGTCTACATTTTCTTGCTTTAGGTCGAGATGCAAAAGTGTGTCCAAAATGAATTGAACTTGCTTCCTTGATATAGCCTTCTCATGAGGTCGAATTATCTCAAACTAGGCCAGCTTCCTCTGTCAGGGCCAACTTATTCTTGGAGGTCAAACTTGACTTTCTAGACTCGAAATAATATCTTTTACATGTTACAACTTTCCCAATATGGTCTTATACAAACGATAAATACTCTTTTGAGTCAAGAAAAATATCTTTTTGCTTGAGAAACCCTAGGAGCATGAAATGCATGCTTGACATATATGACCAATACAAATAGAGCATGAAATCCATGTTTAAAAATAATATTTTTTGTTCTTCTTTTGCTTGTAACGTAATATATACATAATGGCATGATTAAAATGACAATTATGAAGACGGAAAATAATCCAACACTCCCTCTTAACTAGGGAGGTACTCATAATTGTATAATTGGTACAAATATATTCTCAAACTGAAGACTTATCTTAAGAAGGGTCAGATTGTTAAGCCATCTTTCAGCATCAATATCACAACCATCATTGTCAACAGAGTAAGTCCTTAACTTGACAAGCCCTATTTATATTAGAGCATAAGGTTGGGAGGTTTTATGTGAGGCACCACACTACTTCTTAAGGTATATACCCCATCCGGATGTTCACTAGGTATATCCTTCTAGGACTATTCTTATATTGGATTCAAAATCCTCAAAGAATATTGGTCCTCTTCGACCACTCTTGTCTTGGATACCTATCCAGTCCTCAAATAGTGTCGGTCAACTTCCTATCTTGGATTCTTTATCCTTAAGGAATATCAATCTCAGATGCTTATCTAATCCTTCATCCACCATTCTCTCTCCATGGCCTTCACTTAGACGTACAATTGGTAGTCCTAGCCTAGTGCATGACACATGAAAAAGAGAATATGATTTCTTTAGCACCACTCCCTATCAACCTAGAGAGGAGATCCTCATTCCCTCTCGATTGGGGAATAAACCCTTGCCCCTTCTCAAACATTTAAGGATACTTCTTACTCCATCTAAAGCATAGAGGAGATTATTTTACTTCCTTTCAATTGGGAAGCTTTCTAGTGTGTCTTCATCAATACATCAGTGACTAGTCCTTCATGGAGATCTTCAAGTAGCTACATGGCTCCTCATCTTCTTCGTATCTTCATGAAATTTAAATTTCATCTTCCTAAATATAATGGAGCCAAAATGTGATAGGATTCAGGCCACCAACCTTTCAAATCACTTTCCTCTATCAAATAAAGGCATTATATTGAACCTACAAGAGTAGAGCTTAATCATAGCTCCCTCTAAACATGAAAGTGATCTTCATTGTCATCAGGTTATCTTCTTGTATTGCTACCTTTCAATCTCAATATGATATAAACATCTTGACCATATAGATTAACAAATCAAACCACCCAATATATATATCCATTGAGTTCAAGACCAACAATTGTAGATGTACTTTCCTCAATTTCCATTATGCATTTTTGCAATATCCTCCTAGGTAACCAAAACAAGTATCAACTAGATATCCAAAACCAAGACATCAATATCAAAACTACCTCTATATATGATGGCCTGTTCAGATTTTTCTTACTTATGAGATAAACATATTTTCTCATGGTCTATCTTCATATTTTTACCAAATATCCTTCTTCATGCTAATCACTGACCATTAAGCTGTAATTTCTTCTTCCTTGGAGTTGTCATTATTAACTCTATTCCTTTCTTCAGGAAACCATATTTGATGTTGATCAATATAATCATGTCTAATTCATGTCATTTTGTGGAAGAGTTGTGATCCTTATCCATTCCAAAGCATACCACACTTCTTCCTTCAAGCATCGATTAATCACATGAAAGTCTTACCGAGCACATTCTTATGATCAACTCCTTCTCCATGATTCTTGTAGACATGAATTCTACATTCTAGAGAATATTTATTTAAGAACATGCATACATTTTCTTCCATACAACCATCTAGCCATACTTTATTTGAATGAGCTTTCTTCCAACGTTATTGAAGATAAGCTTTCCTTTAAGAGGAGAAAGACCTTAATTATTCCTCTCAAATTGCAGCTCAACAATCTTCATACCTTCATCCTGCAAGACTATTGTTTCCATACTAGAAGGAATATATACTAGTCATAATGTTTCTTCCAAGAACCTTCCTAAATGATGGTTCTTATTGGAGGATCTTGATGATCCTTCTTTGCAACATGACTACCTCTAACATTATGTTAGAAAATGTTTGGATGAATTTTAATCTACAATATGGTTATGTTGTGGTGAAATCACAACCCCCCATTTTTACTGTATTACCTTCATAATAATAATGAGGACCGTTTTCCTAAATTTTGGCCATATCACTCTTTAATATTTTATTTTGGTTAAGTGTCCGACAATTTTGCAAGATATTTATTTTTTTCAGATTTATCTTCTAATTGCTTCATTGTGTTTGATTTTTTGTTAGATTTCTATTGGTTCTTATTTCATCTCATTTAGATTCACGGTTTACAAATGGCATTTATCCAAAATTTGATGATTTTTACCACCTCGATTAAAAAAATGTATAAAATGTATTATTTCAACTTTTGTAAAGTAACTAGTTTTAATTGCAAATATTGTTTTTATTAATTTTTTTAAAATTAATTTTCAATTAATTATTATTTTGTTAACGATCCTACAGAACTACCACAATTGAGATTATATAACAATTAAAATTATATGTTCTAAGTTTTTTTCAAATTCAAATTTCAAAAAATTAAAAGAAATTTGAGACCCTGAAAGGTTGTAGCTTTTCATATAATGGAGACTTATTAATATAATAGTTGTAGTTTTTATTAAGAGAAAAAAGCCCTCTCCTCCTCTCACCTCACCATACCACGCTCCCCTCATCCCATCTCGAGCTCATCCATTCATCCCCGAGACCCTTATCCCTTCAATACTCGAGATTACTTATATCTCCCTCTTATGTTTTCGAAACCCCTCATAAATCCTCCTTAGGTCTCCCACTTCAATTTTTACCATGGCTCATATCATGACTTAAAAAAAGACATTGTGATATAATTTTAATATTATATTTTTAAAATAATGTTTTTTAATAATATTTTATTTAATTAATTAAAAGTATTTAAATGTATTTTAATTAAATTAATTTGTGATTTAAATTGATTTAATTTTATTAACTTAAGTGGTATATAATGAATTAATTTATTAATTTTAATTAAGAATTATTATTTTTTTGTTTAGATTAGGATTTTTAATTAAAAATGCTTAATTTTGGCCTAGGCATCTATTTTTTAGAATTTTGAGAGTTTTGACATTCTAGTTTTGGAGAGGCATATCTCAAGATTTACTTGATCAAATTAAGCTCATAATAGCTCGTTAGAAAGCTAAGAATAAGGAGAATAATATGAAAATGATAACTTTAGTGCATTTAATCATTTAATGAACCAAAAATTCAGCAAAAGGAAAAGTGACGAATTTGCAACAACAATTGGTTTTTCCTAAATTGATTACGGAAATTTCATTGGCTTAGAAAAACTGCTATCACTGATTCATTCTCTAGAAATAATAAAAGGCTAATCAAATCCCTTTGAAGCAATCAAAACATGGAAATTTCTTTGGTTTTTATTCATTTTAATTTAGAAATTTTATTAAAGCTTATTTTTTCTTGATTTCTAGTATGTAATTTAATTTATTTTTATTTTGGTTTTGATTGGTTTGTAGCAGGAGATCAGTTAGAGAAGTTCATATTTGAGACACTTTGGAGCAAAGGAAAGAGACAAGCAAAGAGAATAATGGAAAATTTACAGCTCTAAATGAGGAACTGAAAAAATTCTCCTAACAGCTCTCCATTTTGGAGATTCTTGTAAATGAATAAATATCATATTTGAGACTGAGGAAAGGTTTCTTCTTCTCTGCAGCTAGAGGCTCTAAATCACTTTTGTATAGGAAATTATAGTTGTATGTGAGAGGAAAATTTCATATCTGAGGTGTTTGGGGAATTTTTTTTTTATTTTTCTTGTTGTGCATTTACACTTTTGTAATGTACTGTGAGTTGAATTATGGGCAGACAAAGCATTTTGAGCTCTAAAAGAGAGGATTGTTTTTCACTATTGTAAACAATTCTCCAAGGAGCTAAATTTGTTCAAGGACTGCATATTTTTGAAAGTGATTTTGGTATGGTCTTAATAAATTTTCATTTCATGTGCACTATTTTCTGGGATGTAAATTAATCACATTTTACCATAATTTATACAATCTAATTTTATTTTTTGTTCTAAAGTGTATTACAATATGATTGAGCATTATTGTCATATCATTTGTTTTATGCCATTGAAGTTTTGTAACGATTATCTCTGAGTAGCATAACGAAGTTAGAATTAATATGAATTCATTGAAATAGGAATGTATTGGGCAGTAACTATTTATTCTTTAAATGCATTCCCAATTTGTTTTCTCTTTCATTAATTAAATGAAATCCTTTTAATTGATGAAAATTATATAACGAATTCAATCATACAAATAGTCCTCTTCCCCTTATTAAGTAGTTCACCTTCCCTTGAATTGAGAGAGGGCTATCATTTTTCAATTCAAGATAGGATTATTTTTTTACTTGCATCTTAGAGTAGATCTACATTTAGATTTAATTTTGCATTCTAGAAGTCCCCTCATGTAGTGGCTTACCTTAGTTGTGGCTTGGCTAAGCCATAGATTCAGCTTAAAGATCTGATTGCTTGCATGTGCATAGAAAAGAGGGTAGATCTGATTTCTCTCTTTCTATTGTTAAATAATAGATATATTATAAGCCAACAAGGAGAGAGAGGTGGTACCTGGACCCAATTGAACTAGTTGGAACCACTACATCAAACGAATAAGAGCTTAGTTGGGGGTTTGACCAGGTGGTCTCTCTCACATGTTGATGAGGCCATTTTTGGCCATCAATAGGTTCCAAGAACCTTCCTAAATGATGGTTTTTACTATAGGATCTTGATGATCCTTCTTTTCAAGATGACTACCTCTAGCATTATGTTAGAAAATTCTTGGATGAAATTTAATGTGTAATATGGTTCCAATTTCTTTATTGTTGTAAGCTAGATGATTCCTTCCAAATAAATTTGATCATGTAGACTTTAATTCCTCTACTATCTTATGCTTATTATTACGATGCCATGCTTTATAAAAAACAAAGACTTTTTTTAGAGAATGCAATGATGCATGCTACTCTACTTTATACTTCTAATAAAAGAAAGAAAAATCTCAAATGAGCTTGATATAGATGGAACTTCCTTCACTAGTAAATATCCTTGGGATCTTCTCCTTTCAGCTTCTTCTAACACTAGGGGAATTTTGAGGTCTAAAATGGGCCTCCTAAGGAAATTATTAAATAATAGTGGAAATAATAAATTAAGATTCGATGACATCATCAAATTTTAGAGGGAAAAAAGAAAAAACTATTTTTTCAACTCATATTTTCAACTTATCTCCCAAAGTTTTTACTCAAATTTTGAGCGAGAGTACTCGTTGAATGCAAAATGTAATTCCTCATCCAAAGAGCACCCATGTTGCATACTTTCGATGGACCCTGGCACACGAAAAATGATAAATAAATGAACAACGTGATTGCAATCACATTTTTTCATGTATTTCTCATTTTTCGCAAAGCAGGGTCCATCAAAAGTATGAAACATGGGTACTCTTTAGATAAGGAATTAAATTTTGCATCCAACAAGTACTCCCGCTCGAAATGTGAGTAAAAAATTTGGGAGATAAGTTGAAAATACGAGTTGAAAAAAGTAGTTTTATTATTTTATTATTTTTTAATCTTTCTACCCTTTTACTTAAAAAATGGTGAATCATCCCCCATGGTTGACATCATCATCTTGAATCCTATTGGTTCTTATAAAGTTTATTTTGGTTGTACATTTTTCTTAGGAGGCACATTTTAGACCTCAAAATTCCCCTAATGGTTCCTCCATTTTCTTCAGCTATGTGAGCTTCACTCCTTTCCTTCCTTTTGTTGTTTTTCTTGTTTGGACAATCCTTCTTAAAAGGTCCATACTCATTGCATCCAAAGCATTGAATCTTGGACATATTTGGCTTCCCTTTGGATTTTCCAAACTTTCCTTTCTTCTTCTTCTTCTTCTTGGATTTTACATAAAGGATTGAGACTTCTCATTTGATTCAGTGTCATCCTTTGCCTTTATCCTTGTTTCTTCCAAGCGTTACAAAGTATTTTTTCACTGTACCTGTAGTCCCCATCCTTAACATTGGAAAACCATTTTAGTGACTTCTGTGTACTGTCATACGTTTCCATGAATATCATTGCATCCTTTGGAATGTCAAGAACATCTTCTTTATTACACATTCCTCAAGAAAACCGTCAAAACATGTGTTTTTGGGTCGACGTTGGTAGGCGGTTATGGCCTTGCGCCCATGGAGAAATTAACACTAGGCCCTGTTCCCTTTGGTGCTTTGTCTCAGAAGGGCACCAGTGTCAATCTATTTATGGAAAGTTTTTTAAAATAGAAACGAAGTTTCCATGCTTAACAACTTCGTGAGTGGAGTCATCATGGTGTGTTCGATTGAATAACGTTGAAATCCTCCCTTTGGCTTCTTGTTTCCTAGAATTGTGCAACTCCACAAAGGGATAGGCATCTCCACCTTATGAGGGATCCCAAACCACTTCCTCCTCTCCTATAAATTCTTCCTTCTCACATTGATTCAGCTATCTAAATAGATATTACTATAGCTGGTGTGTAGAAGAAGGCATAGACGAATCCATTTTTGAGAGAGAGTTTAGTCCCATTGCCTCATCGAATCCAATCCCAAATGAATGCTTGAGACGCGCCCGACTAAACCCATTAAAGGAGGCCTGCAACGTCAAGGCATTAAGGTTGTAAACTTCTTTTCTCAATCAATAATACATGACTGGTTTTTTGCTCCAATTTTGTGTTTAATTATATGAAAAATGTTTGATTCTCCTTGACCAATCGAATAACTATAAATGAAGGTATATTCTCGTATGTTGTCATCGTTCACTTTATCTTTGTGCAGTTACATGAACATCATCATTGACAGAATGTGACATGTGAAGACAAGGATCGAAGGATCGCTTCTGCAAGTCATGTAAAAAGCATTGGACCGAGGTAGGCTATCTATCCCAGTTCGTCTTTTACTTATAAGCTAGGAATCCAAAAGTCCAACATGTTCCCTTGTTGCTAGACCCACCCTAGGGCTAGAGAGATTGCTTGTTTCCACAGAGGGGATTTGTCTGCTCAACAAGTTGGCAACCATACTAAGGATCAGTGTATTTGTCATCTCTTGTTGAATGGTTTATAGTTTTTCTTGTCTATCTGACTTTGGTCGTATTGTTGATTTTGTGCTTTGTCTTGCTTGTCTGTCTATTTCCAGCCATCATACCTATTCTCAGAGTGTTAAGTGTGGCTTTTCATTAGTTTCTTTTTCTCCTTTCCTTGGTTTTCTATCTCGGCGTCGTTGTTTCTTTAACAGTCACACTGATTGACGTAGGTTTCTTATTTTATAGGTGTGCTTTCCTCTGTTCAGCGCAGAATACAGCTGAACAAACACGTCGAATCCTGTAGGTTTGGATTTGGGCTTCTTCTCTGAGATTTCCAATGCATCTTACACTCTGGATTGGTTTATCCTTTTTGAATCAGCCCACTTTGGATTGTTTTTTACTTCCCTGTCTCATTCTTTTTAGTTGTTTGTCTCTCATTTGATCAGTTTGGTTCATCATCCTAAGGTTTCTAGGTGCCTTCCATTGCTTGTTCGACCACCTCTTTACTGAGCTTCTGAGTTTTGTATGAGTCAGTCTGCTCTCTTATCTTTTCAGCTTGTTGACTAATTGTTTGGTCTCTTCTTTGGATTCTATGTGTTGTTGGGTCATCAAACTGTCATCCTAGTGTCAGTTTGACCTTCCATCTATCATCCTGAGCATATATTACATTGCTCACTAAGTCGATTCAAAAGTCCTCTTTTTGCTTGATTAGATTTGGATAAGGACTTAAGTGATAGCTCAAATTTCAAATTTTTCAAAAGTGTGTCGAACCTGAGCGACCAGATAGATCTCGTCTTCCTGATTCTGGCACCATGAATAGTTCAAAAAAATGACACCGTATGAAGAAGTTATCGTGTTTTGAAAAGTCTAGTAAACTACAAATTTTGACATTTGACTAGGGTTGACTGGGCAAAGGTACTGTTAGCAAAAAAGAATATTCTAGGGAATATTATTGGAATATTTTGGGGAATATTCTTGGAATATTCTAGGGAATATTCTTGGAATATTCCCAAAAATATTCCTTTCTGGCCAATTTCAGGAGGACATGTGGCATAATCTTATTCGTTGCATAGATTGACGGGCCAATCAAAGAGCACCACGTGGCAAGGTTGGAGGTCGCCATGTGGGCCTAACAGTCGCTAGAAAAATTTTAAATGGGAGGTAGGGCTCGAACCCCTGACCTCCCCCTGGCTAGCGCGCTTGTGTGCCAACATGCCACATAAGTGTTACTTAACCATTATAAATTGTAGTTTATATTTATGTTGTAATACATTTGGATTTGGGGTTTGGGGACCGTCGGCGGTCCCAACCCGCCAGCGGTCCCCGCATTGGTGGTCATATGTTAACATAAAAACATCACTGTCAGCACTAACCTTGCAGTCTCTGCCAATGTTAAACCATCCACAAACCTTTTCACATTGCCATAGTTTATGCAACCATTATTCGTGCGATTAATTAAACCCATAGTGCAACCCCAGTTCAACCCTTATGACCACAGTTATATGCAGAGTTCCTCGACGGTTACGGTCAATTCTGCCGATTTGGGGTGCGCATGTAGCCATCCCAACCGCTAGCCTTTTTTGCAAATGGTTATTCGACGGGAATCCTGGAGGCGCGCCAAGGTTGGCGCTCAGGCCAAAGTTAGCTAGTCTAACTGGTAGTTTCCCCACATTTAGTGGAGGAAATTGGGGGACATTGGGCAGAAAAATTCAATGAGCCATAACTGGAGCATTACTTAACCAAATTTCAAGTGCGAATAGTCAATTTTGACTTTCTTAGATATTCTAGAGCCATTGGTAAGTTTTGTAGATATATAAGAGGAATTATAAGCATGATTTTGCTTTAGAGAAGTTCCAAGGGCCACTAGGGCCACCAGGAGCCACCAGGAAAATGAGGCCTACCCAGAGCAGTCGGTGTCTATTCTCAACAAGACAATAGTCATTTCTGACTATCTTGAAACTTTTGAATCCAATGGAAGGATTTTCAGAAGCCTTTGAGGATTTATGAGCATGATTTTGCTTCAGAGAAGTTCCAAGGGCCACTAGGATCCAGTAGGAGAATGAGGCCTAGCCAGAGTAGCCAAAGACCATTCTGAACAAGCCATTCATTTATTTTGACTATCTTGAACCTTTTCAATCTAATGGAAATATTTGCAGAAGCTTTTGGAGACTTCTAAAGGCTGAGATACTTCAGGGAAGTTTACAGTGAGCCTAGAGCCATAGGGTGCCACCAGGTGTTGGAGGCCTAACCAGAGTATCCAGAGGAAAATTTCAACAGGTGTGTCTATTTTGGAAATTCTGAATCCATTGGAGGGATTTTCAGAGCCATTTTGAGACTTCTAGAGCCGAAGAAGCCTAGGGAAGTTTCGCGAAGCCCAAGTCCATCAGGTGATGGAGGCCTAGATTGGGGAGCCAAAGCTCATTTTGAGAAAATGAATAGACTATTTTGGATGTTTGATGCATGATAGAGACGGTAGAAAAGGTGTCAGGGACAAAAGAGTACTTATAATAGATTTTTTTCCTGAGAGAAGCTCAGGTAAGCTTAAGGAAACTGACATAAGAGGTCAAGTATAAGGGAGTCTAGGTCCATTTCCAGAGAGTTAGCAGTCAATCCAGGGGTATGATGGTATTCTAAACCCATTGGTATAGTTCAAAAAACCATTGGATTTGAGTAGTAGCTTGTAAAATAAATTTTCCACCCTAATCCCAAAGAGCCAAGTCAATTGACATAGGCTCAAGGATACGTAGCCCAAGACATACAGGTGAACTCCTTTATTAAATTTTTTGTTATGTGTTGATGATTAATTTGTTGCAATTTATGCTTGTTGTACATGCTTTTAATCAGAAAAAACAAATGTTTAATTCCTCACACATAAAGCCTTTAAACAGTTCAAATACATACTCATGATTTAAGTATGCAATTCCACACATGCAAGTATAAGCAAGATCTTAATTTCTTTTAACTGAGTGGGAGGTTCTTGCATAGCATAACATGTTAGCCACAAATTTTAGATTAGGTTGGTATCAGAGCACTAGGTTTTTTTCTTGACAGATCACTAGGTTGTTTGTTTGATAGAGCACAAGGTTGCTTGCTTGACTTGAAAGGTGTTTAACAGTGAAAAGAATTTAACTGTTTGCAAATTGATTGGTGCTTACAAGTTTGAGTTTTCTAGAGGTGAAGGGGAGATATTGTTAGCTAAATCTAGAAGATGAAAAGAAGGAAGAAGGATGAAAGAATCCTCCTTAGCCAAAGGACCTCAAGGAAACCCTTGAAGCACAAGAGGGATTTTTTGCAAAAGAGGCTACTTGAAGAAGAGATACAAGCTATAGAGAAGAGCTTGAATCTACAACCAAATTTTTAAGAAGCTTTTTCAATTGTTTTTTGAGGCTTTGTGAATTTTTGTTGAAGTTATTTCATTCATTTACATAATGATTACAACTTCATCAAGTGAGGTTTCTAAATCCTCCTCCTTTACAAGACTCTTTGATAAAGAGATGAAGCAAGACTTCTACATCCTTAAGGATATGGTGCAAAGTCTGTATGAATATGGAAGGGAAAGCACTAGACTTCATGAGAAACTGGTTGCTATGAAGCAAGAGAAAGAAGAACTTATTAAAAGGGTAGGTTCATTTGAAAAACAAACTAGAGGTATAGGGTCCAAATTGATGTTAAAAATGGGCTATGAAGGCAAGGTTCTAGGAAAACATGCACAAGGCATGATTGAGCCTATTATGGTTGAGGAAAGGCCTAAGAAGTTTGGTCTAGGCTATGTTCAATCTTATGGCGAAAACTCCAAAGCCATGAAAGCACTTGAGACAGTTCCAAGAAGAACTTTTATATCAAGTTCAAACCCATAAACATGTCAAGTTTGTATTCAATATGACTGTCATTGTGCGAAACCCATGTCGCAGCAAGATTTTTGTAGACATGCAGCTTATGGCGAGTAAGAGAGTTCTAACAGGTATCAAGACATGAACACTGATGTTGGTATTCAAAATAAATTTGGAACCTCTACAATTTCATCTCCTCAAGAAGGTAAAAAAGATGGACATGCAAAGCAACATTTGAGGTATAATTCTTCCCGTAGTCAAGTTTTTTAAGATTATGTTAAGCCTAACAAATCTGCATGCGTGAATGGAAGAAAGGGTTGATGTTCCTATTGTGGTTTGTGTAACCATGAAGTTTCAAAATGTTGGAAGAGAACAAAGGCATAAGGGAAATAGTCAAAGAGAAGAAAACTTGCACAAAAGATGCAAAATATTTGAACACATTGCCAGAAGAAGGGACATCTCATTGCCCAATGTTGGCCACTTCATCCAACCGACCATCCTAAGCATTTTAAGCAAGAGGATAAAAATACTGGAGAGAATGGAACTAAAGATTCCATCATCGATGTGAGTCTAGGTAATTCACAAGAAGAAGATTTTCAGCAAGAAAGATCGCCATGGAAGTGGCTTGGTAAGAAGTGATTTGATTACTTCACATAGTGAGACATACATTTCTTTGTACATAGATGCAATTTCAGTCATGTATGCATGTATTTCTGTTGAAAAATTATGTTTGTATGAGCCACCTTTGATCGATGATCAAGGAAGTGATGTTCAACTACCTTCAATTGAATATTTCTCGCCAGAATTTTTGGATGAGCTCAAAGAAGATACAATTCGTGACAGGAGGACAAGAGTATCAAAGAGGGGAAGTGTTGACTACCTTCGAGTTGGGCTCAAAGGCACTAAGCCAAGAAAGGAAAAGTGGCTGGAGATTGGAAAGGTGAGGGAGATGTACCCTCATCTACTGAATAGGTAATCAAGTCTTTTGGGATCCAAAAGATTCCTAATGGGTAGGAGTGATCAGATTTGGATCAGGACCTAAGTGATAGATCAAATTTCAAAGTGTTCAAAAGTGTGCCAAACCTGAGTGACTAGATATATCTCTTCTTCCCTATTTTGGTGCCACAAATGGATCGAAAACCTGACACCATATGAATAAGTTATCGCATTTTGAAAATTCCAATAAACTGCAAATTTTGACATTTGACCAGGGTTAACTGGGAAAAGGTACAGTCAGCAAAAAAGAATATTCCAGGGAATATTCTTGTATTATTCCTCAGAATATTTCCCAGAATATTCCCTAGAATATTCCTTTCAGGCCAATTTCTGGAGGACATGTGGCACAATCTTATTCGTTGCATGGATTGACGGGCCAATCAAAGAGTGCCATGTGGCAATCTTGGAGGCTGCCACATGGGCCTAACAGTTGGTAGCAAAATTTTATATGGGAGGAGGGATCGAACCCCCGACCTAACCCGGCTAGCGCACCTGCGTGCCAACATGCCACATAAGTGTTACTTAGCCATTATAGATCGTAGTTTATATTTATGTTGTAATACATTTGCATTTTGGGGTGACGGTCCCAACCCGCCAGCGGTCCTCGCATTGGTGGTCATATGTTAACATAAAAACATCGCGTTCAGTGCTAACCCTGCAGTCTCCACCAATGTTAAACCATCTGCAAACCTTGTGAAATTGCAATGGTTTATGCAACCATTCTCTGTGAGGTTATATAAACCCACAGTGCAACCCAGATTCAACCCTTATGACCACAGTTATATGTGGAGTTCCCTGATGGTTATGAGCAGTTTCGTGAGTTTGGGGTGTGCATGTGGCCACCCCAACCGCTAGAATTTTTTGAAAACTATTATTTCGGTGAGAATCTTGGAGGCGCACCAAATTTGGCACTCAGGCCGAAGTTATCTAGGGTAACTGGCAGTTGCCCAACATTTAGTGGAGGAAATTGGGGGACATTGGGCAGAAAAATTCAATGAGCCATAACGGGAGCACTACTCAACCAAATTTCAAGTGTGAATAGTCAATTTCTACTTTCTTGGAAATTATAGAGCCATTGGTAAGGTTTTTAGAGCCATAAGAGGACTTCCAAGAGTGATTTTTCTTCAAAGAAGTTCCAAGGGCCATTATGGCCACCAAGAGCTAGCAGGAGAATGAGGCCTAGCTAGAGCAGCCAGAGTCTATTCTCAGCAAGCCAATAGTCATATATGACTATATTGAACCTTATGAATCTAATGGAAGTATTTTCAGAAGCATTTGAGGAATTATGAGCGTGATGTTCCTTTTGAGAAGTTCCAAGGGCCACTATAGCCACCAGGAACCAACAG
Organism: Pinus albicaulis; assembly: GCA_034641835.2. Taxonomy (NCBI): domain Eukaryota; kingdom Viridiplantae; phylum Streptophyta; class Pinopsida; order Pinales; family Pinaceae; genus Pinus; species Pinus albicaulis. The sequence continues at coordinate 1,303,756,622 of CM076583.1, read as the reverse complement.
GAGAATGAGGCCTAGCCAGAGAAGCCAGAGACGATTATCAACAAAATAGTAGTATATTATAAATATGTTGAACCTTATGAATCAAATGGAAGGATTTTAAGAATATTTTTGAGACTTTTGAAGGCCGAGATGCTTCAGGGAAGTTTTCAGTGAGCCCAGAGCCACAGGGTGCCACCAGATGTTGGAGGCCTAACCAAGTAGCTAGAGGCCAATGTCAGCAGGTGAATACTCTATTCTAACTATTTTGGACATTCTAAATCCATTGGAGGGATTTTTCAAAGCCATTTGGAGACTTCTAGAGCCGAAGAAGCCATAGGGAAGTTCCAGGAAGCCCAGGGCCACCAGGTGATGGAGGCCTAGATTGGGGAGCCAGAGCTCATTTTGAGAAAATGAATAACCTATTTTGGATGTCTAATACATGCTGGAGATAGTAGAAAAGGTTTCAGGGACAGAAAAATACTTCTAACAGAGTTTGTGCCAAAGAGAATATCAGGGAAGCTTAAGGACATCGACAGAAGAGGTTAAATCCTAGGTCCATTTCCAGAGACTTAGCAGTCAATCTAGGGGTATGATGGTATTCTAAACCCATTGGTACAGTTCAAACAACCATTTGAGTCGATTAGTAACTTGTAAAAGAAATTTTCCATCTTAATCCCAAAGAGCCAAGTCAATTGACATAGGCTTAAGGAGATGTAGCCTAAGACATAAGGGTGAACTCCTTTATTAAATTTGTTGTTATGTGTTGATGATTAATTTGCTGCAATTTATGCTTGTTGTAAATTATTTTAATAAAAAAAAACAAATTTTTAATTCCTCACACATAAAGCCTTACAACAGTTAAAATACATACACCCAATTCAAGTATGCAATTCCGCACATGCAAGTATAAGCAAGATCTTAATTTGTTTTAACTGAGTGGGAGGTGATTGCATAGCACAACAAGGCACCCACCCATTTCAGATCATTGCTTGAAGGAATGCATGTCTTTTTTGAATGTGTTTTGCATTCGTGTTGGATTGATCTCTTCATTTTTTGATCATTTCATTCGAGTAGCTTAGAACTAGTATTCATTTTTTCCTTTTAGTGTAACATTGCGTCATTGCTTCTCATTCATCTCAAAGAAAAAAAATTTCATTCTTTCTCTTGATTTGAAAATGAAAAGTAGTCTTTTGCATTAGTATCTTTCCCATTAAAAAGTGAACAACAAGATAAAATCCTTTCGTTTTTTGCATTGGTTGTGTTAGGAGCTTAGGAAAAGTTCTTCTTGCATTCGATTGCTTGTTGCTTCGTTATGAACTTCTATCCTTCTCTTAGCTAGTTGTTCATCGAATTGGAATGATATTTTTTCTCATGTAGTTGTGCATTAGAGATTCTATATTACATTAGGTAAGGCCTTTAAACTAAAACATAATTTTAAGATAAAATTTAAAATGAACTCAATCAACCTAATGAAGCATTGAAACTCAACGCTCACATTTAGAATTTTAGGCTAGTGACGTGTTCTGGCGTCGTTAAAACTAGTAGTTGTCATTTTCCATCTGGCATTAGACAACACTAGCATGGACTTGTGCTCCCTATACCGTCGAGTATATAAAGGGAGACCCTCATAGGTTGCAATCCTTTATCCATAGGAAGCCGAGTCTACTACCCTATAACCGTGATACAACGAACACAACATTCGGGGAGACTTCTTGCACGTGCGTTAATTCCTTGGTCATTTTTCATTCGTTTGATCACCAAGGTGTATATTGCAGTTCACGGGAGCTTGGTACACCCTCTTTCTTAGAGTTCTTGAGTAGTCATTTTGATCTTTTTGTGACTCTCTAAAATTTGAAAAGATCATCGATCACTTGTCCTTTCAAGCTCATCTAACCTGAAAGTGACTAGAGCCATCTTCTTCCCCTTTCTCGACTCTTAAAATATGAAAAGGTAGAGTTTTGTTTAAGTGTCATAAAATTAATTACCTACGATCACACACCCATTAAAGTTATTTTTTTCTTATTCGTAAGAAATTACTTAGTGATTGGTCTTGAAGCCTCGAATTGATCATCTCTTTTCTCTCCTTTTTTTGAGACAAAGTCATGGTGGTGGAACCACCAATTTCGTCGTCCCCTTCATTACCTCGTAGTGAAGAACCTTCTCCCAAAGTTTCTTCGGAGACATCTTAGTCTTCTATGACTCTAGGTTACTATGTTCTATTATTTCAAGTGTTCAACTCCTTGCCACTCGATCTCCTCCTAAGGAACCATTTGATATCAATTGGCAACCTCCAGACGCTTGGGCCTTTTCTAAGGAAGATAACTCTCAACCACCTAAATCACAATTAACCCGTGCTTGACTTGCCACTGCTCGTTGCCTTTTTGCCGATAGCATGTATTCATCCGACATGGATGCTACGAGTCCCATCAGTAGTGAAGAGACTTATGTTTCTACGGGAGAAAATCAGTTCCCTCCAGATAATTTTCCTTGTCTTGGGTCAACCTTCCTCATAGTTGTTATCTCTTTTGTCTAGTTATCGTTCGTTGAGTCAGATCATTTCTAGTTCTGCATCTTTGTATCAGAATCCGATATGGTTAGGTATGTCGACTCCTTTAGAGGGGTTGTTTGTATCTGGTCCATCTCCTTTGACACATATCGCGTCAATGGTCGTTACATCCATCCTAAACCAGCCCACTGTTTGTGTGGCTTCATCCACAACATATGTTAGTGTGATTCTGTCATTACCGCCAACTTATGTTGTTCGTGGGATGAATCATATTTCTTCCACGATACCTATTGGGCCCTCCGTGAGTGGATCACAACCTCACGTATTAGGAGTCCATAAAACCACTGGTAATGAACCTATCTCCTCCAATTTTATTCCTAGAGTTTTGGCATACGATCAATATATGACAACGATTTAGCAACATAATTACTTCCCCCAAGGTTATCAGTAGGTTCAAGCTCCCATTAATCCTCCACATTACTATGATGAGCATGGAAATCACATCTATCACTATGGGCATCACCCACATGGTCCATTGTATGTTCAAACGCCTCAAATGTCAGTTTACCCCAACCAGTTCATATACCTACAGGAAAAACCCTATGGTCCACAAGGAAAACCCTTTCAGGGACAACCTTCGGTCCAACAGGGACAACCCTATGGTCCTACCGGTCAACCTCATGTTCAACAGGGAGAGTCTTATGTTCCCCAGGGGAAAACCTATCCATCTCAAGGATAACCTTTTGTGCAACGGAACCAGCCTTACGTTCAGTAAGGCCCAACTTTTATATAGCAACGTCAACCCTCTACTGATCAGCTGGGCCAACCTGGTCCTCTAGGGAAACTTGGTTGATCTCAATCGTCAGGCCAACCTGTACCTCAGGGAAAACCTCGTGGATCTCAACATCTAGGGAAACCTCTACCCCAAGGACAGCCTGTCCAACCCCAACATCCAGGCCAACCTACACCCCAGGGACAACCTGTTCAACTACAGTATCCAGGTCAACCTGCACCCTAGGGGTAGCTTGTGCAACCTTAGGGCCTGCCTTTTATTCCTCAAGGTAAATATTCGATGGTACAAGGTCTGCCCTAAGGCATTGCTTAAATTCTACAAAAAAATCCATATGTTGCTCAGACAGGACCTCAGTGGTTCTCTCAGAATCAATATTCTGGTCCTCAACTGGTGTATGGGTAGAATTATCAGAGTTATAACCCCTATGGACAAAATCCTCCAGGACAGAACATATGGGGTCAGAATTTTTTCCAACCTGGTTGGAATCCCAATATCGATCTCTATCAAAGGCTTGAAATTCCATTCAATCCACAATTTCCCTTTCTTCCTACACTGGAACTTCCCGATGTGTCGAATTTGACAAATGATCCTATCCTTCATAATACATATTGGCCCCCAGTTCTGACTAAAATCCCTGGCGATTGTCCCAAATTTGAAGGCAAGTCTGGCAAAGACCCACAAGCGCATGTTATGAGTTACCATATTTGGTGCTACTCTAAATTTTGGGTTTACGATTCAATTCGGCTACATCTTTTCCAAAGGACTCTCACTTGTGCCGCTGCAAAGTGGTACATTGAACTCTCCCACGAAATATTTCAAGATTTCAACTCTCTTTCAATGGAATTTCTCACGCACTTTCAGTTACCAGTTCGTTATGAAACTGGGATGCACCTCCTAACATCCTTGAAACATGATCAAGCTACTCATATCTCCAATCATATTCATTAATGGAGGTGGCATCATCGTTTGAACAAGTTTGAGATTCCTGATCAACTTCTGAGTGATTGGTTCACTACTTCTTTTATCGGTCTGATTGCTAAGGACATTGCTATGGAGTCATGTGTTACTGAGGAGCAAGCCATCGCTCATGCCCAGTACCTCGATCTTGTGTACTCTAAATACGAAATGTTATATGAACTCTTTCCTAATGCTCAGCGACATGGAACTACCAAAGCATGGGTGATGCCATCTGTCGAAGGTATCATTGGTTCTGTGTCTCATACTTCTCGTAAGTATTTTCCAAATCCTACGAAGCAAAAATATACTTCTTCCACTGATACTTCTTCTCAGCCACCTCCGAATCCTAGTAAGACCGTGGAAGTGAATGCCATCCAATCCACTTTGGTAGATAAAGCTTCCAAAGGTAATAAAAATGGTAAAGGTAAGGCCAAAGTTGATGCCCCGAAATAGGATTCTTCGAAACCTAACGTTGATGATGGTTTGAAACGTAAACCTAAGTACCCTTGTCTGATTTGTGATGATGATCATTATTCCAAGGACTGTCCACGATGGGCCAAGGTGAGTCGACCGCTCAAAGGCACTCAAGGAACTCCGGCTGTTATGAAAGAACCATTCCCATCACAACAAACTCAGATGGTGGAGAAACCTCAGTCCTCCACCCCTTTTGGCTCTCAGGTTTTCATGATGAATAGTCCTACACCCATCTCTATTGCTACAAGATCGAAATATTATACTAAACTGCTTCAGGAAGCAGGAAAAGAGATCACAGATGGCCCTCCTCCCCCACCTGCTTCTGGCCCTCTTCACATCGAAAGGCCCAGTCCTAAGCCCATTGTATGGCCACCTTCTAAAGGCGTACTCCGAAAGTATTCCTATAAACCAAACGCCCGTGCCACTTAGCATTATAGTATTATTGAGGATTTGGCTCAGGCACCATCTTCTATGTCTGCATTGGAAGTACTTCAGAGCTGTCTGTCACAACGGAAGGCTTCGATATCTACTATTGGAGGGGTTGACCCTACCAATTCCAACCTTATCACTTTCGATTTGGAAAATTTTGTTACGCGTCTCCCTCACCAACTTGCACTCATTATCTAAGTTGGGATTAATGGAAAGAATATCCATTGAGCATTCGTGGATGAGGGTGAATCTACTTGCATCACGTCTTCTGCATGCAGTAAAGCCATTGGTTCTCTAGCCCTCAATCAGTCTCCAAACGCTTTAGAAGCTTTTGACGGAAGGGAATCTCGCCCTCTTGGTGTTCTCGCCAGCTTACCTATCACATTGGAGGGAAAACCAGTTAATGTTGAGGATGAAGTCATTGACGCCAAACTCAATTATAATCTTCTCCTCAGTGACAGTTGCACTCACGTCATGCTATGCGTCCCGACCACTCTCTTTCATGTTTTTCGATTTCCACAGGAAGGAAGGATCATCATTGTCGATCAGTTGTCATTTTTCACTTCCACGTCCTGCAAGAGAAATGTTCTGTATGTAATATCGTATTCCTATGCCTTATTAGAGCATAGGGTCAGGAATTTTTCAAGATCCTGCACTTATGGGTGTTTTTTCTCTTCCGTCGCTCAACACTGCTCAGGTCAACATGATCTCCACGTCTTCTGATCTGTGGATCATCCCTTTGCCCAAGCAGGTTGATTCGTTTGGTGACGCAATGCCATTAAGCCCAATAGAAATTTATTATTTTGAAGTTATCTCGACTTCAGCTCCTCCTCCCTTTGATCATACTCCTTTGAGTGTGTCTCTTGACACGTATTCTCAATCCCCTTGGCTTGACACTTCAGATTCTATTGATCCTTTGAATGAGAGGTTTCCCACTAATGAGGCCATCATGGAAACCGTGCCTCTTGAGGATCCTCCTTGGGATGACAATCATCATCATTCCTCCTTTATGCCCGGCCTTGGGGCCATTTCTACTTGTCTTGATAAGTTTTCTTCCCAAGCTCCCTCTCATCCGCATCAAACGTCCATCTTGAAACATGAAGTTTTTGTAGAAGGTAACATGGGAAAAATTACACAAACAATGTCTATTAACATCTCTGTTAAACTAGGTGTTTTTCAGAACATCCACATTGGGGTGACCTATTCTCCTGATGAGATCGAGGTCTATACTAGTCTCTTCCGAGAGTTTCGAGACTTTTTCACTTGGTCCTACGAAGAAATGCCTAGCATTGATCCGAGTATAGTCGTGCACGAGATCCCTACTTATGCTGATGCGAATCCTGTTCGCCAATGTCTTCACCCCGTGCACCCTAGAAATGAAGCCGCCATCAAGGGAGAAGCTGAAAAACTTCTTAAAGCTAGCTTCATTTATCTAATCCCCTTGACAGAGTGGGTTTCCAAAATTGTTCATGTGGATAAAAAGCAGGGTATTATTTGTGTCTGTGTGGTTTACCGTGACATCAACCGCGCTTGTCCTAAGGATAACTATCCCACTCCTTTCATTGACCAAATCATTGAAAAATGTGTTGGGAGTGAGATATTTTCCCTTATGGATAGGTTTTCTGGTTCCAACCATATCAATATTCTTCTGGATGGTCAACACAAGACCGCCCTCATCTGTCCATGGGGCACTTTCACATACAAGAAGCTCCCTTTCGACTTAAGAATGCTGGTACCACTTTCCAATAAAAAATGTAATATGCTTTCCATGATATCAAGCGCATTGTTCAACCTTACCTAGATGACCTTCCGACTCATGTTACTAAGCGTATGGACCACCCAGATTGCCTCCGTCTAATATTTCTTCACTATAGAAGATATAACATTTGGCTCAATCCGCATAAGTGTGACTTCTGCGTTGATTCCGGTAGACTCCTTGGGTTTATCATTTCTAAAGTGGAATTTATCTCGACCCTCTTAAGGTTGAATTTATTTTCAATCTCCCTTCCCCTTCCTCTTTACATCAGTTGCAAATTTTGCAAGGGAAAGCTAATTTCCTGCACTGTTTTATCCCGAACTATGCTGAAGTAGCCAAAGGATTCACGCGATTTCTTAAGAAAGGCGTCCCATTCCTCTGGGATGAAATCATCCAAAAATATTTTGACGCACTGAATACATTGCTTATAATTTCTCCTCTTTTGCGTCCACCCAATTATCATTATGACTGTTCCCTCTACTTGGCTGCCACATTTAGCACTATTTCCATGGTTTTGTTATAGGATGACGATGATGGTGACGAGCACGTCATTTATTATTTGAGCCGCAATCTTCTTGATACCGAAACACATTACGCACATGTCGAGAAATTGGCGTTGGCTGTTGTTCAAGCCGTCCAACGTTTTCACCATTATATTCTACTTTGCACAGTAACCATGATATCTGATTACAACCCCATGACCTATATATTGACTCGACAATTTCTAGGGGGGGGATACTCAAAGTGGATAGTTATCCTCCAAGAGTTTAATTTTGATTTCACTACCTCCAAATTGAAGAAATAATTGGTTTTTACCTATTTGATCTGCTCTTTACCTTCTGACTCTACTCCCTCTGGTTATGAGGAACACATTATGGATGACACTCTTTTTCTTATTAGCACCCTCGATCCGTGGTACAGTGATATCATCATTTATCTCCATACTTCTACCTTCCGGTCTAAGTTTTCTAAGGATGCTTGTCGATGCATTCATCATCATTCACAACCTTATCGCATAGTCGAAGATACTCTATACTGTATCAGCATTGATTCTGTTCTCCACCGATGTTTAACCCTCGAGGAAGCTAAAAAAGTCCTCAATTACTGCCACTCTGGCGCATGTGGCGATCACATGTCTATATATGTTACTGCACAAAATATCCATCGTGCTAGATATTTCTGGCTTACCATTTTTAAAGACTGCATTGTTGTTGTCTATAAGTGTCACGATTGTTAGATTTACCAGCGCAAGATGTGCGCACCACCCATACACCTCCATCTCGTCATTACCGTTGGTCCATTTACGAAGTGGGGCATTGATTTTATGACATGTAGCCCTCACTTGGTTGAGGGGCATGCTTATATTATCATAGCCATGGACTACTTCACTAAATGGGCTGAAGCAATGACTACACTCACAGCTGATGGTAATATGATTACACAATTTCTATTCAATCATGTGATTACCAAGTTTGGTGTCCCTCAAGCCATTGTCATTGATCATCGCTCTCATTTTCACCATTACATGATGGCTGAGTTGAGTTCTAAGGTGGGTCTGTGTCACGATAGCTCAACGTCGTACTACCCTCAGGCCAATGGCCAGGTTGAAGCCGTGAACAAGGTTCTAGTCATTATGCTTCAACGTACGATTGGGATGTACAAGTCCAACTAGTTGTTTGGTCAATTTAGTGTGTCCTAAATTGCTACATTAATTTATCAATCCGGGATTCGTAAGATGATGAAGTGTGGTGCACTATATGTGCAAGATAACCTATTTCTTATCTTTTTGTCGTTTTTGGTTTTCTAATGTGTGATGGAAAAAATAAAAACAAGTATGGTTATGATTGTTCAAGGCAATGATATCCTTTATAATGATTTACCAACTTCAAACTTTAAAAAGGAATTTGAAACATACAATGACAAAACTTGAAAGGAAATGAAAATGTGTTGCTAGCCTAATAAATCAAACAGTGAACTATTGAGCATGAAAATCAAACTATCCTTGCTGCTGTCTAAACATAAAAGAAACTATGCTCAAAGAAATCCAAAAGTTGCAACAAAGTAAATCTAAATCAAATTATATCAACTTATCTTTTGATCCCTCACCATTAGTCCAGCTATGGTTTTCGGAGGTAACCATAAACAACTTGAGCAATCTGATATCTAATTTGCAGAAAAAGAAACTAATATCAAACTACACACTCATACTTCAATCCCTCACCATCACAGTCCAGTTGTGGCTTTCGGAGGTAACTAAAAATGACATGAGCAATTTAATATATCTAACTTGCAGAAAGTAAAATAATATCAAACTACACAATCATACTTCAATCCCTCACCATCAGTCCAGCTATGGCTTTCAGAGGTAACTGAAAATGACATGAGAAATTTAATATATCTAACTTACAGAAAGTAAACTAATATCAAACTACACAATCATACTTCAATCCCTCACCATCAATCCAGCTGTGGCTTTCGGAGGTAACTGAAAATGACATGAACAATTTGATATATCTAAATCTAACTACTAAAACAAATGTACAAGACTGAAATAAACAAAGCAGTACTGGAATTAAACAAAAACTAAGAAAACTAAATTAGCAGCAGAACAATATTGATTCCATGTCATTAGTCAAAAAATATGCAAATGCCCGAGCTGCCTATTTATAATCTGAAAAAAGAACACTGATCAGTTAACAATAACATAAAACATGAAAGACGGAACTAAAATGTAAAGCATGAAAGATTATGAACAGTGATGAAGCATGAATATCATGAAAGATGCAATGTATAAACATGTGAATGAATTATGGTACAATGAACTTAAAGAAATAAATAAGAAACTATACAATAATGCACAAAACCTCAGCGTGTGCAGGGGCCCTCTGCAACAACCTCGGCAACAGCCTTCAAATACGAATTACGCTTGGAAACAAAGTCTTCTTATATATTAAAATGCAGTCATAACAGAGTTTTAGCTATATGGAGACAAAGCAACGTAATTACATTATAGAGCTATCCTGAGGCTAATGGAGACTAACTAATATGCGCATGCAAACGCATTATTTATAACAAAGGAAATATAACTAATTCCCAAAGTTTAAAGTTGGCGGAGACACGTAAATCAATACGTCTGTGTGATCCGCATCATGGCCGTGCAGCGGAGGAGTAAATCTATGAGGAGTGGATGTTGATCTTTGCTTATGGGAGCTAAGGCACAGGTTTGTTGATGTGTCTCCGTGGTGTCTCCCTGACAGATCAAATCTCCACGTGATGAGAAACAGAGTGCTGTCACCGTGGGACTCTACGGTTGACTTCCACTTGGCCACGTTTGACCGTAGCCTCCTTAGGTGATTTTTCTCAAGCCAATAGGACACGATCCATGTCCACATCATTTTTGACTTGCCCATGTGGCTCGTTTTTCCTGAAGATGCACAAAATACGATTTTCACAAATGTGGTCATGAAATGGGTGAAGAACATGAAAGTGGCAAGATTCCGCAGCTAAATGAGCAAAAATCTAAATCAAACAACAGACACAAAACATAGTTAAAAAACATTTTAGATGCTCTTTTACAACTAATATGCAATGATATTGACAACTTAGAAGGTTCAGGTGAATGAAAAAGGTCTAGAAAGGTGTATAGGAAAGATGCAGATTTGAGACTCAACATACCCCCACTGTGAAGGTGTTGCATGTCCTCATGCAACCAAAATTTTGATAATCCTTCTTCAGTTCATATGCCTTGACACTTCAGCCAGTACATCCAGCCCTCTCCTCCTCTTCCTTGGTGCTGCTAACATTCTGGGCTTCTTCATTAAGCATCTAAATTTGATATTAACCAGTGCTCTGCTTAACTTTTGGCATTTCTTTTTCAATTTCTTGTTCTTTTTCTGCCATATTCCAAGATGTAGCATGGCATTATCATGAATGATTTTGTCCAATTTGCTTTGTTCCTTCAATGTCTCATTTTCATTTTTAATGTGTTTATTTAAAAGCTCTAGCTCAAATACTTCCTATTTCAGTGATTGGACTAGATCATTTTGTACTGTGTGAGGCTGAATGGACGAAGTACTGGGACCTGTAGCTGTTTTTTCTAAAGATTCTATATAATCATATACTTCTTGCTGCTTGGAGTCTATATCAGGTGTCATTTTTATTGGGCTATCCCCAAAATGCCGTGAAGGAGAGTTGTCTTCAAAATCTGGCTGAGAAGGGCTCACATCAACATCTGGCCGAGAATGGGATGGACTATGTTCAATGTCTAACTGAGAATGAAATGAACCAGGTTCACTGACTGTCTGAGAGTGAGATAGACTATGGTCAGCTGGGGATTGTTCAGATGTTTCTTCTCCCAGATCAATAAAATGAGGTCCCTTCATTTGCGTTTTCCTCAACTTCCCCTTAAGCCTGGAACTTCTTCTCACATGCTGTGGACCACTGTCTTTTTGCTTTTGTTTTCCTTTCTCTTTCTTCTTGGCTATAGATAATTGTTCTTGAAGATGAACCAATCTCTCAGATAACACTTGATGATCTTCTTCGGAAGAAGGGGTTTGATGCATAGCCTCAATAATTTTTCTCTCTTTTGATGTTATTGGCTTTTTACCCTTGGTTTCTCTCTTCTTCCTTTTTGACAGTCTCTCTTCCCTACTAGTGCTTTCAATTGTAGTAGTAGGAGTATTTTGAGTTTCATCATTTGTTCTTTTTCTCCTACTCCTTCTTGATGTGCTACCATCAGAAATTTCTTGAGGTTCCTCAAAGAAATTTCTAATAAAAAATTGTTCCCATGTGTCCTTCTTCTCCTTTAACTCTTTTTCAATCAAAATTTTTACAAGACCATGGTGATATAGATGTGGTTCTACATCCCCTAAATGTTTCTAAACAGTCACAGACATCTTCTTCAAACTATTTAATAGAAAATATGGGAGATTGAGAGTTTGATTATCTAGAAAATTTATCAGCAATCTGGTATGGTACATATACATGGACCCAAAACAGCCTTCACAGGTGATGAATTTTTGAACAACTAGCAGCAAAGTAGCCCATTCCTCTTTCAAAGCATGAACAAGAATTCCTCTTTTAAAAATAGTTATGTCCATACCTGGGTTTCGTAAGATTATTCTCCAGGCTTCATCACTAATGCTTTTGTTCTTAAACCAACGCTCACCCTCTTGAGGAAGTTCTGTGGCAGTTGCTATAGATGCCTCATTCACCGTAAACTTAAGGTCTCCAATCTCTACCTCCAGGCCATTGAACGACCTTGCAAAAGCTTTTTTCACTTCTTTATGGTAGCCTCTAAACTTTTGGATAAACCGCAGCCACTTTGCCTTCTTCAATATATCCCTGACTTGCGGATATCCTTCCATGAATTTAGGTCCTTCTGGTTCTGCTCTCAACAATTTACCCATCCTTCTTTCTGCTTTTTAAAAACTTTCCTGCGTGAGGAGGGTTCAATGGAAGTAGGACGGCTGAATAACGGAAATGAGCACGATGGCTGTAGGTAGATATCAGAGAGTGGGTATACAGACTGTAGCGTAACAGAGAATGAAATGGAGTGAAGCGGAACAGAGAAGGGTTTCATGAGCACGGCGGAAATGTGGCTGTGAGATTAATAGAACAATAGGAAGAATATAACACATCCGGCAGTGTTTGAAATTTGGTGGCTGCAAAATAAATGTAAGCACGTTTAAACAACGGCTACAGATTTTATGCGACTGAAAGAGGCCGTAGTCAAATCAACTACGTCTCATTGTCACAGGTGGAATATCGCAGTATGAGTGAAGATCGGAGGTTTAATTATGGGACCGTTTGAAAATGAATGTGGGAGGATCATATGGAGATCGTGAAAGGGTTACGGAGTTTGTCAATATAATCATTGCACATAATGGAGCTTATGGTTTATAACTATATAAAAATGTGTTTTCAATGCTATTTGAAATAAATTTTACTCATACCTTGGAATTCTTGCCTTTTTCCTTGGTCTTCAATTAGTTGCTCCTCATTGATATCTTGAATGCCCCATGTCTTCATAATTGGTCCTCACACCTGCATTTGATTTCATGGTTCTGGAAATAACATCTGGCTGTACATTCTTTTGAAAACAGAGTGGTAGCTGCGGAATCTGCTTCTGGCTGCGGAAACTGGTGTCAGCTGCGGAAACAGATGTCAGCTGCGGAAACTGACACAGCTATTATTTGGGTGAATGAACATGAACGGATGACAAATGACTAGATGGAAATGGTCATGAAAAAGAATTTTATTGGTGAAATGGAATGAAATAGATAAAATGAAGTGGAATGGACTGAAATGGAGTGAAATGAAGTGGAATGGGTGGTCACAAAACTTGTGAAATGAAAGAGAGATTTTTTTGTTGGAAAATATAGGGTGTCAGGTGTTCCTGATTTTCACCCTACATTTTCTGTATAATACTGCCAATCAGTGATTGGTTTTCAGGCTTATACAATATATATATATATATATATTTTATTTTATTTTTAACTGAAAAGAACAAAAGCTAGGCTGGTGGAGAAGAAGAATTCTTCTGTACCAGCCTGATTGCAGAATTTTCTTGAAACATTTTAACAAATTCCTCTTTTGAGAGTGGCTTATGATAAACTTTCAATCTGTGGCCATTCACAATAAGAGGATTTTGAAACTCATCAATGGTCTTGATTCTTACCGCTCCATTGCTAAAGATCTTGTCAATCTCATATGGCCCAAGCCAATGAGTCTGAAATTTTCCTTGAAAATATTTAAACTTGGAATCAAATAACAATGCCCAATCTCCTTCTTGAAACTTCTTCTCTTTGATGTACTTGTCATGCCATTTAGCTCCTTGATATTGAACTAGATCAGTTCTTAAAATTGCTTCTTGTCTGATCTCATCTAGCTCATTTAATTGCTCCATTCTATGCTTTTGGGCTTTTGATAAGTCCATCCCCAACTGAACTGCTATCTTGAAGGTCTTGACTTAGAACTCAATGGGGAGCAAGACTTCTTTCCCATAAACAAGTTCATAGGGAGAATGTCCTGTTGTATTTCTCCATGTAGTTCTGTAGGCCCACAAGGCTTCAGGAAGCCTTTCTACCCAATCTCTTCTATGTAGATGAACAGTTTTGGTGATGATACTTTCAAGAACTTTATTTGTGGACTCCACTTGACCATTTTCTTGCGGATGGTAAGGAGTAGATCTTCTGTGCTTGATTTTGTATTCTTCCATCAACTTCTCCACCAAGTTGGATGTGAATTGGCTCTCCCGATCTGTCACAATTTCTCTTGGAACACCAAAGCTAGTAAAAATATCCTCATAAAGAAAATGAACAACTGAATTTTCAGTAGCAGATACTAATGCTTTGGCTTCTACCCATTTAGTAACATAATCAGTACAAACCAATATATACTTCTTTTTCTTATATGGTGGATTAATAGGTCCAATGAAATCTAAAGCCCATTTTTCAAAGGGTTCAATGAGTACCTGTGTTTTCAATGGCATTTCATTTGAAAGGGTAGGTTTCCCTACTCTTTGGCAGCTGTCACACCTTTTGACATATTGTTTTGCATCTTTGAAGAGGGAAGGCCAATAATATCCTAAAGAGAGGATTTTATAGGCCGTCCTTTTGTCTGCAAAGTGTCCGCCGCATGGTTCATCATGACATGCCTTAAGAATATCAGGCATTTCATCTTCCCCGACACATCTTCTGATCACAAGATCTGGCCCTGTTTTAAACAATTCGTTAGAAATCCATGAATATTTTGAACCCTTCTCCTTCTAATAATTTTTTATTTTACTGAATAATGTAGAAGTTTCTTTGTATCTAAATATTAATATAATGATCATATGCCTGGTGGTCTGTTAACACTGCAATAAGTATTCATCAGAACTGTCTTACAGAGAATCTTTATATTTAATCCTAGACAAAACCTATTTGACTTATTGTTTATCTTTACTCATCCAACACAGTAATATTGAATTCTTGCAAAAGTAAGAGTCATCTTGTCACTCTGCCATTAGTAACAGGTTTGTTCATTAGATATCTAATTGCAGAATGGTTAGTATGAATAAAAGTTTCATATCCTGTTATATAATGTCTAAACTTATTGATTGCATGAACAACAGCTAAAAACTCTTTTTCAGTCACAGTATAGTTTAACTCTGTGGGAGTCAAATTTTTACTGGTATAATAAATGGCATAAGGAACTAAATATTTTTGACCCAACACAGCTCCTAGAGCTGTATCTGAAGCATTCGTAGAAATATGGAAAGGGAGTTTCCAATTTGGTCCTCTCAAGATAGGTGCTTCAGATATTCTTGTTTTCAAAGTTTCAAAAGCTGATTGACAATCAAGATCCCATTTAAATTCACAGTCTTTTGTAAGCAACTTGAAGAGTGGAGATGCTATTTTAGTGAAGTTTTCTATAAATCTTCTATAGTAACTAGTAAATCCTAGAAAACTTCTAACATCTCTTTGACAATTTGGAATAGGCAACTTGGAGATGACTTCAACTTTGATCTATCAACCTTAATCCCATCTCCCGAAATATGATGTCCTAAAACAATCCCTTCAGTAAACATCATAAAGCATTTTTCATGGCTTAATGAAAGGTTTGTTTCTTTACATCTTATGAGAACTTTTTCCAAATTTTCTAATGCCTCTTCAAAGGAATTACCATAAATTGTAAAATCATCCATATAAACCTCTACACAATCATGGATTAGATCAGAAAAAATTCCTAGTACTGCTCTTTGGAATGTTGCTGGTGCATTACATAACCCAAAAGGAAGCACTCGGTAGGCAAAAGGTCCCCATGGACAAGTAAATGTGGTCTTATCTTGATCTTCAGGTGCTACCTGAATTTGATTATAGCCACTAAAACCATCCAAAAATGAAAAGTACTTTTTACCGGCTAATGTATCTAATACCTGATCGATAAAAGGCAAAGGAAAGTGATCCTTCAAAGTTGCTTTGTTCAATTCCCTGTAATCAATGCATACCCTCCATTTACTATTCTTTTTAGGTACTATAACCAAAGGAGAAACCCATCGGCTATCTGAAATTGGATAAATGAAGTTTACATTGAGAAGTTTTTGGAGCTCTTCTTTCACTATCTCCCTAAGATTTGGATTCATCCTTCTTTGAGGTTGTCTGATTGGTCTATTGTTTTCCCCAATATAGATATGATGGATGCAAGTCTTAGGATCAATACCCTTCATGTCAGTATACTCCCATGCAAATGCAGTAGAATGTTTTTGCAAGATTTTGATTAGTTCTTTTTGTTGTGACTTTTCCAAATGTTTGTTGATATTCAATGTTTTTCCTGGAAAAATCTCAATGGTAGAACTACCAAACTCTTCCATAGAGTAAAGAGACATTTGTCTTGATGATAAATATTATATGTCAGATTCCAATTGGAATTGTGTGGGGTCATATTCTGAAAATATCTCAAAATTTTCTAATGTGTTCAGAATTTGACTATCCTCACTAATTTCCGAAATGGTAAAGACAGGTTGTATAATGTCCTCATCATCGACCCATTCATTGTCTCCTACTTCTGTAATTGCTTTTGCTGGAGGATACAAATTGAATTTCTTTATCGAATTACCATTAGAAATGTACATATCCCCAGATCTACAACTAATAAAAGCATCAGTTGTGGCTAGCCAAGGTCTTCCTAAGATAAGTGGGTGTCCTCCTAGATTACTCTTGGGAGTCAAAATCATAAAATCTACCGGATATTCCCAAGAATCTAAGGACACTGAAATATCTTCTAATACACCATCTGGTTTAATAATTGATCGATCTGCAAGTTGCAGTAAATTAGGTGTAAAAAGAAGGTTAGGAAGTTTTAGCTGGTCCATAGTCTGTCTACTCATAATGTTAATAGCAGCCCCTAAGTCAATAAATGTGTTTGGAATTTCTATCCCATTTATATGTGTCTTGAAAATTGGACTTCCTGGATCTACATACTTCTGCATGGTAATTTTTCCCATCATAATATCTGCAATCTTTCCTACCAGGTGGATTCTTCTTGTGTCTTTTAGTTTCCTTCCCGGTCTTTTGAAACTCAACTCCTTTATTGTTTTTGCTAGAATAGGAATCTCTCGAATGGCTTGTAGCAAGGGAATATTGATACAAACATTCTTCAATTCATCTAGAAAATCATAGTTAGGCAATAAGATTTGTTTTTCCACCCCCTTGTCAATTTGTAGTCTTTCAGGAAAAGGAGGTGTAGATGA
This sequence comes from Pinus albicaulis, assembly GCA_034641835.2. Lineage (NCBI taxonomy): Eukaryota > Viridiplantae > Streptophyta > Pinopsida > Pinales > Pinaceae > Pinus > Pinus albicaulis. The sequence goes on along the minus strand of CM076583.1, from coordinate 1,303,739,494 downwards.
AGATGCAGGTTGCTCAACTATAGGAGTTGTGGGTGTTAGATTTTCTTTTTCTTTTTGAATGTTTGAATTTTGAAGAGATTCTTCCTCAGAACCCTTATTGACTTCAAGAGAGTCCTCCTCAGAGGTATCTTGCTCTTGAATATCTATAGAAGGTTTTTCTAAAACTCTACCAGATCTGAGTTGTACATCATTGAGAGGAACAATCATATAGCTAGGAAATTGTTGTCCTTCTATCATGTAAGTATTCTGAGGATTTTTATTGTTAGGATTTGGCAATGGCTGAGCTGGAAGTTGATTTGTCTTTTTTTGGTATGGGAGCATGAGTTGAGGATTTGGATTTTGTTGAGAAGGTTGTTGTTGTGGAAATGGAAATAAAAGTTGTGGATTTGGGTTTGGAAGTTGTGGAGCTTGTTGATTTTGAAAAGATGGAGGATATTGATAAAATTGAGCAAATCTCCCATAAGGATTTTGCATCCCTTGTACCCATGGATGGTATGGATTTTGATGTTGGAGCCAAGGTTGTTGCCAAGGATTCCAATTTGGTGGGGTTTGAAGATTCATAGGGTTGTTAAACCCTTGAGTTTGTTGTCCCTGCCAAGGTCTTCTTGCAACAAAACAGAGAGATTCTACTGAATTTGGGTCTTTTTGAAAGACATCTTTGAGTCCAGGAATTGAAGGACAATCCTTGATCTCATGATTCTCTGAGCAAATCATACATGTTTCTACAACTTTTGCATCCAAGGGGCATTCCCTTAAAGCATGTTTCTTCCTACATTTCGGACAAAAGATGGCTAAAGCATCTGTTTCTGCTTTCTGCTTCTTTTGGATTTTAAGGGTGTCTAGTTGTTCACTAAGGCTCCCAAAGATATCAGTTTTGAATTCATCAAGCATATTACCAATCTCTTTCCTACTTACTGATCCAGTTGCAGATTTGTTAGCCCTAATAAGAGAAGGATCCCTAGGCCCTTTTCCTATTTTAGATTTTCCTCTTGAGAGATGGACACATAGTTCTGTTATGTCACGAAGTGGAAGTTGAGAAATGTCTCCTTTCCCCATCATGTTTAAAACATCTATCCATTCATCTCTAATGGCTTTTAATATGAGGGCTTTCAAGGTTTCATCATCTAAGTTGCTCATCTTTGCTCTTTTTAAGTTGTATTGAAATCTTTCAAGTAAATCTTCCAAATTTTCATCTTTTTTTTGCATCATTTTGAATACCTCATCCTTGTGATTGGTGGGCATACAATAGTCCAAGTATCTATCCAAAAATGTTTGTTTCATATCATTCCAAGTCCTAATAGATTGAGTGGCTAATCCCATGAACCATTTCAAAGCAGCTCCCTTCAATGTTGAAGGAAACAGTTTGAGTTTTTGAGAGTCTTTTATATAGTCATAAGTTCGGCACACAACTTCAAACTCAAACATAAATGTTTCAGGATCCTCACTTCGCAATCCATAAAATTTAGGGAGGACAGATGGTGATATATTTTTCATCGTTGTATGAGTTTCCTCATCAACTATAGGGAATCCAAACAAGTTGTCTCCTTCCCTATTTCTTCCATTATTTCCTTCACCATTGTTGTCTCCATTGTTTCCTCCTCCTCTACCTCTACCTCTACCTCCAAATCCATCTATTATTTCTTCTACCATGATAGTTTCTTTAGAGTCCTTAAAGTCCTCTAGTTCTTCTATCAAGGGAGGATGAGAGGGAGTCTCTTCCTTTTCTAAATGAGATTTAGTAGGTGGTATAGGAGAATCCTCTAATTCAGCTGCTCCTTGAATTCCAAAAACCTTAAGGCTAGGGGTAGATGGTGGTGATTCTTGTCTATGCCTTGAAGAAGATGGAGTTGTGAAAATCGAACTCTTGGCTTTAGCTATAAACCTTTAGCTATATGCATGTCATTTTTTTTTTTTTAATTTTTAATTTTTAAAGTAGGGATAATAATTCTCTTTCTGATCTTCCAGGTCACACTAGGTGCAAGAAGAGAGCATACTTAAGAAATTAATAAACCAATAATTCTCTTTTCTGATCCTCCAGATCACACTAGGTGCAAGAGGAGAGCATACTTCAAGAAATTATCAAGTTTTCCCTTCTTTTATTATTTTGTTTTTTTTTTTTAAGAAATTGGCTACCTAGTTACACTTCCCCGGCAACGGCGCCAAAATGTTTGGTCAATTTAGTGTGTCCTAAATTGCTACATTAATTTATCAATCCGGGATTCGTAAGCTGATGAAGTGTGGCGCACTATATGTGCAAGATAACCTATTTCTTCTCTTTTTGTCGTTTTTGGTTTTCTAATGTGTGATGGAAAAAATAAAAACAAGTATGGTTATGATTGTTCAAGGCAATGATATCCTTTATAATGATTTACCAACTTCAAACTTTAAAAAGGAATTTGAAACATACAATGACAAAACTTGAAAGGAAATGAAAATGTGCTACTAGCCTAATAAATCAAACAGTGAACTATTGAGCATGAAAATCAAACTATCCTTGCTGTTGTCTAAACATAAAAGAAACTATGCTCAAAGAAATCCAAAAGTTGCAACAAAGTAAATCTAAATCAAATTACATCAACTTATCTTTTGATCCCTCACCATTAGTCCAGCTATGGTTTTCGGAGGTAACCATAAACAACTTGAGCAATCTGATATCTAATTTGCAGAAAAAGAAACTAATATCAAAATACACACTCATTATTCAATCCCTCACCATCAGTCCAGCTGTGGCTTTCAGAGGTAATTGAAAATGACATGAGCAATTTAATATATCTAACTTGCAGAAAGTAAACTAATATCAAACTACACATTCATACTTCAATCCCTCACCATCAGTCCAGCTGTGGCTTTCGGAGGTAACTGAAAATGACATGAGAAATTTAATATATCTAACTTGCATAAAGTAAACTAATATCAAACTACACATTCATACTTCAATCCCTCACCATCAGTCCAGCTGTGGCTTTCGGAGGTAACTGAAAATGACATGAGCAGTTTAATATATCTAAATCTAACTATAGAAACAAATGAGCAAGACTGAAATAAACAAAGCAGTACTGAAATTAAACAGAAACTAAGAAAAGTAAATTAGCAGCAGAACAATATTAATTCCATGTCATTAGTCAAAAGGTTATGCAAATGCCCAGGCTACCTATTTGTAATCTGAAACAAGAACACTGATCAGTTAACAATAACATAAAACATGAAAGACAGAAGTAAAATGTAAAGCATGAAAGATTATGAACAAAAATGAAGCATAAATACCATGAAAGATACAATGTATAAACACGTGAATGAATTATGGTACAATGAACTTAAAGAAATAAACAAGAAACTATACAATAATGCACAAAACCTCAGCGTGTGTAGGGGCCCTCTGCACCAGCCTTGGCAACAGCCTTCAAGTACGAATTACGCTTGGAAACAGAGTCTTCTTATATATTAAAATGCAGTCATAATAGAGAGGTGATATTACGGCACAGTGGCAACGTAATTACATTACAGAGCTATCTGGAGGCTAATGGAGACTAATCTAATATGCGTATGCAAACACATTATTTATAACAAAGGAAATATAACTAATTCCCTAAAGTTTGTGCTGATGGAGAACACGTAAACCATTACGTCCAGAGATCTAGGATCATGGCCGCGTTGAGGAGTAAATCTATGCAGAGTGGATGTTGGATTCGGCTATGGAGCCGTGTACAGGTGTTTATGTGTCTCTCGCAACTCATAAACGGCCATATGAATCTTCACGTGACGAGAAACAGAGTCCTGTCACCGTGGGAATCTACGGTTGACTTCCACTTGGCCACCTTTGACCGCAACTTCCTTAAGTGAATTTGCTCGAGCCAATAGGACACGATCCATGTCCACATCATTTCTGACTTGCCCATGTGGCTCGTTTTTCCTGAGGACACCTGTAACATAGACTTTCACAAAATGGTTGTGGAAAGTTGCAGCAGCTGCGGAAAGTGGCAAGATTCCGCAGCTAAATGAGAAAAAATCTAAATCAAACAGCAGACACAAAATATAGTTAAAAACCATTTTAGATGCTCTTTTTCAATTAATATACAATGATATTGACAACTTGGAAGGTTCAGGTGAATGAAAAAGGTCTAGGAAGATGTATAAGAAAGATGCAGATTTGAGACTCAACACTAGCATCTCATGTTGTTTTCAACTCTCTAGGCTTACCGAACCTCGGTGAAGGATGCAACCGAATTCACTCCATTTCTACTTGTTTATGGTCTGAAAGCTACCCTTCCGATTGAATATGAAATCCCTTCTCTCAATATAGTTGTTGAATTACTGCCTAATACCTCGCCAGAGGAAGAGATTCTTCAATATTTGGAAGGCTTGGTTAAACTCGCCGCTTTTCTACTCTAGTCATAGAAGCATAGAAAAAGCAGTTCAAAGATCATTTTGATCAGATAGTTTCCCCTCGTACCTTTGTATAAGGAGACTTAGTCCTCTTGTATGACCAAACTCATGATAAGTTGGGGCAGGAAAATTCGAACCCATGTGACATGGGCCCTATATCGTTAAGTATGTTTTGCAGAACAAGGCTTATGAGCTAATTGACTGTGAAGGCTATCCTTTGAATCAACCCAGAAATGGGTTGTAGCTCAAATAATACTATGCATGAGTTTCTCATGCATGTCCTTTTTTACATAAGTGTGTTTTTAATTTTTGTACATTTTTTGGCTTGGTGTGCTTTACGATCAGTTTTTCTTGCTTATTATGTCATTTCTTACTATGCATTTTTTTGCCACTCCTTATGTTGGTTTCGCGGATGGTGCCTCCCGCAGTACCTGAAATTTGTCTTCCGCATCCTGGGTGATTTAAAGTCCTAATGGTAAGTTAATATACCTTCAAGTTACTTGTCTAGGACGAACTAAAAACAATGTTGTTGAATACAGTGTCATCATTGAACTATTAACCGAGGCCATTGCTCTCGATATTCATACATTAATTGTGAACCTAGACTCTCAGCTTCTTTTTCTTCTGCTTAATGGCCATTACTCTATTAGGAATCCTCAGATTTTAAGGTTGTATTTGTGTGTTATTTTATTAGAAAGGAATTTTTATTATATCACATATCGGCATATTCCTAGAAGAATGAATGTGTTAACTGATGCAGTATCCAATATTGTATTAGATAGACATTTGCATAGTTTTTAAAAGCATCATCATCACATAATAAGATTTAGACAGCAAAATAAGCATATATATATATATATATATATATATATATATATATATATATATATATAGAGAGAGAGAGAGAGAGAGATATATATATATATATATATATATATATATATATATATATATATATATATATATATATATATATATATATATATATATATATATATCAATTTTTTACATCCACGTGCATCATAAGTTCAAAAAATATGTGTGTTTTGGTTACATCCCGATACATCATGTCTCTCAAAAAATATATAGAAATAAAGCCTAGGCGCCTAATCAACATTATTCTCATGATAGCATGTCATTGCACATACAAGCCGCCTTAGTAAACGGTGGATGCAGTTAGACACCCTGCAATGTGCCTATGATATGCGCGAGGAACATCCTCGAATCTCACGTAATCTGGGATCCTGCTTGTGAGTCCCTCCAAGTTGCACGCGATCTCCTCTTCATCTTTTCCCTCAACTTCAGGGGCTGCCTCGAAATCGTGTGGGACCCTTTACGCTATGGGGTACATCCCTGGAGGTATCTATGGGCCAACATCTACATTTCATGGATAATTAATCAGAAAATATATAAACAAAAAAATCATAATACTCATCAAAATCAAAAAATGAGTTTTTACCCAATGCTTCATCCCAATCCTCTCCTTCTGTGAGTGGAAGGTCTGGATCACTCATGAATTCAGTGCGGTATATGGCCAGTCCTCTACGATGATGAATTGTCAGCAGAGCCAGTTGAAGAATTCTGGATTTCATGAAATATGTTTACCACCTACAGATCAAGGCATCAACTCCACCCAACGGACCATCTGTGGCTGTCGTGTTGGTGGTGCAAGTACTATCACCTCCTGGCATTGAAATATCAGCAACTATTCTAGGATGAACGGTATCAAGATGGAATCATATCCAAATTGTTTTAGCTTGTCGTTCTTGCACATTGTTAACTGGCACTTCAGGTTGATTGTTACGGCTTCCGCCCAGTTGAAAATGGTTGGAGTCATACAATCCACGACAAGTTTAAGCTGTGTTTTTGTAGATTCGTGAGGGGCTTGATATTCAGCAGCTCATGTTATAGTGTGCAACACTAATTTTAGTGCCAAATCAGGTATTTTCTGGATATCTATTTTCCCACTCTTTGATCCTTTCTTTTCTCCTTGGAAAACTCTATCTATTAACATACCCATCCTCTCACCCATGGGACAAGTACTTGTTAGGATTGGTGTTGATCCCCTCCGTGACAACCCAATGATGAAATATATGTCAGAGACTTCTATCTCCAACTCTTGATCATGAATCATAAACCTCTCTAGATCAGTGTCCCACACACTAATTAGATAATGTAGTAATTCCATCTAAGCTCATAGACACGGTGCTAGGAAGAATTTCAAGAGCCCATAGTCTCGCAGGGAATCCATGCATCTCACATTTCTCATGGCTTGTTCATATTCCTCCTCGTGATCTATTTCCTTCAATTCAATGACCATTTTAACTTTCAATCACCTGCAAAACCATCATTGGGGCTTTCATTAGTCAAATAATTAACTTTTGAACTGTTTAAATCAGGCTATTTAGGATAATTTTCATGCAAATATGGTTGCGGCGATTGGCGTGGCTATTTTAGAAACAACAGTGCCGATTGGCGCCCCCCCTTTAGAATTCTAGGTGGGTTGGCGCGACTCTGTGCCTAGAACCCTCACCGACCACTGCACCCAATATTGAACAAAAATCCCCCAAAAGCATAAAAAACTAAGAATGTAGGAAATGAAATGTAGCTTAAAATGCAGGCAAGGATGAGAGCTCTTACTTGGAGAAAACAAATTTGTGATTGGTCTCCTAGATTGTCTATTGCCAGATCCACAAGATCACAGTTAAAAAAGGTAAAATTCTCACAAGAAGTGAAAATGTGAAAAGTAGTTTGTTTTTACTATTTCTGTCATTTTATAACCTTTTAGAAACCCTAATTAGGTTTTTAAGCTTATTTTTCGATTATTTTAATGTTTTATCTTGAAAATGGGTTTTAAGTTTGTTTCTTATGCAGCGACAGGTTCTAAACATTATGATGATGAAGTGACGAGTTGTATTTTATTACTTTTTCAGACTCGGTAAAAACACAAAAAAATCACCCCCTGGAGTCATCTTTCAACTTCTTCCTAACTCTGGAAAACTGAAAATATTGTCGAGAATCTTGTAGTTTTGAACTTGTTAAAGGCTGCGAAGCCTCATCTGCCCAATATGCATTTACTCCTTTTTTGGGGTGGGACAGATTATTTATGAAAAAGGAATACCTTAGCCAATCATGTCTAAGAGGTTCTCCCAGATATTTTTCTCTACATTTTTGAGTCTTTGAGACTACCTACAAAAGGGATTTGCTAGAGTTTTCTTTTTTGCTTCTTTTAAAACTCTCTAAACATGAAAAGATGTCAAGTTCTTCCTTTGTCAAACTCGTTAAAACTAAATGAAATCGGAAATTTTCACCATGAAGTTACTGAGTTCCTCCTTCCTAGGGCTCGTAAAATGTACTAGGCTAGATTTGTCCGAAGGAAAAACTTATATGACAAGCATATGATATCCCCTTAAAGCGTGTTTCCAAAAATAATTGGGGTACTCTCCAGAAATGGTAGGGGAAAATGGAACTAGTTCTCAGTCGTGTCGACAGTATGTCGCTCTTGAACATGACACTTGTCTACAATTCATGTCGGGTTGGGGACATCCCATTTGCCATTTTTCCTCCATGGGTTTGGGCTATCTGTTTTGACCTCTCGTATGTTCTTTGCCACGTCATCATGACCTCAGATCCCTTGATGTCAAATACCGCCAAATTTCAGAGTCGTGTAGACTATATGTTCAAGAGAATTTCCTTCTGCAGTTTTCAACCACTAATACTCTGTTTAGTCCTGATTCACTATCATCTTATTCCTCTATCTTGTGTCGATTATGTGGGAAACACTATGGCCCTCCTTCGACTGGTCACTTCCTGTCGACTTCAGCTCATTATCCAGGAAGCTGATCTAGAGACTCCCTTCCGGTACCTTGGAGCTTGCATGCCTCAATGGAAAATTCTCCGCATTTGACGAAAAGTCCTCATCATTGACCTTCGATCGAGTGATTTCACGGGTGTTCAACTCCATCTCACTGTTCACATTCCATGGATTTTACTAGTTGTACCTTGAGAGACATTGTCATTACTGGTGGTTTCTATCGCACCTGTTAAAAACTTTCATCATTGGCTAGTAATCAGGTGATTTTCCTGCATGTTAAGCTTCAGCTCACTCATTCAAATGCTTGAATTTGTACTTGTTCGGGTCGAGATGGAGTGTAAGACCCTAGGTTTTGTCTAATGAAATCCAAGTTGCGAGACGATTTGGTTTATCATGACTATATACATGACTCTTCTGATTGGATGGTTGTGACCATACCTCAGTCTATTTGATGATCCTTCTTACTGGATGGCTGTGTCCATACCTTAGATCTTACTATTGTATGTACTCTATGATGGATGGTTGTGCCCATACCACATATTCATGTATCAGAGATATTAGTTGTACTTGTTCTTGTAGGTCTTCCAACTACAGCATTTTGGTTTGGGAATGTTATCATAAATAATTTCACCCCTCCCTATCTCTCGGACTTCATGCTTTAGGGGGCATCCATTACATAGTATTTTATCACCGTCCCTGCAATCCCCATCTCAAAAATTGGAGGATCATTTCAATGACTTCTGTGATTGTCATACTTTTGCATGAGTATCATTGCATCCTTTAAAATGTCAAGAACATCTTCTCTGTTACACATTCCTCAAGGAGACCTTAAAAAACATGTGATTTTGGTTCAGTGCTGGTAGGCAGTTATGGCCTTGCACCCATGGAGAAATTATCATTGGGCCCCATGCCCTTTGGCGCTTTGTCTCAAAATGGCACCCGCGCCGAGCTGTTTTTGGAAAGTTTTTTAAAATAGAAACGAAGTTTTCATGCTTAAAAACTTCATGAGTAGAGTCATCATGGTTTTTTCGACTGAATAACATCAATATCCTCCCTTTGGCTTCTTGTTTCCTAGAATTGTGAAACTCCCCAAAGGGATAGGCCTATCCTCCACCTTATGAGGGATCCCAAACCACCTCCTCCTGTCCTATAAATTCGTCCTTCTCACATTGATTTAGCTAGCTGAACAGTCATTACTATAGCTGGTGTGTAGAAGAAGGAGGAGAAAAATCCATTGTTGAGAGAGAGTTTAGGTCCATTGCCTCATTGAATCTAATCCCAAACGAATTCTTGAGATGCGCCTGACTAAACCCGTTGAAGGAGGCCTACAACATCAAGGCATTAAGGTTGTAAACCTCATTTCTCTATCAATAATACATGAATGGTTTTTGGCTCCAATTTTGTGTTTAATTATATGCAAAATGTTTCATTCTCCTTGACCAATCAAATATCTATAAATCAAGGTATATTCTCGTATGATGTCATAGTTCACTTTATCTTTGTGCGGGTACACGGACATCATCACTAGCGGACCGTGAAGTGTGAAGACAAATATCAGAGGATTGCTGCTAGAAGTCACGAAAAAAGTGTTGGACCGAGGTAGGGTATCTATCCCAATTCGTCTTTCATTTATAAGCTAGGAATCCAAAATTATGTCATGTTCCCTTGTTTCTAGACCCACCCTAGGGCTAGAGGGATTTCCTCTGTCTGTAGAGGGGATTTTCCTGCTCAACACCAAGACACATTGAGCCCATAGTTCATCAAAAGGAGCAATTTCCTTTCTTGAGTAGACACTGGTGGAAAAACTACTCCAAGAAAGTGTCAAAGAATTTAATACACAAGTAGTCAATCATTAATCGGAAACGACTTCCCCAAGCCCTTGCAATTGGTCCCATATTTGTGATATATTCGTAAGATAAGTGGCCATGTCTTCACCCTTGATTTCCTTATTCTATATAGTTGATTCAAGGATATCTTCTGACCTGATGCGTTTATATAGTAAAACTTCACCAACTTATCATAGATTCCTTTAGATGACTTCAAATCAGCAATAAAGTGAATGAGATGATATTGCATGGATTCATTAAAAATCTTATGCCCTCACTTCTCCATTCTTGTATCTTGCTAATTCTTGAGTCTTATCTTTGTCTGGTTGAGTAACTTCACCAAGAACATATTCCATGACTTCATTTTTTGTTAGTATCAAGTCAAACCTCTTCTTCCATGCTAGGAAGTTTTTTGACCCAATGAGCTTGTTGCTTTTCTTGCAAAATGTAGCTATTTTATTTGTAGTTTGAGACATGGAGCATAAAATCATACTTACTTGTCAAATGAGTGTCCTTCTTGATGATATATTCAACTATCTTGATGCTTTCAAGACCTTTAAATATACTTCAAAGATTCCCTAGAATGATGACTTATAAGATGCCTTCAAAAATAGTGTCTTCAAACAGCTTCAAAGAGTGGATGATGATCCCAAGATTCTTTGATGCTTCATTTTCTTCAAGTTGATGGAGTGTACTAGAGAGCCTTCAACAAGAGCTTATTCTTCCTTCCTTCAATTAGAGCTTGATCCTTCTTAAGATTATGAGGTCATAAATGAAATTTTGATGTATTAATCTTCCTTCTAGGTCAATAGGTCATATTCTTCTTTCTCTATGTCCTTTTGCAAATGATTCCCCCTAACAAGCAATCCTTTTTTATGTCGACAACATGATCTTCAACCTGCCTTCTCTTTCTTCACCTTAGCCCTGATACCATGTTGGAGAATCTATAAGGGAAGTTATTTAAATGATTACCCTTATCCTTAATAAGTACTTATGAACTATAGTTAGATTATTCTTGATCTTTATTAGATTACCTTCATCAAATAGTTATCAAGAGCATGAACCATAAGGATCATAAAAGCAAATGGACACAAAATATAGCCTCCAAGCCAGGGAAAAACCTCTCCAAGGTAAAAACGCAGAAAGAATCTCTTCTCTTCTTAAATAATATTTCAAATGAGAAATATCATACCCCAAGACCAAATTCAAAACTTCCTCCGAGCACCAAGTCAGCCCCTCCAAGAATCACTTCCAAACAATTCAAAGTTTGACCAAGTCAAAAATGGTTAAACCTCTTAAAATTGCTTCACTTCAAAATGTTGGTGTTCTACTTTAGATCTACAACTTCGGTCCCTTAGAAAAACAAAAACCATTATTTCTAGCATGTTTAAACCTTCCAAGAGATCCTCCCTCAAGCACATTAATGTCTTCAAATTTAGCAAGAGTCAAATTGGGTCAAATTAGAATTTTCAGCCCTCTTATCAAGTCTGCAATTTCAACCTGCATTTTTCAACCCTGCAACAACTGCAAAAATCCTAAAACTTTTCACGTTTGAAAGAATATGGTCGCAAAATTCATATTTCGATTTCTTCTTGAGATGTTCCCTTCTTCAAGGCCTTCGCTCATTATTGTATTCTTTTTATTACTTTATATTGAGTTGCAGATGTGTTTCCAAATGAATTGAACGTTCTTCTTTTATGTAGCCTTCTCATGAGGTCGAATTACCTTAAACTAGGCCGACTTCCTCTAGCATGATCGATTTGGTATTGAAGGTCAAACTTGACTTTATAAACTCAAAAATAATACCTTTAACATGTTACAACTTTCCCAATAGGGTTAGATACAAATGATAAAGACTATTTTGACTCAAGAAAAATATTATTTTGACTAGAAAACCCTAGGAGCGTGAAATGCATGCCTGACCTAGATGACCAATACAAATAGAGCATGAAACTCATGCTTAAAAATAATGTTTTTCTTTCTTCTTTTGATTGTAACATAAGATATACATAATGACATGATTACAATGACAATTATGAAGACTGAAACTAATTACATTTTCCAACACTTTGGAGGTGAATTCTCCACCGGTATCTGATCTCAAACATTTGATCTTCAAATTAGTTTCATTTTCAACCATTTCCTTGCATATTTTGAAACATTCAAATGCCTCGGAATTTTTCATCAAAAATTTGATTGTTTTCATCCTGGTATAGGCGTCAATCATTAACAAGAAGTATTGTTCACCATCTAGTCCTTTAGTCTTTATCGATCCACATAGATCAGTGTGTATCAGTTCAAATGGTTTTGGAGTGGAATGATACTTGGAATTTAATTCAAATTTTGTTTATTTTCCATGCCTTCAATGTTTACATGAAGTTCTGGTTTGTCTCAAAATATGTAGCATTTCTCTCACAACCTCCTTTTTACTTATTATGACAAGGTTGTCAAATCTTATATGTCACATTCATTTGTTCTATATCCAACTATCATCTTCTTTTGCTAAGAAACTACCTTTTTCAACTGTCTTGTCCAAAGTATATATGTCGTTTGGAGTCCTAGTTATAGTAGCCACCAACTTGCCAGATTTTTTTGTTATTATTTCGCATGTATTTGAGTCAAAGAGAAGTGTATGTCCCTGATCACACATTTAACTTACACTCAGCAGACTATGATTCATATTTTTAATAAAAATCACATCCTTTGTTGTAGCAACTTTTCCTCCAAGCTTGATTGTGTTTGTTCCTATGACATTTGCAGATCATTCATTTCCAAAGGATATTATTATGTTCATTCCTTCTTTCAAAGATATGAATTCATTCATGTCTCTGGTCATATGTGTTGAGAAGCCACTATCAACATACCACACATTCTTCTTCCCTTGAAATTTTCGGGCAAGGGCAGATCTGTCAGTTCTCTTCCTCCAGACTTGAGCATTTTGATTCTATTGTGACTCCCTTGGGGGAGCGGTTAGACTACAATATTTAGCCAAATGTCCAAATTTGTTGCATTTATGGTATTCTAATTCATTACTAAAATATCTAAACTTTTTGTAGTTTTTCCTGTAATCTTCTCGAGATTTTCTGGGATAATCATTTCTAATAGAACTTCCAAAGTCGCTTTTGCTCATATCATGGGCCTGGAAATTTACAAATTTATGTCCAAAATTTCCACAAGAAAAATAGAAACTAGGAAATATGGTGTGATACCTGAGAGGGGAGACCTTCGCGGAATTGTTCTTCAAGAACCTTATTGTTTATCTCAAGCCTCCTGTTTTGTTGGGAAAACGCTTTCCTTCTCAATAGATTTTTTAGTGATTTATACATAAGATTGTTGTTCATCTACTTTTTCTATCATGGAGGAGGTCGATCCTTTTAAGAATGTTTCCCTATAGCCCAATCATGTATTTTCATTATGCATCCTTTGATTGATGAGTTCATCCAATGCTCTAGAGCTATTGGCAAAAAAAATTTGAACATTTATTCTTTGTGATTCCTTTCGTAAAGAGATTATCTCTATTTCTAGGTCTTCCCTTGCCTTGTTGCTTTCCTCCAATTTTGTCCTGAGTGATTCTTCAGTTCTTCTGGCTTCTTCCAACTGTAATTTAAATTTGATGATGGTTTCATTCAATTCTTCACTGTTCATGTTTATGCTTCTAGCAAGTTATTTTATTTCTTTTAATTTGACTTCCAGAGATTTGACATTTCCTCTTTCAACCTTAAGATCCTTTATAACTCTAACCATCCCATTTTGAAATTTGATTCCGTCCATATCTTCTTTATATCCTCCTTATTTAGGAGCTTACATCCTGTTGTCCCTAGCCATGAATAGCACTCTTCCTGTGCCATTTCTTCATCATTGATACTCTCTTCTTCAAATGAGGAATTTTCTTCTTTAGAGAAGAAGCTTTTCTTAAATCCTTTCTTCTTACCTTGCTTTTTGAAACATCTTTGACCCTTTTTCCCTTTCCTAGGTGCTTTAGATTCATTAGCAAAGTTCTTATGAGGTCATTTAGCTGCAAAGTGACCAATCTCACCACAATTGAAGCATGTTAACGGAATTTTACCTTTGAACTTACCTGTTCCTCTTTTCAACTTTCTCACAAAGTTAGCAATTTCTTCATCTGAGTATTCTTCTTCTTCGCGGCAACTAAAGCTTGGTCTTGATTGTTGTTTGTTTTCCCGGTCTTCTTGGATGTTATGAATGTTGCTTATCGGTTAGATGGAATTTCTTATTTTTCCTCATTTCATATGTCGTAAGTATTCCATGTAATTGATCTATGCTAAGCTTTTCCAAATCATTTCTTTCTTCTAGAACAATACTTTAACATCGCATCTCTTTGTGAGAGATCTTAAAACCTTTTAGAAAACTACCTTGTTTTCCTTTGGTTCTCCAAATGCTTCTATTGCATTTAGTATTTCATCAACACTGAGAAATTAAGCTACAATTTTTTCCTCTTCGTTCAATTCCAATTGCTTAAATTCACCTCGATGGGTCTAGAGGTTGGCCTCCTTTACCTTCTTGTCTGCATATATATTTTGAAGTTTGTCCCAGATTTCCTTCATTGATTTACAAAGCATTATTTTGACATATATATAATCTGACACACTAGTCATGAGGGAATTTTTAGCTTTATCTTAGCTTTTGTAAACCCTTCAGCCATTATCATATGAAGGAGGATTTGCAGATTCTTTGTATTTGGTCAACACAGCATTCCAAACATCAAATCCTTGTGCTTGAAAATATGCCTTTATCTTTCACTCCATGATCTCCTTCCAACTATTCAATGTCTAATGAAGAAACTTGCTTTGATACCAATTGTTGGAAATACTGAGACAGGGGTGAATCGGTATTTCTTACCAATTAATAACTTATTAATTTTTTCATAGCTTTAATTAATCTTGAGCATTAATTCAAAGCATAAATAAGAAATAGACAGTAGACACAATAATTTTAGGTGGAAAATCCTCTAGGACAAAAACCATTGAACGCTTTTCTAATAATTTTGTGAGTACATCAAATTATTCAGCTCAAACTGAAGAGGGAAGACCCAATTCCCTATTTCTCTATAAAATCGATCAATTTTCCAGCCTCAACTAGAAGGACGCTTCAGTGCCTTGGTTTTATTAGTCAATGCTAAAAGGATCTTCCAACACCCTTGCAAGCTCAAGCTTGCCCTAGCACCACCCTACTACCCTGAAATGTTTTCATGCTCCAGCATGGATGTGACTTCAACCACCAGCCTAGCACCACGCAACCACCTTGAAGAATGATAACGAACTTGAAAATAATTATGGGCTCTCGTACTACTGATAATGACCCACTTACAATGAGTATACTTCTGTAAATCATTTGTAGGCTCTTGTACCAGTGACAATGACCCACTTATAATAAAGGAAAATTCAACTATGAACCCTTTTTTCCAATGCCCTTCAGATGATAATCAGACAACTAGGCCCTTGCAACTAAATCACAAATCCCCAACTGCAAACATACCTCAGTTGTAGAGAGACGACACTAAAGGTATCCATGGTGGGTAACAGGACCCTCGTCCCCTTCTTCTCCTAGGTCGTGCCCTTGTGGAGCCCGCGACAGCCCTTTAGCCCTCCTTCCCTTAGCCACTAGGCCTACAATTCCTTCTTTCCTTCAATGCTAGCCCTCTGGGGCCTATAGTTAGCCTTTCTTAGCCCAAGTCTGCCCTCTTTCCATATTTTTCAGTGAATTTGATTTCTAGACTGAATATTGGTGGGTTTCACTAGAAAAATGGGTCAATTTTTTGTTTTCAGGTGCCAAGTCATTGGGAAAATATTTTAGTAAATTGAGCAAGAAATATTCAAGGCCTTAGACCTAGGGTTTGATCTATAAACCCTTGTTACTTAATTTTTGTCCTTTGGAAAGTAAAATAATCCATAGCAATGGTAAAATTTCATTTAAGTTGGCCAAAAATCAATCCATTATTTTCTTGACACATTAAGGACTAAATTGCATAAGTTGGGCTATCATAATTAGGCATGAATTTATGACTTTAGGTCATTGATATCTCTACATAAAATGTCTGATATAATATTGTAATTTCATCTTAAGAAGGCTAATACATTGAAAATATTAAGTTGTAAAAGTTGATTTTATTCTTGGGCTCATATATCTCTCGTTTGACTTGCATATGCATCTCACATTTGGCATATAGAAGGCTTTGAAGTGGTTCAATTATCTGTTTTCATACACTCATTTAGTACCCATTGGAAAGTAATTAGAACATAAGGGACATAAGGAATTTCATGGTTTCATGCTCTAGTCATAACAAGTGCTCATTTGTGAAAATTTATTTGAACATCAAGTTTTGGTGAAGCATCTAACATTGTGTTTTCTTGTGAGTTCATAATATGTATAAGCCATAAAATTCACATATAATAAGCTCACTCTTTAAAAGCACATTGATATCATCTTGGTTTCCTAAGCCTCATTGAATATTTAAATCTTGCTTAAGTGATTGAATCATATTGGAATTGAAGATCTAAAATAATTTGAAAATTAATAGCTAATTGGAATTTTCTAATAGAATTTCTAAATTATTTGAGGAACAAGAAGAAATTTTCTTTGGATATTTCCTTATGATTAATACATTTTTTGCATGATATCTTTATTTGATTACTAATAATCTTGTTCTCTAGTAATTGGCATCTTATTTCAAAAATCATTGGCTAAAGAATCTAATTGGATAAGGTACCTTAATCATATTGATCTACATTAGAAGCAATTATATCTTGGATATTTGTCCTGATGATGAACCACACTGGTTGGTTCGAAACGGGTCGACTTTGTTCATGATAATGTGATTTTTACCGAAAGATTTCTGGTTAATTTATTGATGGATCACAGAAGCCAAAAATCTAGTAAGTTGGCACATGTTAAATTGCCACATTAATCTTGATTTACATTGATAAGTACTCATTCTAATAATCATAGCTAATTTAATTAAACATTAAGAAATCTTAACCTAAGAATCACTCATTCAATCTTGCATTAAGCATTCTAAGTATAGTTTCATTAATAAATTATCTCTATGCATAGCTTGGTTGATAAACACCTAGGAACACCTTTTCTCACATTAGGGGAATTTTAAGGTCTAAAATGGGCCTCCTAAGAAAAATTTACAACCAAAATAAACTTTATAAGAACCAATAGGATTCAAGATGATGATGTCAACCATGGGGGATGATTCACCATTTTTAAGTAAAAGGGTAAAAATATTTAAAATAATAAAATAATAAAACTACTTTTTCAACTCGTATTTTCAACTTATCTCCCAAATGTTTTACTCACATTTCGAGCGGTATTACTCATTGGATGCAAAATTTAATTCCTCATCCAAGGAGTACCCATGTTGCATACTTTTGGTGGACCCTGCTACATGAAAAATGAGAAATACATGAAAAAACATGAATGCAATCACGTTTTTCATGTATTTCTCATTTTTTCGTGTAGCAGGGTTCATCAAAAGTATGAAACATGGGTACTCCTTAGATGAGGAATTAAATTTTGCATACAATGAGTACTCATGCTCAAAATTTGATTTAAAAAATTGGGAGGTAAGTTGAAAATATGAGTTGAAAATGTAGATTTTTCTTTTTTCCCTCTAAAATTTGATGATGTAATCAAATATTATTTTATTATTTCCACTCTTATTTTATAATTTACTTAAGAGGCCAATTTTAGACCTCAAAATTCCCCTAATTATTTATCTTGATGGATTAGGTACCATTCTACTGGTTAACATGGTGACCTTGTAGTCGTCAGAGTCACAGTCTTTGCAGTGTCAGAGGCATTAGATGGTTGGAACACAGAGGGAGGTATCATTAACCAAGCCTCTAGTTGCTTCCCACTGGCTTTCATCCCACAACCTACTCTAAAGACTGGTTCCAAAAAATTTAAGAGGAAGGTCACATTTAGACTAGGAATTTAAATTAAAATCAACCAAGACTCTTGCATCACACCTAGGTCTTAGGATCTGCATAACATATAGGTTAGTGAAGCATTCAAGCGATGATTGTCCATCTGGTTACTTGGAATTTTATTGATAATAAGCAATAAGTTGACTCCATAAGGCATTGGTCTCATATTTGAATGTAATCTAATCCTTAAATCTTTCTTAAATTAACCAAGTAGCTAGGCCACTCAACCGTGTCTCGTGGACTCGTTGGTTGCTAACTTGTCCTTCATCTACACATTTCCGTAGGGACTACCCCCAATGTATGTTGTTGGGAGACAGCTAGAACAGAAAGGTCGGGGATCAGAGTGACAACCCATGACCTGAGTCGTTGTCGCAATGTCTGCACAATCTGAGCTATGACATTTTCTGGTGTCATTTTCGGGGATAGATTTCTCTGTCCTTGGTCCTCATGACATTTTTTCCATATTTTTTCAGTTCCTTTATCTTTCCATATTTTATTTGAGTCGGAAGCACCACAAAAGCTTATGGCATCATTTTCGCGGACCAATCTATTTTGTTCTCGACGCTTCAACGACATTCTTCCTAATATTATAATCATTCTTCATTAGCTCGTTAATCACCACAACATTTTCTGACGCCTTTCTTTCATCATTCTTCATCTTTTCATCACCTTATCATTTTTCCTCTCACTAATCCTTCATCTTTCTATCTATTCCTTTAACACTTGGAAATTTCAGTTGATTTCCTGTTTGGGCGGCGACTCCACTTATTCAACCATTCACAAGAGCTTACTCTAGAAGGAATATTGGTAGCTTGGTTAAACCCACTCTCGATCCTGAAAGGGTTCTAAGAGCTCGGTTAAATAAATTACATTCTAGAGATCATTTAATCTTTCTCGGATAAGAATCCCTCCCCGATATCCATTTGATTTTTGTCAATCTTATACATCAAGACTTCATGGTTGATTATTATATGCCTTCCAACTTTACCAATGTTCAAGGATATCCTCACAATATTCCACATGAATATAATATGAACAAGCTCTCAACCTGCCAGGGGAATAATGCCATCAATGTCGAAGCTCACATAAAGAATTTCAACACCTTTGTGCAAATATTTGTTCACGTTGATGCATACAATCATGAGGATGTCAGAATGAAATTTTGTATTCTTTCATTAGAGGATAATGCACTTGGTTGGTTTTGTGACAAATAAGATAATGCTTTTGATTCTTTAAGATCCCTCACTGATGCATTTAAAGATTAATTTTGGGATAAAAGAGAAGGAAATTACTTTTTCAAATAGCTTAATACTATTAAGAAAAGGGAAATGAATCATTTGGGTAATTCAATCAAAGATTTAATGACATTCTAAAGGATATGACTCAAGACTACAAACCTCCTGACAAGATGGTGTTAGAACAATACCTTGAAGCCTACAATGTTGATACTCAATATGAGATTAGGCATGCCAAGTCTACTACTTTAGTCATTTCCCAGAGTATAGCTAAAGAATTAGAAAAGGATAAGAAATCTTCAAGTAAGTCAGAGATCCCAGGTTTTGAAAGAGGTCTGGTCAAGTCTAAAGGGAAAGAAATTAGGGAAGAAGAGCATGACTCAGTTAAAGAATTCACTCGAATAATTAAGGAAATGAAAATTGAGCATACTAGAAGAATAAGTGATATGAAAAATAAGCTAATTCATATGGAAAGAAATCAATTGCAGAATATGCAACCAAGAAATAAAAATTAATAGGGGAAACAACAATCTGTGGCCCAGAAGAAATCATCCTAGTGATCATAGGTCTTCTACTATGCTTGAGTCTACCAATGTTATTGATCTGCATATCCCTTTTTGTAGACCATGTGAAATCTTCCATGAATAAAGTGCATGTGCCTTAGCTAGAAAAATCTTGGATGAAGCACCAAATGAACAAATAAATAATGTTGGTCAGGATTCGTCTAGGGAAATTTTTTGTGCGGATATGATTCCTTCATCATTCACCATCAATAAATTTAGTGATGAAAAATATCCTATCACACATATGTATGGTGAAAATTCGTCTATCTCAAGAGAAAATTCTAGAAATTGCTAAAAGTAAGGGTTACACTTATCAAAGGAAGGGTAAAGAACAAAGTCAAAGTTAACAGATTGCTTCTAAAAAATACAGGTCAGGACTAAAAGTCGATTGGGCCACTTGGATTAACAGTATTAAAATGTTTGTCCTGTTGCTTGAGCTTCTAAATATTCCATCTCAGTGGGCATCATTCTTCAAAGCTTTGGGTATGGTTCAACAGGATAATATCGATAACAATGCTAAGGATGAAAAAATTAAATTAAAGGATCTGAACTGCTACATGACCAATCAAGATCATCATCCTTTCTTCTTGAATTTGGATATTAATGACCAATTACTTCATAATTTCATGCTTGACTCTAGTGCATCAATGAACATTATGACTAAAAAGGTTATGGAGCAGTTGAACTTAAGAATCTCTAGACCATACCATAACATTTAATCAATGGATTCTATAAAAGTTGAAGTCCTCAGTGTGGTCAAAGATCTATAGGTCTCCTTGGCTGATTATCCACATAAGATCATCACAATGGATATAGTTATTATTGATGTGCCATATGTATGGGGAATTCTCTTATCCAGGAAGTTTCTAGCTGACTAAGGTGGGTATATTCAGATGGACTTATCATATGCCACTATTTCCACTACAGCAGGTGATATGGTCAGATTATATAGGGAATTTGAAAGAAGATACCTTGTTGAGTAATCGAAGAGGCAAAATAACGGTGAAGATATAAAGCCACAAGGTCATCCACCACATTTTGAGTCAGAGTTCATTCAGTCGGTGTATCACTTTTCTTCATCGCATCTTCCACCCTACCTTTCGAGAAGAAAAATAAGAAGACTTAAGTATAACATAGATCTGTAGCACAATGATCAGAATCTTCCTCAACCAAAGAGGGTCAAGTTTCAACAAGGGACATCTGACACACAACATTTTGATATTCATGTATCCAAACATATGTTCAATATTTTGCCACACAGATGACATTTGATGCCATGGGGTATATTTTGTATAGTATCTCTAACCCTACTTCTTTTCATTTATCGTCATTAGATAGTCAATTTCACACATTTAAGCTATATTTTATTTATATTTTCCAGTTTGTAAAGTAGACATTTTCTATTCCAATAGATTTATTATATGTGCATGATAATTTATATTTTGAATGGATATCTATTTGGGGGAATTTTTTTTTATTGGATACAGGATTCTAGGATTCTCACGTTACTACATGGAAGCAACGTGTCCCCATATGGAGCCAGATGTTGCACACATTTTTTCAAAGTTCCAAGTGTTATCACTCTGATTGAACCTCAAGCTGAAGAAGGCAATTCTGAGGTAACCACAAACCACACTTAACCAAGTAGCTATCCCTACTAGGAAAGGAGAGGGCTCTCTCCTTAAGGATCACAACCAAGATGGTTGAGTAAAGAAGATATTAGGCTAGGTATAGTAGCTCAGGATTTTTATTTTTATTTTATAGGGTTTTGCTGGATCAAAAGGAGTCAAACAGCTAGGGCAAGGAACATTAGGTCAAAATTTGCAGGGTGTTCTGTGGGGCAAGGTAGGCATATTTATTTAGCACTCTATGATTTCAATGGGTGATATGATGAAGATATGTGAGGAACTAGAAAGATCATGGTGAAATCATGGTTTCTTTCTAAACTAAATAAATTTAACAGATTGTGAATGTCTACCCAAAACAGAGCATATGAGAATGCATTATGCTTATCTAACTTGCATACATTCACTTAGAAGTTATGAAATGGTGAATAAAGTTAATAATACATTTCAACACATGAAAACAAAAGGATAAACTGAACTAAACACCATACCACAGGGATCCTATAAAAATAGAAGCAAATTTGATTAATATTCCTGCTCATAACTGATACAAAGTGTGTCTCTTCAAAGGCCAAGCATCCAACTGAGTCCAACCCTTAAAAATGAGAAAGAAGAAGAAGATATATACCTCAAAAAAACTCCCCATAGCCTCAGGGAGTCAAATCCATGAGATGAGGATCAATTCCACCAAATGCTGAATAAGAATCTGAAGACTAGGAAGACCCAACAACTTGCTTCTAAAAGAGAGGAAACTGATTCATTTGACCTCTAGAAGAGTGAAGATAATGAATCTACCTATAATAAATAAATCCTAATCATAATTACATTCATATTTATCAATTACATCAATGAAAATTCCAACTAGTGAGGTAAAACTCAAAAATTACATGACAAACAGAGAAAATTTATCCTCTGCATAGCGCCAAGGAGGAAACAATAGCCTTTCTTGTAGGTCACTTTTGACTGACTTCCCAGTATCCAAATTGATCTCATTATAACACATTGGAAAGCTTCTCCTGTCTAATTTCCAGATCTTCTTGTGGTTTCTGATTTGGAGCTGTTTTGACCCCTCAAAAGTGAACTCTTCCAAGACTGCCTCTTTTTATTTGATGGCAATGATTTATGTGGTAGTGTCATCAAACTGTTCAAGGTCTACCAGATCAAAATCAGCCTCTACCTGATGGGAATCTTCATGCTCTTGATGTGTTTCTCCATGGCTTACCTCTATTATTTTCTCTGTTGGCAATATAATTCCTATGTATTAATATGTTGTCCTTGATGGAAACTCTGGTAAAATATGGAGTATATGTCTTCAATAGAAGCTCAAGAGTCCATCAGAAGAAATGTGTAATGCCATCATAATATTTGGTAATATTCATATTGAAGATTGTATACGTGGGTTTGTAGAGAATAAGTCATGTATATACGTAGATAAGAATGATCCAAGTCACGTATGCCTTTTTGTACTCCAAAAGGATAATACCAAGGGGAATTACCATGGTATTAGCCCACGAGTTTGAGAGCCATGTCATCTATTTGATTTCATCCAAGAATACCATCGGCATTTGTGTGGTTTTGACTCATGGTATTGGTAAAGGCTAAGTCTATATAAGGAGAAGAAGATAATAGTGCAAAAGTGTGCAAGTGTAAGGGCTATCACTAATACTTCTCTTTGAAGTATATCCACATAGGTTAAACTCTGGTTTATTGGTAAATCTGAAGTTATGATGCACCCTTTGATAGATTGATGGATCAAGATCTCTAGACCTGGAATTACTATGTTCTTTCATGATCCATTAAAGAGATGATTATATCTGAGACCTAACGCATGGTTGCTAAAGTGGAGTGAAGAAATCTTGGTAAATTCTATAGATCTGAAAATATTATGTTGAATTAATATTTACATATCTATACACTAGTTCGTCTCAATAAAAGTGCATATATACATGGGTTTGCTTCAGAAAAGGTGTGTATGGAAGTTAGGGTTTTCTAAAGCTCACTGCAGAGGTTTTTTTTTATTGCTGCTATATTTTTGTTGTCCATTAATGAAGTCTTCATATAGATCTGGGTTGCTTGATTGCTGAATATGCTCCTAAGTTGATTATGTACAATTCTGATTAATGAGTGAGAAAATATGTATTATGACGACTGACTGATCGAGGGTTCTGCAATTCTGAAAAGATATCTGACTGAATGACTCAGTTCTGGATTTGAGACTGAATATATTCTGAAAAAAAAAAAAAAACAATATTCACAGATCTATACATGATTTGGTGTTAAGGAAAGCATGTATACACGTCAATTCAGTGAAGAAAAATAGCGTATGATTTTTGAGATAATGAATGTTCACAGTTGAATTTGATTCTGCATATTGGTTCTGAAATCTGATTATTACAGTGTTTTGATTACATTGATCTCACTGTTTGGTTTGATGTACTGCGTGAAGTTTATCATTGTTGATCTTTATGAAGGGTTGTGTTGAAGCTGTGTGATCCAGTATGAAAATTGATGAAACGTGGCCTACAGTGGTTCTGAGGGTTGAAGCCTTCAGTAGGGAAGTAGAAGCTTCCTTCCAGTAGAATCTAGTGTTCTGATTAGGGGGTTGAAGCTCCCTTCCAGTAGTGGCTAGTAAACGAGATCAGGGGATTGTATCTCCCTTTCATTTATAGCTGAAAACGAGAGAAGGTTGCATCCTTCTGCAGGTAGATGCCTGCGTACTGATATGAGTCTGCATCAATACAATATTGTAGGAAATTTTCCATATAATAAAATATTGAAGATAGAGACGACAGCAGCGGTGGTTTTCTCACAAATTGGGTTTCCACCTTAAAATCTTGGTGTTCATGTGTGTTTCTCTTGTGTGATGATTTACTCTGTTGTTACTGCACATATTTACTGATTAAAAAATAGATGCATGACTGATAAGCTGAGCTAAATATTGTTTCTGAAAATTTTTCTAACAATAAAATTATATATGTATACACAAGTTTCTTTTAGCATATGCGTGTGTATACGTGAGTTGCATTCATCAAAGTCGCGTAAGGAAATCAGTAAAGAAAAATTTAAAATTATCAATAAGCTCTAAATATTGATTCACCTCCCCCCCCTCTCAGTATTTTTCCCAACAATTGGTATCATAGAAGGTCCTTCTGAAGAAGCTTAATCGCTATAATGAAGATCAGCCAAGATGAGAAATCAAGATGGGACAACATCTATCAGGCCTTCTCTCTTCAACAGAAACAACTTAATCTTCTGGAAGAAAAGGACAAGATCCTATCTTCAGTCTCTTGGAGAAAATGTATGGGCTATAGTTGAAGGAGGTTATCAATATCCAACTTTCATTCCAAAAGATGCAGCAGCAGGAAAGAGCTATGAAACCAATGCAAAGGCGGTCAATGCATTATTGGGAAGTCTGACTGAATCATAATTTGTCAAATTCATGCAGTTAAATACAACAAAGGATATATGGGACAAAATCATTCTAAGCTATGAAGGTGATGCCAAGTTAAAAAGCGCTAATCTCCAAACTCTCAGAATTCAATATGAAAAACTCAGAATGCATAATGAGGAAAGCATTGCCAGTTTATTTTTATTGCTAGATGATATTGTAAATCATATTAGAAATCTGGTTGAAACCATATCTGACACTACTCTAGTAGAAAAGGTTTTAAGATCTCTAACTCCTAAATTTGAGTCAAAAGTGCCTGCTATTGAAGAGAAGCAGGATCTACAAACTCTTACTGCTATTCAACTTCATGGCATTATGAATGCTTGTGAAATGAGAAAAGGAGGTCCATCTGAAGTCAAAGAAGTTGTTTTCAGAGCTGCTGCAAAAGGAAAGGAGGTAGAAGAACAAGAAGGATCAGGGTATGTTTCAGAAGAAGATGAGATAAATATTGTAAAGAAGCTACAACTTGGCACTGGAAAGTTCAAAGGTAAGCTTCCTTTTAAATGTTTTTCTTGTGGAAGAGTTGGTTATTATGCTGCTAATTGTCCCCATAAAGATAGTCATGAAAAGGGAAAGGAAGTGTCTAAAGGAAATAAGAAAAAATTTATCAATAGAAAAAGCTATTATACTCATGAAGATAGTGATGGTCTATCAAATAGTGAAGATGGAGAATCTAATCAAGACATTAGACTACTCATGGCTTTTGAAAAGGACTCTAGTGATGCTTTTATGGATGCACTAGAAGAAAATTACTTTCTTGAAGAAATAGATCATCTCAAAATATGTTTGGAAGAAAACAAGATTTCCATAGATACTCTAAAAAATTGGCTTATGGAAAAGGAGAAGCACAATGAGAAATTAGAATGTGAAATAGTAATTCTAAGAAAGGAAATTGAGAAAGTGAAAACTTTAAATCTTAGAATTGCTAAAGGATTTGAAACCTTAGATGAAATTATCAAGGTACAACACTCTCCTCTTATAAATATAGGTCTTGGATATATTGGAGAATCATCTCTGTCTTCAGCACCAAGTTATCTAAATGCAGCTAAAGCGAGCCTGCAACATTCTGTCTCTCAGAAAAAGAACAAAGAAACTACTCAAGTAAAGCATGACCACTTTAATACAAGGAAGAAAAATAACAGAAATATCGGTCAACAGGTAAACATAAATAGAAGGTTTTATGATCGCAATTTTTTTTTCTTTAATGGACAATGTTTCTCATGTCATAATTTTGGTCATAAGGCTGCTCAATGTGTTGCATACAAAACCATCATGACCAAAGAAGCAAGAAATAAAAGAAATGAGACTAGAATAAAGAAGAATACTTATAACAACTTTTCTTCTCTTCAAAATGAAATTGAATGTGCTTATTGTAATAAATTTGGTCATGAAGAATATGAATGCAGGAGAAAACTTTAGCCAAAAGATCATATACCTTCAAATTCCAAGGTTTGGAGAAAGAAGGACTTACAGGTTGAAAGCTATGGCATAGCTTTATTTGCAGATGGGGAAGAAAATCAATGGTACATTGATAGAAGATGCTCAAAATACATGACATGTGATAGAAATAAACTCCTTTCATACAATTCTCTAGAGAAAGAAAAGAATGTTACTTTTGGAAATGACTCTTCAGCTGTCATTAAAGGAAAAGGTTCTGTTTTTCTAAAAGAAAAGGTGAAAGCTAACAATGTTATGTATTTGGATGGATTAAAACACAACCTACTAAGTGTGAGTGAAATGTGTGATCAAGGAAATGAAGTTGTCTTCAGTTCAAAAGAATGTATAGTACGTGAACTTGACACGGGAAAAATGGTAATAAAAGGAACTAGAACACCAAGAAATATATATGTATTGAAACGTGGCAAGAACAATGCTACTTGGGTAAATCTTCAGAAAATTGATTATGATACAGAAGGTTGAGACATTTGAGTTTCTCTCAAATAAGAAAATCCAGCAGACTCAAAGTAGTTCATGATCTTCCTAGCATCACTCTACCTGAAAGTACCATATGAAAATCATGCCAATTTGGTAAGAAAACGAGGGTACAATTCAATTCTAAAGAAGGATCAACAAGTAAGCCTATTGAACTTATACATACTGATCTATGTGGTCTGGTAAGGAAAAATTCACCTTGTGGAGAACAATACTATATTTTATTTATTGATGACTTCTCTAGAATGTGTTGGATTGGTTTACTAAAACATAAAGACGAAGTATTTGAAAAATTTAAGATCTTCAAAGCTTTGGTTGAAAATGAATTAGATCTAAAAATCAAATGTCTTAGATTTGACCGAGGAGGAGAATATATATCAAATGAATTATTTTATTTTTGTGAACATCATGACATAAAAAGACAATTTTATGTAGATGGAACCCCACAACAAAATGGGGTGGCAGAAAGGATTAATAGAATAGTTCAACAAATGGCTCGGGCTATGCTTGATGAATCTGGAACTCTCGATACCTTTTGAGGAGAAGCAACACATACTCCGGTAAATATTCTGAACAAGGCTTATGTTTGGGTGAACAACGATAAAACTCCTTATGAACTCTAGTATGGAAATCTTCCCGCCATAAAGCATTTTAGAGTTTTCGAAAGAAAATGTTTTATCAAGAAAAATGATGGAAAACTTGGTAAGTTTGAACTTAGAGCAGATGAAGGAATATTTCTTGGTTACTCTTCTAGAAGTAAAGCATATAAATGTTACAATAAAATACTTTGGAAGATTGTTGAATATATTGATGAGTCTCTCTCAGCTCCTAAAAGGGAAATAACAACAACAAATTAAGAATATGATGATGTATATCTTCCTGCATGAAATAAAAACAATATAGAAGGTGAACCCAATGAAGCATCAGAAGAAGATCTATTTGAAAAGGCTCCATCCAGGTATGTACAAAATAATCATCCAAAATCTCAAATTTTGGGAGAAAAGGGATCAAGTGTCCAAACAAGAAGAACTCTTGTAGGATCTCCTAGCTATGTGGCATTTCTATATACTATTGAACCACAGAATTTCAATCAAGCTATTAAAGATGAATATTGGATTCAAGCCATGAATGAAGAACTTGATCAGATTGAAAAGAATCATACTTGGGAATTGGTTCCAAGATCTCCTGATAAAAATGTGATTGGAACAAAATGGATATTGAAAACAAGTTAAATGAAAATGGAGATGTTATTAGAAATAAGGCTATACTTTTTTGTAAAGGGTATGCTCAACAAGAAGGTATAGACTTTGAAGAAACATTTTCTCTTGTAGCTAGACTTGAAGCCATAAGAATGTTTCTTTCTTTTTCAAGTTTTCAACAAATCAAATTTTATTAAATGGATGTTAAATATGCCTTCCTCAATGGTGATCTAGAAGAAGAAGTTTATATTGAACAACCGGAAGTATTAATTCTGAGAAATGATGAAAAAATTGTTTGCAAACTTAAAAAGGCTTTGTATGGTCTCAAACAAGCTCCTCGGGCATGGTACTATTGTCTTGACAAATATCTTCATCAACAAGGTTTTAAAAAGGGATCTGCTGATAGTATCTTATATACAAAAATAGAGAATGATAAACTGTTGATTGTAGTTGTATATGTTGATGACACAATTTTTGGAAGTAATGAAGATTCCATGAGGCAGAAATTTTCTTCTGTTATGCATCAATAATTTTAAATGTCTTTTCTTGGGGAACTAACATTCTTTCTTGACTTACAAGTGCAACAAGCAACAGATGGCATATTTTTATCACAAGCAAAATATATTAAGAAAATTATGAAGAAGTATGGTATGGAAGACTGCAAACCTATGAGTACGCCAATGGTAATTGGATGTAACCTCAGTTCTCATGATGATTCTCCCATGGTAAATCAACCAGAATATAGATCCATGATTGGAAGTCTTCTTTATCTAACTGGGACAAGACCAGATATCATGCACGCAGTTGGGATTGTTGGACGATTCCAAGCTAATCCAAAAGAGTCTCATCTTCAGGCTGTAAAAATAATATTCAAATATCTAAAAGGGACTTAAGACTTTGGTTTATGGTATCCAAAGAATTTTGATCTCACTCTTCATGCTTACACAGATGCAGATTGGGCTAGAAATGTTGATGATCGAAAAAGCACTAGTGGAGGTGCATTCTATATGGGGCCCCGATTAGTATCTTGAATTAGAAAGAAACAAATTTCTATTGCCTTATGTACAACAGAAGTAGAATATGTGGTTGTCGCATCATGTTGCACACAACTCCTTTGGATGATGCAGACTCTACAAGACATTTAAATCAAGTGTTCACCTCTCATCTCCATTTTATGTGACAATACAAGTGCTATTAGTATCTCAAATAATCCTATTATGCATTCCAAAACTAAGCACATTCCTATCAAGTATCACTTCCTACGTGAACAAGTGCTTGAACAAAAGGTTAAATTGGAATATGTTCCCTCCAAAGAAAAAGTTGTTGATATATTTACTAAACCTCTTCCTAGGGAAGCATTTGAATACCTTAGACAGAAGTTGGGAGTTGTCTCTACCACTCTGGTCAGATCTGCTTAAATTCAGAAGTTTAAGTTCTATACGTAGGTTTCTTAAAGACGAATTTCGTATATATGCGAGTTTCTGTGCATAAAACCACGTATGGGTTTTGCTGACATAAATTCTCTGGGTCAACACTCAGAACAGATGTGGTACTATTGGGTAATCTCTATTTTTGTTCTAGCATTCATATTTTTATGTCATTCTCTAATAAATATTCTTTGATGAATTGGTTTTTGAAGGTGTTCAGGATGCATCAGCTTATGGGGAGCACCTGTCTTGCTGAAAAGGATGCATTGTTGGCATTATGATTTGTTTCTGATATATGATCTCTCTCTTGAGATCTTTTGGTCTTGTTAATGACATATCATTTCTGTAATTTGATGAAAAGGGTATGTTGACTCTCATGATGTAAATTGTTCTATTCAGTCATGTACGAACTTGTTCTACTTGGTAAACCCACTTGGTTGGGTAGTTGAGTCAAATATGTAATTCCACTTGGTTGGATCATTGATGTAAGTATGAGTCCTTGATCATAGGAAAGGTCATACTTTGTTGAGTTATAGGGTCATGTACTTCATTGAAAATATCTGAAGATTCAACATACACTCAGGGGGAGCATGGTCAAAATAGTGCCCTTTGCTCTTGATGTCAAAGGGGGAGAGAATTTTGGTTGTTTGAAGAATTTGAATATTGAACAAACACCATCATGGTTTCCATCAAGTCCAAACGGGGAGATTGTTGGAAATATAATTCCTATGTCTTAATATGTTGTCCTTGATGGCAACTCTCTGGTAAAATATGGAGTATATGTCTTCAGTAGAAGCTCAAGATTCCATCAGAAGAAATGTGTAATGCCATCAGAATATTTGGTAATATTCATATTGAAGATTGCATATGCGGGTTTGTACAACAAAAGTCACGTATATACGCGGATAAGAATGATCCAAGTTGTGTATTCCTTTTTTTGCTCCAAAAGGATAATACCAGGGGGCATTACCATGGTATTAGCCCATAGGTTTGAGCGCCATGTCATCTATTTGATTTCATCCAAGAATACCATCGGCAGCTGTGTGGTTTTGACTCATGGTATTTGTAAAGGCTAAATCTATATAAGGAGAAGAATATCATAGTGAAAAAGTGTGCAAGTGTAAGGGCTATCACTAATACTTCTCTCTGAATTATATCTGCATAGGTTGAACTCTATTTTATTGATAAATCTGAAGTTATGATGCTCCCTTTGATAAATTGATGGATCAAGATCTCTAGACCAGAAATGACTATTTTCTTGCATGATCCATTAAAGAGATGATTAGATCTTAGACCTAGAAGATAGTTGTTGAAGTGGAGTGAATAAATCTAGGTAAGTTCTATAGATCTGAAAACATTATGTTGAATTAATATTTACAAATCTATATGCTACTTTGTCTCAGTAAAAGCTCGTATATATGCGAGTTTGCTTCAGAAAAGGCGTGTATGGAAGTTAGGGTTTTCTGAAGCTCATTGCAGAGGTTTTCTATTATTGCTGATATATTTTTGTTGTCTGTTAATGAAGTATTCATATAGATCTGGGTTGCTTGATTGTTGAATATGCTGCTAAGTTGATTATGTACAAGTGTGATCAATGAGTGAGAAAATATATCAAGGGTTCTACAATTCTGAAAAGATATCTGACTAAATGACTCAGATCTGGATCTCAGACTAAATATATTCTGAAAAAAACACAGTATTCACAGATCTATATGTGATTTGGTGTTAAGGAAAGCGCGTATACACGTGGGTTCAATGAAGAAAAAAAGCGTATTATTTTTGAGATAATGAATGTTCATGGTTGAATTTGATTCTACATATTGGTTCTGAAATCTGATTATTATAGTGTTCTGATTACAGTGATCTCACTGTTTTTTTTTTATGTATTGGGTGAAGTTTATCATTTTTTATCTTTATGAAGGGTTGTGTTGAAGTTGTGTGATCCAGTATGAAAATTAATTAAACGTGGTCTGCAATGGTTCTGAGGGTTGAAGCCTTCAGTAGGGAAGTAGAAGCTTCTTGCCAGTAGAAGCTGGTGTTCTAATCAGGGAAGCTCCCTTCCAGTAGTGGCTGGTAAACAATATCAAGGGGTTGTAGCTCCCTTTGAGTTGTAGCTAAAAATGAGAGAAGGTTGCAGCCTTCTGCAGGTAGATTCCTGTGTACTGATATGATTCTGCATCAGTACAATATTGTAAGTAGTTTTCCATATAATAAATAGTGAAGAAAGAGACGATAGTAGCAGTGGTTTTCTCCAGAATTTGGTTTTCACCTTAAAATATTGGTGTTCATGTGTGTTGCTCTTGTGTGATGATTTATTCTGCTATTACTACACATATTTACTAATTAACAAACAGATGCATGACTGATAAGCTGAGCTAAAGATTGTTTCTGAAAAATTTTCTAACAATAAAATTATATCTGTATACACATGTTTCTTTTAGCATATACGCATGTATAGGTGAGTTGCGTTCATCAAAGTCGCATATGGAAATCAGTAAAGAAAAATTTAAAATTATCAGTAAGCTCCAAATATTGATTCACCCCCCCTCCCCCCTCTCAATATTTTTCCCGACATTCTCTTTTCCCTTCAATGCTTGGTGTACCTGATTTGTTGATGAAGAAGGCAAAGCCCCTTCCACATCACGTGGAGCAAACATTTTCCTTTGTGTTGATGAATAAGGCAAGGCCCCTTCCACACCATGTGGAGCAAGCACTTGCCTCCCTACTGCAAAAAATTTCTAAGCCCTCTTTGATATGTCACACTGCATTCTTTGACTGGCTT
Source organism: Pinus albicaulis (assembly GCA_034641835.2). Classification (NCBI taxonomy): domain Eukaryota; kingdom Viridiplantae; phylum Streptophyta; class Pinopsida; order Pinales; family Pinaceae; genus Pinus; species Pinus albicaulis. Next base: position 1,303,707,308 of record CM076583.1, on the reverse strand, counting down.
GGGTGATTTTACTTTATGCTTCTTTGCCTTTGCAGCTGCATGGCTAGTAGATGTTTCTCTTCTCTCTTGTGGCATTGGTGGAAGAATTTGGGGATGTGTGAATATGTCATTGGAAATGAAGGTATACCAAAATATGTTGAGTATATTGAGATGATGAAGAAAAATGAGATTGATGAGGGAATGATGATAGAGGTTGTTTATCTGTTGATGATAATATTTATTTGCCACCAAGTATGCCATCTTCTCAATGTTCTGGAGCAAGAAATATGGGATGTTCAACATCCTTACCCTAGTGAAATGGATGAGAAACCTGATATGCTATGTATACAATCTGGAGAATCTAACCTCACAAGTGAAGTATCTCATGATAATATTCATCATCAGTGCATACTTGCTGAGGAGGAAACTAAAAGGGAAAAATTTTCTCTTTTCATTCTTGTACCTAGTCTTGAGGTAAGGCTCAAAATAATGATCACCCAGATCTTGTGATTTTTACCATCTCTCCCCTACATTTGGAATCCCTGTAGCATCAGCGATAATAGAAGTGGAAATAGAAAAATTTACACTTGCAAGAGTTACCCTGTTACGACGGAGGTTCAGTATGAAAATCCTAGCCAACTCAAGGTGATGTTGAATTCTTTCCACCTTTTCACAAAACTCATAGCACCCGACATATCTGAAACAAGACACGGCTAAAGGTGAAGCCTCTAACTCTCTAAGTTTTTTTGGCTCTACTCTAATGATTCAGCCTCCCTTGTGTGACCTTCTTTGTTGTACAACCTCATCTTCCTCAAATTCATCATCACTGTGTTCCTCTTCTCTGTAATCATTATCCTCTCTCTCCATGCTTGTTTCTTTGGCACTTTGGAAACCTTGTTTTGGAGACGAAGAGGCAATCTTGAAGTGTTTGGAGGAGTTTGGGAGGGTTTTGGCCATGTGCGCAACTCCTTTCAAGGGTGAGAAGCGCCCTCTTTCTATGCGCAGCGCCGTGTAATTTTGCACTGGCCGGAATGATCTATGCGTAGCGCTAGTCTCCTATGCGAAATGAAGGTCTCCTATGCGCAACGCCACTCAATTTCTGCAATTTTTTCCTTGCTAGAACCACTTCTACTCCAAAATCGCATTTTTCTCCTTGGAAAATGAAAAAATGAGGGTTTCTCTTTGACAAATGGGCTTTTCTTTGAATGGATTTTTTATTTTAAATATTGGGACCCACACTTCTTTCTTCTCTTTAACCTTTCAAAACACTTTTTTAATGCTTTGGATGACTGACATGGCCTTTGTATTTTCTTCATAAAATGTACTTAGCTAGGAATAAGCATCTTTTTAGAATTTATTACATATAGTGACTTTAAAATTACATAAAACTAGAACGTAAAAAATATCTTTGTTTTGTTTTTATCTCAAAAATGAGATTTTTGAGATGAAAACTTACAAAATGAAATGTAACTTTACAATGGCAAACCTGACTAAAGCAAATCATGAGTTTATTCTGGGTCACCTTCACACCTTTTGCTTCCCTTTATTGAAAATGAGACAATGCAATGATTTTACCATAATGAAACCCTAGTGACCTAATGGGAAATGAAAGAAACTGACTGAATGAGTGATTTTGACTAAAAGTGGAATGAGAGTAGATTTATTTTCAATATGATGAAGACATGGAAGAGGGTTAGTATGCATATAATTTTGAAGGAAAATGGGACATTTGACAAGGACAACCACTAGTGGAACAATTTTATATCGTGACCTAATGGAATGATTAAAAATTTCAGAGTGGGACACCTAAGATGCACATGCAAAATTTGTTTTGATCCTTGGTGGAAGTATGCAAATACTGACACTAAAATTGGCCTTATTAGGTATGGAAACTCCTTGGAGGTGTCAAGAAAACCTTAGACCAAGTGCCTAACCATTAGGCCAATAAGGTCAAAAAACTTTAAAAGAAATTGTGGACTATTAAAACTGACTCAAAAACCAACCAAAGTGATTGAGAACTGACTCGAAAACTGAATTTGGAACTAACTCAAAACTGACTTAAAAACTCTGAAAATAACAGAAAATCAACAAAATTTATAGCATTCACTTTAGGTCCCAAGCCTAAATGATTTTCTGCCCCAAACCTTGCAGAAAATACAAACTGGTATTTACAATGAAAGTGGAACATTTTTTCAGAAGTTGCATAAAAAATAGTAATGTTTCAAGAGTCTACCATTGACTAGTCCTCTTGAACATTCTTTTCCATTCATCTCTTTTAGAAAATAGGCATTTTTTCCTCGATTAGCTAAGATTTTGTAGGGTACTTTCCATATATTTTCAAATTTCCCGTGTTTTCCTTTCTCTTCATTTCTTGCATCCCATTGTAGCACTACATCTTCTAGATGAAACTTATATGCCTTGGTTTTGCGATCATAAATCTTCTTGACTTTCTCCTAAAGTTTAGAAGCAGTCTGAGAAAATTCCTCCCTTGTTTGTTAAAGGTGAATCATTTGATTGATTTAACGTTGAATATCATCTTCCTCACTACCTTCTTCCTACAATAATTTCGTAACTGGGACTGCAATTGATGTAGGAAACACTATATCTATACCATAAACCAATTCAAAGGGTGACATACCTATAGACTTCTTGTTTCTCACTCGGTCTTCCCACAAAGGATTGGTAAGCTTCCTATGCCAATGTTTCTTATTCTCCTCCAACATTTTTTAATGATATTAACCAAGGATTTATTAGGGGACTCAGCTAATCCATTTCCCTGTAGATAATATGTGGTTGAATGACCCAACCTAATGTTATACTTGTGATAAAACTCAATCATTTTCTTTGACTTGAATGTTGTTTCATTATCTGTAATAATCTTTTGAGGACAACCAAAATGAGATAAAATATTGGACTCTAAAAGCTGAATAATTATCATGTTCGTAGCTTGCCTTGTAGGAATAGCCTCGATCCACTTGGTGAAGTAGTCGGTGGCTATAAAAATCCCTCTATGTTGTGCTGATAATGTAGGATTAATTTCGCCAATAATATCGAGTCCCCACTGTTGAAAAGGAGCATTTACTACAATAGGCTTCAGCGAAAGAGGAAGGATTTTCCTTCTTCCTTGAAAAACTTGGCATTCATGGAAATTGGTGACTATTTTGTACAAATCTAAAAATAGAGTTGGCCAATAATACCCTGCTCTCAACACTTTATTATATGTTGTTTTCCAAAAAAAGTGGTGATCTGAATGGATTGTGTTAGTTATGTTGTGCTAAGTATCCAAACAGTAATAATAATATGTGCATAAGGTTCTCCTTAATTTGTAGGTTAAACAAATATTTCTGGCTTTGTTAAAGAGATTTCTGTTTGAGGATTGATTAAGTATTTTAATTGTTTATCATTGTACAACAGTAAAGAACAAAGAAATAAAATTCACAAATCACATTACTCAGCGAATTGTTGAAGTAGTTCACCCCTCCTGGGCTACATCTGTTGGTCTAGCTCCCAATGGCATGTCCCTCATGTATTAATTTTCTCAAAATGTAAGTACAAGTGAAAATAAGCCTCAATAGGAAAAAATCTCTTCTCCATGATGGCCATGATGGCTCCTTGATCTTCCTTGAAGCTACAATTGTTGAATATGACCTCTGTTCAACCTGAAACCTGTGCCAAACTACTCAGAATGTCGAAAATACCCAAAATTGACAATTTTTGCACCCAATTTGGTTCAATAATGAGGGAGTTATAGCCAAAAACAAATTTTTCCCAATATCCCTTGAAAAACTCCTCCAAAACTAGAGGAACTCCAGTTAGAGTTGACAAAAATGACATATTCCCGAAATTGGCAGAAACGTGCCCCAAATTAGGTGGACGGTTTGAACTGGAAATAAATGTTAAGTGGGGTGGTCACATGGTGACCGCCGCCCAAACCGCCTTGGAAACCGCATCATAATTGTTACAAAAGTTGTTACAATAAATGTTTTAAAAATGTTGTCACATGGGTTACGGTTTTTCATAACCGTTGGCTGCCCGTGGGTTAAGGCCTTTAAGGCCAAGGTTTTTAGCATGTCGATCTTATGCTGTTGGGGCTAGCCCTTATATTTTTTTCCGTCGATTAACAGTTCAAACCACAAATAAAACCTGTGTGCCATATGGATTAAAAACTAACCCACAAACGGGCCAGTTGGGCCTTTGTGCTGGCAGTCAGTCGACTCGGTTTCGAATATGAGGAGACTGAATCTCCACTCTTCCAATCTTGATCCACTGAAATCTCCTTGATTTCATTAACTGGAGCTTCTCATGAAACAACAAATTTTTCCTTGAATCTATTGACCGACTGTTGCTAACTTTGACTTTGTCATGCTACAAATTATCGAAACTTGCAGAAAAGAAACTTAAATTTGCAGTAAACATATTGTTCCTACATTGTTCTATCTTCAAAGGAAACAGAAAATTTCATTCACCTTACAACCTGTCCTTGTGGCGATTTTTTGCTAAATTAGCCTTGTACTTATGTCGATTCCAGACCAAGTTTCCTCACCATAGTACCCTGCCTTTCTGAAACCAACAATGATCATTGCTGAATTTTGTGCCTTCTTTTCTTGGATTCTTTACCCTCTCTTGGATCTTTGCACCTTCTTGCACTAACACTTTTTTTTTCGCACCGATTGACACCAAAGACAATTACTGCAACTGCTTGTCATCTTCTTTCAAAGGCAACCTGCTTTCAGACTGAAACAACTCACTATTTACATCAGCATTAACATGAAAAGGATTATGTACAATTTATCTTTGTTTAATCATCAATAAAGTAAAATTTTGACTTGCATTGACAAGCCTTTTCATCTGCCCTGCATTCACTAAAGAAGAGTAGTTTTTTTTATGTGCTCTCACAATAAACTCCTTTCCATATTTAAATATATGATACTTGTTCTCATGGCAATGGAAGATAGATTTCCTGTCATATAAGTAAGGACTTCCCAAAATAATTCCTGATATATCAAGTGGAACAACATCTAGTTCAACTGTGTCAATAAAATGTGTTGTTATTGCAAAGCATAACATGCACTTCTTTGAAACCTATAAATTTGCATCCTTAAAAATCCAACCAAGAGGATATGGTTTAGGATGTGGAATAGTTTCAAGCTTCATTTTATTGACTAAGTCTTCAGAAATAAGGTTCGCTTGTGACCCACTGTCAAATGTGTGTTAATCTCTATGTGTTTGGAAATGACCTTCACATGAAACAGTTCAATTATCTTCTCTTCACTTGGAGCTTCTATGTGACAATTAGAAATACTAGATTTGGTTTTAGTTTCATTCTCTTTCCCCTTCAATTTATTTAGTGCCATAGCTATGATTTTTGTTTCATCTCATGATTCTGACCCTACATCTTGTTCAACTATTGCAACTATCTTGCATTTCTCCTTGGATTTATCTTTGGTTTTAAAACTTTCTAGTTTCAACTCCGGATGAAGTTTCCAATGATGGTCCTCATTATGGCTTTTTTTAGAACAGTGTTTGCAGAAGAATTCTCCCTTCTCTTTTCTAGAATTTTCATTTCTATTTTTCTTCCATTTGCCTTTAAACTCACTTTTCTCATTCCCATCAAAATATTGTTTACCCTTGCCTCTAAATGTGTGGCTTGAACACAAACCTCATCTAGGCTTGTAGGGTTAAACATGAGAATGTTATGTCTTAGGTAAGTATGCAAACTGTTGAGCCTCAAAATTGTGCTTTCTTTCATCTCATTTTACCTCATTTTCCCTTGTCCATTGCTATCCTAGACCTAATTGATCAATGAATATAGTTAAAATTACTTCTAGAATGATTTACATGACTGACTTCTAAAGTTTTGTGATTTTTGCCATTGTAAAGCATTTTGACCGGAACTAGCTGCAAAATGCAGACATTCCGTAGCTAACTGGCGATTCTGCAGCTATCTTCACGTTTGAGTATGTTCCAGGTGGCCTCTCAAGAAAAAACGCATATGGGCATAATCCACGTCATGTCTACATGGTTCGTTGCTCATCATGGAGGAAGAAACGAATTCTGGGTATGGTTTTGGAACGTGGAAACACATTTAGGAAAGAAGACTTCTATTAGGACTGTCTCAGTCCAGATGTCTTTTTCCTTTTCACGCAGCCACTTCAAGAGTCCTAATGTGATTCCGATAAGGAAAGACAATGTTCCTGAAGTTGTTGCAAGTTTTTTATTTACATTTGTTATATAAACACTTGGGAAACCGAGAGTTAGGCTAGATTTTATGCTAGATTTCATTCTAGATTTTGCTTAGATTCTGTGCTACATTTCTGAAGACGCAGAGTGCTATGTTCAAGCTATTTCATCTTTAATGAAGCAGACAGTGTTGTTTTGAAAGCGTGATTTAATTTGGAGTTGAATTCCGTCAGGTGGTAGAGGGTCCCTGCCTCTTGCACGGATTTATTTGCGTAAATTAGATAAGTATTCTAGATGCCTTTACGTTTTTTTTGTATTTGAATTAGTAGTTGTTTTAATTAGCTACTGTAGTTATACTCATTCTAACTCTTCCACAAGAAGAAGCTCTTCCAAAAGATTATAATGATGAATGGGAATTGGCTATAGTATTGTAGGATTAGAAGTTGAATTTGTAGTTGTTTTAATTAGCTACTGTAGTTATACTCATTCTAACTCTTCCACCAGAAGAAGCTCTTCCAAAAGATTATAATGATGAATGGGAAATGGCTATAGTATTGTAGGATTTAATTGTAATTTTTGTTGTTCACTATCACAGTTACACTTTTTCTAATCACTCTTCCACAAGAAGAAACTCTTCCAAGAAATCCTTAAGATGTTCAAGACATGACCGTGATAATGAATGATTTAGTTGTGTGTTTGCACTAAGTACCGTCTCTGTTCTTACTCTTAAACGCTTGTCCAAAATATCATAATGATGAGTGGGATATGGATATGATATCTTAGTTTTTCATTTCTTTCAGTCTTTACATTTGCATTTGCACTCAATTACACAGTCAGAATTGTTCTAAAATATCTTCCAAAAGAAGGAACTCTTCCAAAATATCAACAATGATGGACAAACAGACTGTATAATTTCATAGAACAATGCATGATAGCATAGTTAGGATACTCCAGAGTTTCATTGCACTTAATTCATGTTCAGTTGTTTTGTTTTGGGTTTGATAATGACTTGTAGTTCAGCATTGTTTTAGATTAGTGACACTTTTAAGTTTAGCTTTAGTTCAACTCACTGCATTTTCATTCCATAGTCAGTTGTCATTCACTGCACAATAGATTACTTCAGTTGTTAAGATTAACAAAACAGCCTTCATTATTTACAAACATCTTCTTGTTCTAAAATCTACAATTGATCCATAACCATATGAACATAAGACAACATCATTTTAAGGCCTAAAGTACTTCTGCAATTTCCTCATCATTTCATAAACAGAGCTCTCCCTCAAAAGACTACTTTGAAAAGAAATCAATAACTCTTGAGAAAGGTTTTGTGACATTCAATTAAATTGCAGAATAGAGTTAGGAATTAGCTTTAGAGTAGAAAATCTTATGATGATATCAATGTTTTACTCCAAACATACTTCAACAAATCTCTAATCAAGGACAAGATGTTGCATCATTATGAGTTAGTTGTTTAAATTGTTTAGTTAGGAAGATTTGCATGCTTAGTTGACCATGTTTCAAGCTCTCTCTCAAATGCCTTTGATGAAAGAATTTGACAAGTTTAGTTTGTGTTTTGAATCATTTGCTTAAAATTCATTATCAAGCTTTGTTTCTGATTGGTCATAGTTTAGATTTGATTCTGTTTTAAGTATTGCATTTGTATCAGTCATTTGTCATCAACCAATTAGGTTTCACTTTGTTTCTAATCATTAGCTTCCTTCGATTAGCTTTTTAGTCATCTTTCTTGTGAACATAAAACCACCAAAAGACCAAAAACATCATAAATCATCACAAAAGACCAAAAACATCACAAATCACTACACACAATGCATTAGGAAACAAGTACCTAGGTACATACAGTACACTTCACTTCAGCAGTTTACAAATCCTGGTTGACAATTAAATGAGCTCAGTTTAGGAGACTAGATTGAGACCAAACATTTTGGCGCCGTTGCCGAGGAACTGAAAACTAGGTAACCTTTGTTTCTTAGCATCCAAAAACAATTTTATGCGTAGAGAGAGAGATTCAAGGGGAAGATTTATAAGCAGCAGAGGCAGAAGCTTGATTTCTAGAACACCACTTGTTTCATCTAGATCCAGAGCTAGTACACCTTCAACTCAAACCCATCTTCCATCCTCTTCTGATCCTGGACTTCTAGAAGATCTAAGGTCAAATATTCCATTAGAGAAACCTTCCACTTCATCCACTGAACCTGCCATAGAAGAAGATCTAAAAACTCCTGTTGGGGACACAAACCTTTCCACTTCCACAGGAGAGTCAACCATGGCAGAAGAAGGAGGAGGAGGATTTTTTAATGGAGAAAACACACTATTTGGAGGTAGAGGTAGAGGTAGAGGAGAAGGAGGTAGAGGAGAAGGAGGTAGAGGTGCAAATGGAGGAAGAGGTAGAATAGGAAGCTCTTTTGGGTTCCCTATACTTGATGAAGAAACCAATACAACCATGAAAAACATTTCACCCTCTGTCCTTCCAAACTTCTATGGACTTAAAACTGAAGATCCTAAAACTTTCTTATTCGAATTTGAAGTGCTGTGTAGGACTTATGACTACTTACAAGATGCTCAAAAACTGAAATTATTCCCTTCAACTTTGAAAGGAGCAGCATTGAAGTGGTTTATGAGTCTAATCAGTAGTTCTATTAGAACATGGGAAGACATGAAACAAGCATTTCTAGAGAGATATTTTGATTATTGTATGCCGGTTAATCATAAGGAAGAAGTGTTCAAGATGTTACAAAAAGAAGATGAAAACTTAGAAGATTTGTTGGAAAGATTTAATTACAACATCAAAAGGGCAAAAATGGAAAATCTAGATCAAGACACCTTAAAAGCTCTTTTGTTGAAAACAATTAGGGATGAATGGTTGGATATTCTTAACATGATGGGAAAAGGGGAACACCTTCAACTCAAACCAATCTTCCATCCTTTACTGATCCTGGACTTCTAGAACTGAAATCGAGATATCGATAGAAAAAACCTTCCACTACATCACTTGAATTGCCATAGAAGAAGACACAAAAACTCTGTTGGGACACACTTAGCACTTACTTCCACGAGAGAGTCAACCATGGCGAGAAGAAGGAGGGAGGAGGAGTTTTAATGGAGAAAACACCTTGTTTGGGTGAGGTAGAGGTAAGAGAAAGGGGTGAAAGGAAGAAGAAGGAGGAGTAGAGGTAGAAAATAGGAAAAGTGAAGATAGGAATCTCTTTGGGTTCCCTATAATTGATGAAGAAACCAATACAACCATGAAAAACATTTCACCCTCTGTCCTTCCAAACTTCTATGGACTTAAAAGTTGAAGATCACGAAACTTTCTTATTCGAATTTGAAGTGCTGTGTAGAACTTATGACTATCTACAAGATGCTCAAAAACTGAAATTATTTCCTTCAAATTTGAAGGGAGCAGCATTG